>OY720033.1:17783776-18008378 GCA_963082485.1 Eudonia mercurella | reverse complement strand
AATTCAATTAGAACGTTTCCCTCTGACTCAGTAACTGTGTTTCAAAGTCAATATAAATCTATAAGTAAATCTTGACATGAATAATTCAATTAACAAAAAGTTTTAAATTAACATTTTATAAACTTATTGGTTTTATTTCTCTTTGACATTTTTTAAAATTTATTAATTACTTGATTGATGAATCCTAAATCACTTTATGGATTTTGGAAAAGGGTTATAGACATAGATCATCTCTTAAATACAATTTACTTCACACTCTTTGTTGTCTTTTTTATTACTCTTTTTGTTAATCATATTTTTTCTCTTGTGTATATACTGTCTGCCTCATTTATTTTTTGTATATTATGTATGCGTGTGTTGTTAATAAATGCTTTTTCTTTCTTTCTTAAACTTACTGATCACCTATTATTATCTTATCTATCGAAGTTTCATTGCAGCATAGTAAAATACATTGTTACCAGAAGGCTCAAGGTCACTCAAGGAGCAATGGAGAAGGCTATACTCGGGGTTTCTCTGCGAGATCGAATCAGAAATGAGGAGATCCGCAGAAGAACAAAGGTAACCGACATAGCCCGAAGAGTTGCTATGCTCAAGTGGCAGTGGGCAGGGCACATTGCTCGCAGGATTGATGGCCGCTGGGGCGGAACAGTCGTCGAGTGGCGTCCAACAAGGTGGACCAACGATCTGGTGAAAGTCGCAGGAAAGAAGCCGCTGGATGCGAGCAGCACAAAACCGGTTGTTGTGGAGATCCTTGGGGAGGCTTTTGTCCAGCAGTGGACGTCTTTTGGCTGAGGTGATGATGATGATGAAAATACATTGTTGCTAACATTTTTGTACATTCAATCTAATAAGATTATCAGCTTCAACATGAGTGCTAAACTTTATCAGTTGAGCTGCTCAGCACCAAATAAAAGGCGTGCCTGTGACGTTGTTCCCGAGAGTCCGTTAAATGGGAACGGGACTAACAAAAATTGTCCCCACTTTGTTGACTCGCCGCCGACTTGTTGCGAACAGGGATGTGGGCATATCGACTAAGAAACGTTTAATAGTTATTTTTATAGGTACACTAATATTTTTGTGAGGTATAAGGTGTCCCGATAATAATCTGTTGCAAGAGGAACTCGAGACTTCTTTCTATTTTGCTGAATGTTAATGTGTAAGTTAACTAGTGGTCGCCCAGTGGTCGAAATTCGACCGTGGATTGTATCCTAAGCAATGAAAAATTAAAAAAGATAGAAAGTGAGTTTGGATTGACATTGACAGATGTCGGCCGCATTAAACACAAACAATACGTAGGTGTCAAATACATGGTAATGTGTGTAATGTTGTGTTTGTTGATTTAATGTATGTTTTATGCATAATTTAAATAAAATATTAAGATTCAGATAACCTTCTCTATATAAACTATAAGTGTGCGAAATTTCATACTCCTCCGTCCGCGCAATTTTCGTAAAAACGGGTACAAAGATTTGCTTCACGTATTAATATATAGATTATTGCTTTAAAAGTTACGTGTTTGTAGTATATAGTGTGAGCGTTTTCAGCCCCCCTAGACAAGTGGCAAACGCTAACAGAATATAAATTAGATAAAATGATTCTTGTATGGGATTGACATAAACGTCATTTATACGTATCGTTGACTTATGGCAATCCCATACAATAATAATTCTATTTGATATCTATTTTATTAGCGTTTTGCCATTTGTCTAGGGGGGCTGCTTTAGTAATTTGGTCGCCTATCTATGGAACATGCATTACTTAACTTACAATCAAACTGCTTTGCCATTGAGTTTCTCATTTAATTGCATATAATTTACAAGAATAACTAACAATTTAAAAAAAAAATACTTCGTACCATGTGATTTTATAAAGGAATTAGTTTTTCTTCAAATTTTTCAAATTCTCGTTTTTGTTAACGTGGTCAATTGGTGAAATTGATCACGAGAAATTGTGTGGAATTGAAACAGCGCCGCCTAACCTCCCAACAAAAGGATGATTCTATGTAAACTTTTCATACAAACTCTCGTTTTCGTTATCAGCATGGAATTGTGAATAATACCCACTCTCAGTACTAGACGCCGCACTAGTGAAATGCGTCGGATAATTGCTTTTCTATTGGGCAAACGTTTCCCGCCGTTTTCGTTGGACGTTTGGCTAACTTGACTTCGAATTAAAGAGTTTGCAATAGCTTTTGAACAACTAAGCCAAACAGTTTTTATGCAGTTGTGGACTCTACAAATTTGTTTGTAGAGAGAGGTTTTTTAATAGGCGTCTTTTAGTTTGAAATTGAGATCATTGCTTAATGATTATAAGTAATAATAGTTAATAATAACACATTACAATTAGAAAAAAAGTGTTGACGAAAATTCCATGAGCGGGAATCGAAACAGCAGCCCATGACATGCTGGGTCAGATGCACTACCTATCTATGCTATCGTGGCTCTATCCAACATGCCATCCATAACGCACTGAACGTTATGGGGTGTATCATCAACACTTTTTCAAATTGTTATTGTTTAATGTTATTCTTTGGTAGTCAGATCTAATGGATTTAGAATTAATAGTCATAGATATTTATTGCATAATGTTGTACAAAGATTTTATAAAAACAGTATTAAGTCCCAAACATGGCCCTGCAAGGACATTGCAACAATAAACATAATTTATTTAATAAATTTAAACTTAATTAACACGAATTCATGAGATCGCACAGTGTCCGGCGTAGAACAAGCCAGGTGGACAAAAATATATTTTCATGGTTTTGGAACTATATCTATGAATTAGTTAATTATAAAGTACTATAATATATTTTTATAAATAAAATGCAAAGAAATTGTATACAAATATTTTATTTCATGTAAACACGATTTCTATTAGAAATGAAAGGTACAGGAAAAAAATAAGAATAAAATAATTATCTTAATCGCTACAAATATCGACGCTAATTATATATACACAACCTTAGACTAATATATTATATACAAAAATTATAAATCTAACGCTAGAGGTAGGTATCTATTTACATTTAAACTAATTCTCAATATCAGAATCATCGGATGCAGAATCCGATGATTCCGATAGAAGATAGTCTTCCCGAGCTTGTGGAGGTCTTGGTTGGAGTTGGAGTCGAGGCTCTATAGTGGGAGCTATGATGAGCTTTAAGACCTCCGCGCTCAATTTATTCGACTTTTTTTTTGGTACTTCCCGGAGGCTGTTGATCAGAGGATCAGAAGTTATAATCAACATATTGAGCAAGTCTCTATTCGTGGCAAGACGAGAGCACTTTCTGGTGTTGTGCTCTCTAAACCTCCGGCAATCTTTGTTTCTTGCTTCTTGCGCTTCCTCTGAAAGCTGCCCTATTGGAACTATTGCTGTCTTAATTACCTCTGTACTATGAACAAGCAATTTATGCACAGTAGCAGGCATGTAGTACCACGAGTAAAGACTTAAATAAAGTCTTCTTGTCTCGAGACAAAGCTTGTTGAATTCAACAAGATTTATCTCGAAACCAGAAGACAATGTCCTCAATAATGTATCAAAGTTTTTGATGATTGTAACATCCAATCCTGTGATCTGAGCACTCACTTCGGGGTTCCCGAAAAAACGTCGAGCTGTGTTTCCATCATTTGTGGAACCAAATCCTGGCTTTGGCTTGTCCACAATTAATCCCATTTGATTCTTGAATCGTTGTTTGATTTCGTCTGATCGTTGTTTTACACTTTCTTTTTCCTCTGAAGACCTAGCTTGCCATTTCTTAATATCTAACTTATAACTAATGTGTAAAAAGCACTCAAACGAACGAATCCAAGCATGTAATGTTGACAAACCAAAGCCAAAATTATCCTGGTTGCTATCAACATGCCTTCCTTCATCATTCATCATTCTGGGAGTAGCCCCACAAATATAGCATTTCTGCGATGAATGTGTCTCTGTCAAAGCATTGCATACTTTTCCATCGGTCATTGTCAGTAGTAACTTGTGCTTAACAGAAATTTCAGAACCACCAAGATCACAAGATGTAGGCTCCAAGTTGTTTATTTGTTCCAAAACCTTATTCGTCTCGATTTTTGTCAACTCCGTAGTTTCTTTGGCAAAAATGAATTTAATTGGACGGCAAAACATCGTCGATGATGGTCGAGGATTTTGCCAGATAATGTTATTACCTTCGTCGATTAACCTAAGAGGAACAAACGAATAAACAAAAAGGAACTCATCAGTGTCTTCGCTATTCTCAAATCTCTGTTTGTAAGTGCTATGGCCGGAACTTCCATCACACCCCCATTTACTTACAAGAGTAAACGATGAATTGGGTAGCACACTTGTGACAACATCTCTCTGAGCTTCCACTAAACGTTCTGTTGTTTTATTTAAAATAGCTTGTAGCTCAATTTCTACTCGAGATTGTGTCACAACAATATGCTCCTCGGATGGATAACATGCTTTTTTTGATTTTACAACGCATTCATATGATGGAAACACGTGATGTCCAACTTTCATAGTCCACTTCCTAGTCTGTTTGTATGTGTGAGTTGTTGATTTTGAATCTATATAATACGCTAATGCCTCGTCACTACTTAGCGGTCTATCACTTTGCACAGCACTTGCTTGTTGGAAGCTAATGCATGCATTTGCAGAAGCTGGATTTTCGGCAATGTCTTTTATAACTCTGGCAACGTTCTTATGCCCAGTTGACCGTGCAGCTACCTCTGCAACAGTCATTAATTCCCCAACACTCCGCGATTGAACTAGATCTTCAACTCTACGTTTCTTAGTTTTAAAAGACGATTCTTCGAAGACTTTTTTAGGTCTTCCGGGTCGAGAAAAGTCAGCGGATGAGGTAGAAGGTTGCGGTTGAGTCGATCGTATGCAGAATTGTATATCTTCGCCTTCCAGCCACAACTTATTCTTATCAAGGAAACGCTCTTTCGACTTTCCCGAGGACACCCATTTGGTAGCAATTTTCGATGAAATGCTGGCCAATTTCACCTTAATTTCCCTTTGACAGTCTTCAGTGATGTCAGAGAAATCAAATTTAGACGAAAGAAACTCAAATAGACGTTCATTTCTTACGTCTTTTTCGTGCTTAAGCCACTCTTCGAAAAACTCTATTTTGTTAACCGAGTAACACTTTTCTGCAAAAAAAAAAAAAAATGGTTGTACTCAAGTGTGCTACATAAAATATATGTCATAATCATTAATAGCCATGCAGCTAAAGCATATCAAAAATTTAGCCTGGATACAAGAGGATACATGGCTTTTCCAAGCTCGATAAGTTCGAAAACAAAGAAAAACATTGTATTTTTTTGTGTATTCATAGATAGTCTACTTAATGAATATTTATGACACATTAAAAGATTGTAATAAGAAAAATATATTATACATACCTTCAGAAGTAAAATCCATCACTAAACTTTCCACAAAATTAGGAACTGCCACCATGAGATGTTAGTGCAAGTGTCGCTAAAATGCAACTGACCCATTTCTTTAATTGCACTTACCTTTATAGCTTACTTTGATAAGCGATGACTCATCAGTATGGAATGTTAGACGTAAACAATTCTTCGAATCAGGAATTTAGGGGTGTTGTTTACAGGTAGAAAGTACCTATTTCCGGTAATTTGATAATGACTTTTGTCCACCTGGCTTGTTCTACGCCGGACACTGTGGATCGGCTCTTTAACTTATACGTAATAAACCTAACACGTCGACTGCCTCAAAACCAGACACATAGAAAATTTATTGTTTGTCGGTCACCGGTGACCACCACGGTGATTAAAGACTAAAATAACTTAATTATTAAAAAATAGGTATTTGTAAATTATTACCTACAAGCGATCCCATTGGAGTTTAAAAAAAACATTGGCTTTATTCCTTGTCTCCATTATAAAGGAAAAACTGTGTAATATGACGACTTTCTAGGTCCAAAGATTTAGGCTGGGCGTTGAAGAGTCACTCAGTAATAGAGTCAAGAATTTCTTTGTATTGATAAAGTATAGCCTGATATTTTATAAATTATTTAGATACCTACGATATATTTAATGATTGAGTTTTTACAAGTGTTTATCGTTAGCGCTTACATTAATTTCGGCCATTGGCGCAAATTTTGGCGCTACTGGTTGCGCCAGTTGGTGACTTATAAATTTGCCGCGTAAAAATAGTTACATGCATTTTCCGCTATCGTAATATTTTCATATTTGATAAAAGTAGTTTGATTGGCGCTGTACTAGCTTCCTTTACCCCATCTCCCTCCAATACATACCTTTCTCGCGCACAAGAGCGAGACCGCAATATAGGAGGCAGCACGCTAACGAGCACGCTGCAACTGCAATAGCGAATTACTGCAATGACAGAGTTTTGAAAAGATGGCCGCACGCGTTTACAGGAGATCTCCATTTTGGTCATCTGATAGCTATTACCGCATTACGAGTGTTAAAAATTGTGAGAAACCACGCGCTGATGGTCCAGGTCCGTGTTCCAGCCAAGTTCATTCACCGGCCACCAACCTGGTGCCGATTCAGACTGCTCGCTCGCCTGCCGCACACGTGGTGCCTACTGCCGCTTGCTGATCAAGGTATTCCCTCCCTTTTTTTCATCGAACTGTTTACCCATTGCCCATGTCACCATCCTTCGCAGTTCGAAACCACGCCTAGTATAACGCCAATAAAAAATATAGTCCACTATAAATTACAGCATCGCCCGCGTCATCATTTGTGGTCCTTCAAGCCGGATTTGAACTTTGTAGTATCGCATTTCCCAGCCAGGAATCGAACCTGGGTCTTCCGCAATCCGGGCGGCTGCTTTAAAAATCAAAAAGCAGTGACAAAATTCAGCGCTTACGTCAGCCTTCCCGGTAGCATAACGGTCAGTGCAGCCGCCCGGATTGCGGAAGACCCAGGTTCGATTCCTGGCTGGGTTGGGTGGGCGTTTAATTTTTTCACTGTATTTAATATAAATATTTAATTCAGCTTAAGTGTAGCAATTAACACCTAAAAAATAAAAGTAAAAATTGTAACTGTTTAATTGGATTCATAGTTTCGATCGCACCGCACAGCACACCTACACTCGCTCCCGTCGCTGTTCTTCATCGTTTTCATTTGGATAGCTTGTTTGTCTCGCGCTGAGTTACGTTCGTTATTTTACAATGCCTCCAAGAACGACTACGGAAGTACAGTTAAAAATGTTTCATGGAAAAAGGAATAGCCTATTTGCTCGTTTACAATCTATTTGTGATAGCTCATCGAATATCACAGATGAATCAACAAAAGAATTGTTTTTATGTTCAATAGAAACCGTGGATAGTTTACGCTTAGATTTTGAAAATATACTCGATAAAATCATCGCTATAGAATTAGAATGCAACCCTAACTTCATAATTAGTTATGACGCATTATCGTCATTTGATAGTTTGGTTTGTCGCATTAAAAGGGTCGCGAAGTCATTGCAAGTAGTATAACCGAATCGAAACCTGTTGTTAATGGTTTATTAAAATGGGATCGACCAATCAAATCGACCCTTGCAAATACCAGAATTTGATGGTGATATTAGAAATTAGCCTTTGTTTTGCGCTAGTTTTGACAATACAGTTAATAGAAATAATTGTTTGTCAGACTATGAAAAATTACATAATAATAATCCGTTTGTTCCGGGATCACACTCTGTGCCGAAAATTACAATTTACACTACACTATAAATTACAGCATCGCCAGCGCCATCACTACAATAGAAGCTATGTTTAGCAAACATGTATTTGTGTGATTGTATAGAAAAAGGAAACAAAGGAACCATCAAAGGAAAAAGTCTAAAATCATAAATGTTTGTAAACAATGCAAAGAAATCAACAAAGATTTTTTTCAGACTCGGCCCAATTGAAAAGCGATTCGTATTGCGTGCTCCGTATCAAACTGTTTTTGATAATGTGTAAAAAATGTGTCTATTTATTGTTTATAAAAAAATCATGACTGAGCACCGGAAAACGCTGGCACGCTGGCTGTAGGCAGACAAGTTGGACCGACGATCTGGTAAAGGTCGTGGGTAGCCGCTGGATGCGAGCAGCACAAAACCGAGAGAAACCTGAGAGATGGATGACAGATATTCAACGACAAATTATATTCCCCTAACTCCTTGAATTTCAGTATCTTCTTCACTGAGACCTCACGCGGTTCTTCAGAGAACTTAACGCACGTAACGTTGCACTGTTTCGTTTCACTTGCCGACACTCATCAATGCACAATACTCATCTGGTGAAGGTCGCGAGTAGCTCTAGATGCGAGCAGCACAAAACCGGTCGTTGTGGAGATCCTTGGGGGAGGTCTTTGTTCAGCAGTGGATGTCTTTTAGCTGAGATGATGATGATGAACATTAAAAAAGGTTAAGGTAGCAGTTTGAATGTGGGAATATATCAAGTACAAAAAAAATTGCACTTAATTATGGTAGAAAATAGCCAATATTTTGTTATACTTCTGCAAAGGCCTCTCTATCTTTGAAATCAAATCATAGTTACCACTGATGGGCATTGGGGTTGTTTTACTCGAGCTACACCAGCCGTGGTGACCGGACTGGCTATCTTTTATAGGTATAAAGTAATTGTAACTTAATCTATTACAAAATACTGTTCTATTGTTGTAGCTTCTGACTTTAGAATTGATTTTTCAGTATCAAATTTTATTACCTTATGACGTTTGGTTTCTTTCGGCTTTTTTAATGACTTCATGTAACAAAACGACGTCCTACCATAGTAATCGTACATTGTGTTCCACTTGTGACTTGCACCACCTGCTCAGGCCGCGAAATATTTCCCGTCGGCATCGTGTGACAAGGTCACGGGCTACCTTAGCATGCCTCGCATTGCGGACCATTACCAACCTTGTCCAACTTAACCGTAGTGAATTGTTACATTGAAGAGCGATGCATCCTTATTTTAATTTATAAAGATCTTATAAATTAAAATCGAAACAGAAAGAGGAGCTCGATGGTGCAGTGGTTAACGCGCCCAATCTGCGATTGCTGAGGTTAAGCAACTTTCGGCAAAGGCCGGTCATCGGATGGCTGACCAAATTGTTTAATCTTGAGCTCCTCCGTGCTTCGGAAGGCACGTAAAGCCGTTGGTCCCGGTTGCAATAGCAGCCGTTAACAACCACCAATGCGTTCTAGTCCCGCGTGGTGGTTTAGCCCGTTCTCCCTATCTATATAGGGAAGGCTCGTGCTCCAGCAGTGGGGACATAAAATGAGCTGATGCTGATGGTGATGACGATATGAGATATAGAGCTGGTTGCTGGAAAACCTTGATGCGATTAGCGAAGGGAATGACATCACATGGAGTAGACCTATGCCAAGCAGTAGGTAGAAAATTAGAAGGATGTTTAAAGATCTTATGGCCTTTACAGACAAACTTAAATTCCTCAAGCCGCAGCCGTAGTGACCAAACCCCTTGTGATCCTCAAACTTGAGATGCCCAAACGGTAATTAAGTTGTTACGTATCTCTTTTTTAAATTTAATTTAATTTTAAGTATTAACTTACTGCTATTACAATAATATAAAATTTTGGAAGTAGTTTTACTTATTAGCAAATTACAAGTTTGTAAGTAACTTGTATTTTCTTTAATCACCGATGTATGTTTACTAAGTAGGTATGAAAGTATAGTTAGATTTGATTGGGTTTTCTAAGAGCTGGCATCATACAATGGTGTCCGGCCTTATAAGACCGGTAAACTAGAGGGCGCCTCTAAAGGCTAAGACCCGGTTCGGGTTAACCACAGGTTCACTGTGTCGCAGGGGACGTGTAGGTTAGACCACAAAATAAGGAAACTGCAGAAGGTAAGGATGTAAGGGGGCACAAACACTATCTCAGTGCCCTAAGTCAACCTCACGTGCTCGTGGTGCATCCCGCTGATCAACGGGCGAGGAATGAAATGACGACCGGCAGATGGCGGTATACCATCCTAAGCCAGGCGTAGCCAAAATAACAAAGGCCGGTGACGGGCAGCAGCGTCACCATTTCGAGGAGCTACGTCCTGCGGTCGCCAACCCGCATGCCCAGCATGGCGACTATGGGCAATATGCAGGATATACTACAGTGGCTGGCAGTGGTTGGATGAGAGAAGCCGAGATCGGGCTCAGTGGCATGCATTGGGAAAGGCTTATGTCCAGCAGTGGACTGATGTGGGCTGATTATGATGATGATTTTATTTTTTTTATTTGGCTTATATATAAAGCATACTTTCTGCAATCTCCTTATTTTGTGATAAGACGGTCTAACTAATAACGATATTGGCAGGTATATACATTTATAGGTTAAGAGATGAACTAAGAAATTATTCTTAGAAATTTCATCATGTCAAGTTAATAATTAATTATTTCGTCAATGAAGTGATCACAATCCGTACGCTCAAGCCACTGCGCCATTGAGCTTACAATACACTGTATTAGACACACATATAGTATTTATATATGTGTGTGACTGTGGACACAACGTATGGATGTAATACGCTTTTAGTAAATTGAAATTTAACAGTAGTGTCTATAAGGAAAGTGAAAAGGTACAACTCCATCTTTTAACTTAACTAGCGCTTACTATTATTATATTGTGTTGTTCATTTTACGCTTTCACATTTTTCTTTTTTTTTCTACAATATTTTGGTCAGGTGGTTATTTGATTGTTGTTTTATTATTTTAAGTGTGTGTTTGGTTCCTTTAAGCATTCGTTGCGTTAAACGCATTGCGATTGACGCTTTTGTTGGAAATTTGCGTGTTCTTATTAAATAAACAATATGGAGTTATCAACATGATCATCGTCACTAAGAATAAAGGTGTTGTTAGTTTGCCTCGTTACTTTCTAATGTTAGTAGCTGTAAACTGTTCCTACAGTATAGCTGGGGTAGGTAGTTCTCTCTAAAGAAGTTAAGTTACCGGGAGAAATTCGTCCACCTTCGACGTAATCGTCTTTTTTTTCAAAAAGATTAATTATTACGCTGTCAGGCATGGGTGAAGAACAATATCTCGCATTTTTTTAAATACTCTACGGGTGAGCACTTGGTGTTCACCTCACCTGATGTTAAGTGATGATAAGGCCGAAGATGAAAGCGCACTTCACCCGGGATCCTCAACTAGTGAGGCACTGGCTCTCTTATCTCTAGCTGCCGGAACACAACAATGCTACAAACATTGATGTTTTGACGACATATTTAGATAAGATGGTGGTAGCTAGCCAGGCGGACAAACAAGCAAATCGAGTACACAAACATGTACTCCCCGCTGGAAATCGACCCCGGGGGCGCGCTCCAAATCTATTGTTCTCCAAAATTCAACTTCTATACATTCATTCCCAAGAGCTCCAAAGATTTTCATATTAAAATAATAAATAAAACCACATTTACCAATTTCATTCCCTACAGCTCCAAAACATTTTCTAGGTAATTTGAGATTTAGGTCCCAGCAGCTCCAAGAAAAAAGTCAATACTTCAACATAAAAATCTTTAACATTTAAGTAACGTAGCACATGACTGATTGTGATGACTGAAACTGTGATTTTTTAAATTATTTGTTACTATTTTTTTTCTTTTGATTTTTAAGTACCATTTAATATGTAGGAATAACTGATTAAATTTTTATTAAATTAAATTAGATTTAGATTAAATCATTTTTATTGAATTATCTTTAGATCAAATAAATTATTCATTTTTATAGATAATACTTTAAAAATAACGATTTTCCTAAAAAAAAAACCTTCTTACCTACCCTACTCCTTTAAAGGAAAATAAACAAAATTCCTGAAACACGTCATTCTTTACTTCTTTTATAGATGCCAAATACCAATTTTCATGTATTTTTACTTCAAAACTGACGGACTTTCATACAAACTTTCACCCCCTATTTGACCTTCTTAGAGTGTGATTTCCATAAAATCCTTTCTTAGGGGCTGGTTACGTCACTCAATTAACCTACAGTCCAAATTTCATCTAATTAGCTTCAGCGGTTTAGGCTCGGCGATGATGCGTCAGTCAGGACAAGTCATTATATAAGTACTTATAGAAGATGTGACAAAAGTTACATTTAAAAAAATGTTACCATGAACCATGTTCAAAATTACTTAATAAAAAACTAATATTATAGTATTACATGTTTTAATTCCGTTAACCGTACAGTTTGTTTTGGAGCCTTCGGGTACATAGCTCTATAATTAATATTGTAATATAATTTGGAGCTCCTGGGAATCAATGTATGGACATCAGAGGTTTTGAAGAAATATATTTGCATACGCTTTTGAAGCCCTTGGGAACGATTTTACAAAATAATATTAATATAATTTTACTCTTGGAGCGCTTGGGAACAAAATCTTAGAACCCGGGACCTCTGGGTCTAAACCGGTGGTCTTAACCACTAGACCACTGAGGCGGTTAAAATCAGCATTCAACTCTAACATCTATCCGTTTCAATCCCTTATCGTGTATTACCGTGTAAGACGAAAGTCAAGCACAACCCGTTGTAAAATAAAAATAGAAGTGAAACTTTCAGTGAGTTTAGAATCCTTTCATAACAATGGAATGGGAAAAGGCATTTCTTTGCGGTGGTGCGAACGTCCGCGGCCTGCGGAGGGCGACCTTGATACTTGTTTTACCTATCCAGTACATTTTTGAAATATTTCTCCGTGCCATTTGTTACAAAGAAATTTGCATTCCGTGTGGTAGGCACTTGGAGTCACCGGACATTCATAACATGATAGAAAGATGACTAGAGAGCTAATTTACGTAAGTTAAAGTAATTTACCTTTATTAAAGGAGCAGTGGTTGACGCACTCGGGCTGCGATTGCTAAGGTGAAGCAAACTTTCGCAAAGGAAGGTAATCGGAAGGGTGACCGATAATTTATCATCTTAAGCTCCTCCGTGCTTCGGAAGGCACGTAAATAATAATAATAATAATAATGGTCCCGATGCCGGCGGACCCCTATTTTTTTATATTTTTAAATGTATTATTTATTTTGTTTTTAAAAAATATATTGGTTAAATATTTTGACCAAGGCTTCAAATAATCGCTACAATTGTTTTGTTTATCGTTCTCCTCGTATTTAAATAAAGGCGATGCTTAAATGCATTCTCATTCCGCATTCAAGTTTTCGATTTTGTTAACGTGTTCGAACGACGAATATTGTTAAAAAGTCACAAATCGCAATTTACAAGGTATGAAAATCAAAAACTTCATTGTGTCTTCGTTTGAAATCTTAAACCTTCTCTAAACTGTTTGCTGGTTTACTTCACGTGTACATAATAACCCTTGTCATCAACGTGTACCGGAGTGAATGTCAATCCTCAAAGTTAAATGCAGTTGATAATCAAGTTCCGGCAAGTTGGGATTGAGCGCCGGACCTTCGAACTTGACACGCGATATTTATTACAATGTAACTAGCTGTTGTAAGATCTAGACGGACGATTAATGATGTAGGGGGAAATAGACTCCCTAATAAGTAAGTAAGTACCTAGGTAAGTTTTAATCCAAAGCCCTTGAAACTAAACAAAAATAAAACCATTGTTTCATTTGCAAGTCAAAGTAACAAACTTTATTTGACATTGTAAGTAGTATAATATTACAGCCTATGACTGCCCCGCTGCTGGGCAAAGGCTTCTATCATTAAAATCAAATCATCATCACTACAATTTATGGGTAATGTGTAATCACCACTTTAATTGCGGGCAGAAACCCGAGCAAAATGCTTCGAAATATCCGAAACGCAATGTCGTCGTTGTAAATTTATAAACTCTACTTAAAGCTTACTACTTAAAGCTTTTTGTAGAGGGATAAACAATGACATTATTATGTATAGAAAAAAATGTATCATGTATTACAACAATTAAATTAGAGGTATAAAGCCTCTTTTGAACCTCTCGTAGTGCGGTATTCTCAGACGTTTAAAAAGTATTCGAAAGATACGTACAAAGTAATTTTTCTTCAAAAAAGGAGGAGGTTTCTCAGTCTGACCGTATATATATATATATATATATATTTTACCATTGAAAATGGTTATCAGATGCAAATCGTCTGAGAAAATTTTTGGCCACAGCTCCGAGGATTTTGGGAGAATCGAGATGAAAATAGTACCAAGAGTTGAGGAATTTTTCGAGACACGTGCGAGCGTTTGAATTTTGAAAATCGGTCGGAAATTTTATTTGTAATTTTAAAAAATGTAAAAAAAACGGGTTTTTGGGGTATGTTTATATACCAAATTGGAAATATTTAAAAAAAAACCGACTTAAAAAAAAGGGTTTTAGGGTATTAGTTTAGCTACAAAATGGCGAAAAAATTTTAAAAATCTTTTAATAATTGTGACCTGTTAGGTGGTCCCTTTAGATTTGGTATTGTAGAAAAACGGGTAAGTATTTCTGTATATAAAAAGTGATGTAGCTTCTTTGATTATTGACCGATCGTCATGGTAATGGTGTTAAAAGATGCGGATGCAGGCGAGAAGTGAATTCAAGTTAGAATTTTGAAAATTGGTTAATAAATAAAAAATAAAAAATATATAAAATATAATAGTTAACTTGTAATGTGTTATTTAAAATAAAATGGTTATTTTTTCGTAAATTGCTGTATTAATTTTTAATGCTCCGATTCTTACGGGGTCTGCGAAATCTGTGATTATTTTTTTATGTCTGTTCGCGGATAACTTCGTCGTTTATGAACCGATTTTGATGATTCTTTTTTTTAAGTCAATCCTTGTAAGCATTTTGTAACTTAAGCTTTGTTACGCATCGGTTGCCAAACGGATAGATGCTTGGGGTGAATGCAAGAAATCGTGGTTCACTGACTAGAACCCGTGCCTAACACAAGCATATTAAAATGAAACAACTTTTACGGATCTACTCGCGTTTATTTTACACATTACTTTATAATGTTTAACCTGACGTTTGGAACCCTTTGCAGGGTCCGTGGTCACAGGGAGACTGAGGTGTTGGTCGTCTCATAATTAGTTAGTAGCTTGTATACCCTCATTTAAATTGATTCAGGTGCATTCCGTATGTAGTGTTCGCTTAAACTTTAGAAAACACCAAGCATATTAGCTATCAGGATGGGTTAAAAGGTCTGTTAATGTATTAATAGCGCATTAATAATAGCCCAAGTTAAGTGTTATTAAGAACTTGTGTAATGGTTACCTAAATAACGGATAAACGGTTTGAAAGGACGGGAGTTGAAAGGAGATGGTGATGCCATATTCGGCGTGCACACCACTCGAACACAGACGTCTTTAAACAAACCATGTAATTATCAACTTAAATAACGTAAAAAAAAAACACAAATGTTGAAAAAATTACCACGAGCAGGATTTGTAATTTGTTCGCAACAAAATTTGCGTTAAAAATTTTATTTGAACATTTTATAAATAGCTTGCTTATTTCTTTACTGATCTTTAATATTTGTAAAAATATTATGATCGGATGTTAGTGACGGTAGTTGTTGACATTGAATGGGCGCCTTTGGCTTGCAAAGTAAAAAGTGTTGAATAATTTCGGCGGCCTGGTTAGAACCACGATAGCTCAATTGGAAGAGCACCTGACCCGGAATGTCAGAAGGTTGCAGGTTCAAATTTTGCTCGTGGAAATTTTTTCAACATTTGTGTTTTTGTAATTTGTTCGCAACAAAATTTGCGTTAAAAATTTTATTTGAACATTTTTAAATAACGTATCTAAGTGTGGTAGTAAGTAATTATGAGGCTAAAGCATGGGTTTGCCCTTACAAGTTAAAGAATCATCATTCATCTCATCATACAAATTGTATTTTTTTTGTATTTTAGTATTTCGGCATGATTGCATGGTATGCTCCGCGGCGAACTAGACCTAAATTACAGTCTACGCTTTTGTGCCATTTTTTAACTCCTAAAGTAGAAAGAGTAGTGTTATGTTCGCGTGCGTTCTTTTACCCTTGACGGTTAAGGTTATTATAATTTTGTATAATAATGTATAATTAGTTATTTCTTCATTATTTGAAACTAACATTCCTACAATGTATAGTTATGTATGTAAATCGATGATAATACTAAATTAATACTACTTTCTTCAGGATATGCTTTTTAAGGAATTAATATTTATTGAACGCCTCGGTGGCCGAGTGGCAGAGCGCTCGGCCCCATACCCGACGGTCCCGGGTTCAATTCCCAGGTGGGGCAAAATGTATTTCGGATTTTTGGATGCATAGCCCGGGCTTGTAATCACCAACCCGCATTTGGCAAGCGTGGTGATTAAGCCATTACCCATCAATTGTAGTGATGACTTGATTTCAATGATGGAGGCCTTTGCCCAGCAGTGGGACAGTTATAGGCTGTTTCCTTTACCTACTTTACTTGACTTATTAAAATTTTAATTATTAATACATAGATGCAAAAGTAAAATTGTAGTACGGAGGCTGTATAGTTTTCTTCAGTTCTATTTGAAGTGTCTGTAGCACTATCGTAGCATTATCGTAGTATTATTATCGTAGCACTTTCGTAGCATTATCGTAGCATTATCGTAGTTATCGGACGGTTTCAAAGTTAAGAAAACATCTTCATCTATTTTTTTTTCTCTAATTTATTAAAATTTAAGGACTTTTGTTTTAATGTAGACACTAGACATGACTACTTTAAAGGGAATCAATCGGTGACTCACCGTGATAATGAATGTTCATTTATATTTCTTAAACCTTCCTTGCAATTTTGGAAAAAAAAAACTCAAATTGCCAGTTCTAGTAACGTTTGTCAGATAAATAAATACTATTTCTTTTATCACTCTATATCTCTTTTAATAAGTTCGAATGTATGCGTTAAAACTTTACGGAACTTTTGGCAAAGTTTCAACCAAATTTTTAAATCAAGCTTTCCCTAACGAAGACAAATCACAATCGACCATTATCAACAACTATCTTATAAATACCTTATGTTGCAGTAGTCGTCAGCGCTCCGGAGACAGTAGTCGCATGTCGAAGCGAAGCAGGTGCGTCATGTTGAGCGAGCGGTCGGGTAGCGAACGTGCGACTGAGCAGCGAGCAGCAAGAGCGAAGCGCGCGGAGGCGGGGCCGGCCACGCCCCCACCAACAAGTGACGCTGGCCTTGCAAGGGCTGGTGCACACTCAGGGTTTCAAGGGCTGCAGCTTCAATCTTAAGGTAGAGAGATACGGCAACAAAATTCTGCGATGTTAAAAAGAAACAAATAATAATTCACGTTTATTACAGTCTATCAAAGTAACTTAACTATAACGATAACGATTGTCCTTTATTTTTTGTGTGTTCATTTGTGATGGAAAGTGACCTTTTATGATAGGGCCAATATTTTTGACGTTGTAAGGGAGAAAAGAGCTTGACACTTGCTGAGTTTCTTGCCGGTTCTTCTCAGTACAAGGTCTCCAGGCCCAGAGTAGACTTACTAATCGATCGATGGCATAATAACGTTCATAAGAGCTATTTGTAGCCTAAATTGAATAAATGATTTTGAGTTTTGATTTTTTTTAAATTTTATAAACAGTGGTTTGGACTATTCTAGTAGGCATTCTAAAATGCCTGTTTCAGGAGGCCCGCTCTTCCAAGACACTCTGAACGATGTTAGAAACGTTTGAAGCGTCAGGAGCCGAACAGAGAGACAGGTGGTTGGGTTGAATGCGAGAAAGTTTGGGTCAATCCCCAGAGTTCCGAGACTAGGCACTGACGTGAACCCATGCCTTCATTAGCAACTCAGTTTATGTCCCACTGCTGGGGCACGAGCCTTTGCTCAAGGAGAACGGGCCATAAACCAAATGCAGCCGGGACCAACGGCTTTATGTGCCTTGCGAAGCACGGAAGAGCTCGAGATGCCAAACATTTACCTTATGCATATTAGCTTCTTTCTGGGGGGGTAAAAATAGGCAATCCAGCCAGCTCACTTCCTATTCGTTGATGTACTCGTGTTGCTGGGCGACAACAGAATTGTTCTGTGATAAGAGAACCAGGGGCCATAGCTTCATTCATTATCATGCTTAGCTTCTTTTTTCATACACAAAGAGACGTTATTTCATAGACCTTTTTTTGTAAATGTCGTTACTTCTATTAACGCTGTGGAGTTTCTTGCGCCCATTCTTCTCCACAGCTAAAAAATAGACGTCCTGAATGGGCCATCATCATCATCATCAGCTCATTGGAGCGTTAATTACTTTTCGAAGTCCCATTCAAACTGCGAAGTTACACTTTTTTCAAACAAAATTAAATGTAGCACATGAGAGGATTTCTCGATAACGATAACACTTACCCAATGCGGGTTGGTCATTTCTAAAGATTGCTATCATGAGACCAAAACCGGAGCCAACGGTTGATGTGCCTTCTAAAGCACGAAGGAATTTGAGATATATTAATTTCTAGCCGCTGCTACATCGTGTAAATACCAATACTGACAAAAATCCTAATAATTTTCGTAAGTTTATGCAAGATGCATTATAGTTGTCTTCGCATATGGACTCTCTTCTGCTCAACATTAGGTAGAGCGCAGACATTTGTCAATGTCTCTTCTATAAAAATAATCTTTATATATAAAAATCTTCTGTGCGTGTGTGTTATTGAACTCCTTCTAAACGGATGGACCGATTTGGATGAAATTTTTTATGTGTGTCCAAGTGGATTCGAGAATAGTTTAGATTTACAATTAGAACCGGTAGGTGGCGCTGCTATAGGGGTCCATCAAGGGATACGGGTGTTCTTAAGCGGACGAATGATTTGTTTGTTTTGTTGTCATGGATACTGTCAAAGCGGTACGAAGTCCGCGGGTCAGCTAGTAGTACATATATACCTTTATTATTATTTTTATAGATTTATTTTTGTTATTTGTTATTTTTTAATATATATAAATATGTGTAACTTAAAATAAAGAAAACTTGTACTTGTGTAACTTAAATATAAAGAAATATATGTAAACTTAGATTTTGAAATAAATTTTATTATGTCTGTCTCTACATGTCTGTCTGTTTGTCTGTCTGTCTGTACATGTGACGTCGTCGTCCGGCTGATTAGGTTCTGCCAATAGCGCATCTTACATTTTATCAAAATGACCCTTACCACGAGTACATTGCCATCGAGGACTTTAACCACTTGATAATATCTTTTAAGATCCTCCAATGTAATATTTTTATAAAATACAGTGAAAAAATTAAGTGCTTACCCGATCCAGCCAGGATCGAACCTGGGTTTTCCGCAATCCGGGCGGCTGCACTGACCGCTATGCTACCGGGAAGACTGACGTAAGCACTGAATTTTTTCACTGTTTTGAAGCTACTACTAAGTATTAGTAGTAGTACTAAGTACTAATTAGCACTTAAAATAAAAAGTAAAAAAAAAATCCTCCAATGTAGTTACAACCGCTGAGCTACTGAGGCCCCTGTAGCTCAGCGGTCAGTTCATTGGACCAGTTATCCAAAGGTCGTGGGTTCCATTCCCACTCGATCTTCCTGAGGCTGGTTGGTTTTTTCTAGTAAAATTTTATCTTGTTATTATGTAAATTATTGTCAATGCAAAATTCAAAATAATAAAAAATAAAATGCTGAAATAATTGTAACGTAAAAAAAAATTGTTTTTCAACATTTGTGTTTTTTTAATAAAAAATATCCTCCAGTTAGATGGCCCTGTTAAAGGAAACGCTAATAAAGAAGGAGAAATAATAAATTGATCCACAAAAAAATAGTAGGCTAGCACCTAAAATGGTAAGTTAGCATCTAAATAGTAGTTTAGGTGCTAACTTTGTATTTTTAGGTGCTAACTTAGTATTTTTGTGGGTTACGTTAGTTTACTTTGGTGATCGATTAAATACAATCCATAAAGAAGTCCTATTACATTCAAAAGTCAAAATAATTTGGAAAAGATTCGAACAGCAGTTGTAGACCGAGCCTTACCAATCCCGCTGCAAATAAATAAACATCTCTTTATCCAGCAGCCACGCCCCCGGAGCCCCGGGGCGCTGTGATTTTCCCAGATTTGACCAATCATCCCGCGCGCGAGAGATCCGCTGATTACGGACACAGATGCTGGCTAAGTGATCTGGAAAACCACTTGTTGGATTGTGTTGGAAAAAAGGAACATTTTATTGTTGAAGCGCCTATTTCATTTTAGTGAGAGATGTTACTGATTTTTGGCTGAAAATCTTAATTTTATTGCACTTATAAGTAAGCTTCGTAAGCTTCGGAAGCTTTATAAAAAAAGCTTGTAATTATTATTAACGGGATGATTACCATGTTTTTTTGTTGTGTGTGAGTATCCGATAATCATCACATCCGAAATCATGGCGCATGCAACTGTGCCGGAATGAGGTCAAAGAGTTTAATTATTATAAAGTGCAAAAACACAAAAGTTGAAAAAAATTCCAAGAGCACGATTTGAACCTGCACCCTTCTGACATACCGGGTCAGGTGCTCTCCCAATTGAGCTATCGTGGTTCTAACCAGCCCGCCGAAATTATTCAACACGAAGTAAATATACTTTTCAACATTTGTGTTTTTGTAATTTGTTTCGCAACAAAATTTGCGTTAAAATTATTTAAAAACATATTATAAAGTGTTTGATTATACAGAAGACAAAACTGTGGGTTCGAAATGCTCCAACCATTAGTTCCTATATTTCTTTATAACTATTTTTTATATAATCAATACATGAAGAGATAACTTCGTGCCGTAACTGTTTGCTTAATTGTGCTTAACTGCGTGCACGGAGGAGTTTGAGAATTGGTACAGTTAAGCTTTATATGGAGAAGTTCAGAAAGATACAATTTATGTATAGTTATTGTACTTATAATTGAATAAACATTGTATATTTTGTGATTTACGGTTGAATTTCAACCTTTGGGCGACCACTAGTCTATTTTTTCCAACAAGCTTTATACAACGTGTAACAGAAAGGTGTGGTCAAAATGAAAAGATCCAAAGTGTATCCCATCTAGACCTTGTATGTGTTGTTACTGAGACATAATTATTTATATATTAATACGGGAAGCAAAAACTTTGTACTCCTTTTTACGTAAATTACGCGGACGGAGGAGTATGAAATTTCGCACACTTATAGTTTTTAGAGAGAAGGATATCAGAATGTTAATATTTTTTTTTAATTATGCGTAAAAAATACATTAAATTTATACAACAAACATTACACACACTACCATGTGTTTGACACACACGCATAATACTTTTTTTAAAAAAATTCAAAAATGGAAGAGGAGCGGCCGAAATCTGTCAACGCCAGTCCAAACTCACATTCTATCTTTTTTAATTTTTCATTGCTTAGGATACAATCCGTGCAGCCTTAATAAATTTACTGTCGAATTTCGACCACTGGGCGACCACTAGTTGCCTTAAATTTGTCATGCAATTTTATATAACTATAATTTATATTGTATAATAATAATATTATAGATTGTTTATATTAGTGAAGTCATGCACATTAGGCTCGCATAAGCAAGCAGCAGTAATCATAAATGTAAGAACACAGAGGTGACTAAACCACTAGGGCTGTAACTTGTTAATTTTGATGTGAGGTCACAATAGAACTATTTAATAAAAAAATGCATTACAACTTAAAGTTAATAATTATGCCTTAGTAACTGCATACAAGATCTAAATAGGATACACTTTAGATCTTTTCATTTTGACCACACCTTTCTGTTACACGTTGTATATTTCCTGAATGAGTAGTAGACAGATAATTTTTTGGGCGATTTAAAAGTGATTTTGTGCGCTACACCTGGAATCCTCATCCTCTGAAGAACTGGTAACTCTTACCTCTGTCGGAACACAACGCTGCTGTTATAAAATTCTTAAAAAAAATGTGGTATAATAGTTACCAGTTTTAGTCGCCTAAAAATAATATAGAATTTCATTGAAATTTTACTGGACTTAAGGAGTTTGTATTCAATTGTTACAAACATGTAAAGGGGCTACATGTTTGTGTACTCGGTTTGGTTGGTGGTAGGGCTTGTTTGTCCGCCTGGCTAGCTACCACCATCTTATCTAAATATGTCGCCAAAACATCAATGTTTGTAGTATTGTTGTGTTCCGGCAGCTAGAGATAAGATAGCCAGTGCCCACTAGTTAAGGTTCCTGGGTGAAGTGCGCTTTCATCATTGGCCTTATCATCACTTATCATCAGGTGAGATCAAGGCACTGTGCTTACCCGTAAAATATATAAAAATATAAAAAAATTGGCCGCTTATCCCTATTTCGAATAATTAACGGAGAAAGGTGACGACCACTGGTGGTACTTACCACTACCCTAGCTAAGTTAGTAGGACAAAGAACAGAACCCCGCACCTCAGACACTCCGCACCAAAGAACGCGCAATTTGAATATGGTCTAACTACTGAATTTACTAAGTTGAAGCATTATCTATATTAATATAATCTTATTACTATTACTATTACTAATATTTACTCGTATAAAGCTGAAGAGTTTGTTTGTTTGTTTGGTTGAACGCGCTAATCTCAGGAACTACTGGTTCGAATTGAAAAAATATTTTTTTGTTTAATAGTCCATTTATTGAGGAAGGTTAAGGCTATATTACATCACGTTATGACTAATAGGAGTGGAGCAGCAATGAAAAATGTTGCAAAAGCGGGAAAATATTTACGCGGGTAAAACCGCGAGGCACAGCTATTAACTATAAAACTTAATTATTCTGATGGTTCATGATGCGTGTCTGCGTGTGGGTACTGGGTATGAAACATTGTTCGTTCGTATGGGTCCGTAGGTATGTACATCTGAGATAAGGCCCGCATTCTGTCACCCACAGTCCGATTTCGCTGGCGACAACGCTGACAGAACTATAATTAAATGTAATAAAATGAATGCGTTGAATCTTATACGTCTTTGCAATGCTTTAGGTTTTTATATTAAATATTTTAGCTTTTATTAAGGTTAATAGTTAGGATAATGTTCAAATAATTTCTTAACGCAAATTTTGTTGGGAACAAATTACAAAAACACAAATGTTGAAAAAATTTCCACGAGCAAGATTTGAACCCTTCTGACATACCGGGTCAGGTGCTCTTCCAATTGCTCCACGATAGCGTGTTATTACGCTATTAAAATCGAGTTATTTTTGCTCCACAGCGAGGAATCTCTTGGCCTTTGTTTCACTTGATGGTCAGTGACGATAGGACCCGTAACTTTTAATCACTGAGGCACTTAGAGACGGTACTTAGATACACTGGCAAGTAACTCCATTGCTTTTGGATCCATTTTATTCGGGTAGCCATGAGCCCAGCAGCAGCAGTAGTGATGATGATCATGAATATACATTTATATTACTATAACACTTAGATTACAATATTGTATTATTATATCTAGTTGGTACCTACCCTATTCAAACATAAACTGTGATGATGATCATAAAAGGACACAGAGCGTATCATCTTTTGCAATTGTCACTCAAAAGCTTCTGTCACTACGCCACAAAACGCTATTGAGGTACAGCTTCAGTGAAAGTCAGGGTAAGTCACGATATTCACGTTGCCTTCAAAACCACGATTAAACTATCAAAATCATTTATTCCGAATCGCCGTCAGCGGGTGATGTTTACTATAATGACACAATTGTGTTTGTGTTTCTTGTAATGTCTTATAACAACAGCAATTATAACGAATTAGCCACAGAGGAGTATACCGTATTAGGTGTTGTCAACAGTTTTTATAACATTGACTGCCTTAAACCAAACAGAATAGTAATATAATTGTTTTAAACAAAGTTTTTTTGTCGGAGAATAACGCTATCTACTGGTAAATACCATATAACTGCTGGGCAAAGGTCTACATCATTGAAATCAAGTCATCACTTATGCGTAGAAAGTATGAGAGTGAACGAAAGGAATTTTTTTTAACAAAAAATACATTTTATAGCTTGACAGAATATTTTAATGAAATTTTTTCTTCTATCTAATGTGAAAATTTCATTTGTGTAACAAAACTGTTTAAAAAAATGTATTTATGTATATTACTTTATGAATAGTATTTAGTTTTTTGTGTTTTATGTTTGCAATACCCTGACAGGGTCATGTTCTTTACCTACCTTGCCTTTACAAACATCTGTTATATGTTGTACATGTAGCAAATAAATGAATATAAATATGAATATGAACTACTAATAAATACTTTATTAGTCTTACTTATTACTACTTACTTATTAGGCCTAATACAGGTATAATAGGCATACTTTTATAGCCGACGTTTGAATTGCTTGTCTGTCTCAAGTCGCACTGATGTAAATAAAAGATTTACTTAGTATCGTCATCGTTATCAGTTTGTAATCGTCCCACTGATGGGGTTCAGGCTTTCCTGCATGAACATTAGGATATGTAGAGACCGGACATAATTTACCACGTTGGCCCTATGCGTGTTGGTGGGTTTGGACGACCTGCCAGCCAGAAGCCAAGGCTTAAAGTACATTCCACAGCAAGGAGGAGCTCGAGGTATTTCAAGTTGATCACTAATTCAGTAACCCAGCATTAGAAAAGTTGCTAAACTTGCCGCTGCACCACAGCTACCATTTTGTACAATTTAAAATTTTTCCAGCAATGTTGTTCACCCCTTACTGTAGGCAGTAATTAAAAACTTCATGGCACGCTTGAATTGTACGAACCGAGCTTTCATTGTTCCAGTTCCTTAGAAATCATCAGAGGAAAAGTTGCCTCACACTCGCACTAGAAAAATCTTATGTCAAGTTTAATTCTTGCTGTATTAAAAAGAAACTAATGATGCTAGTAAAAAACGTGAACATGTCGATTAGTCTGTCTCTTACTGCTCTCCGATTGGTCGGCTTCTGGCCCGTAGAAGGACTGAGAGGAAGTACAAAGATTCTTTATGACTGTTATGGTTTCTTCTGGTTCATGTTTTTGTTGGGTAAGAAACGGGCAATGTGATGCAGTTTTAAAATATATGTACTATTTGTTGTATTTGCGATACAAAGTCTTCCGCGCTGTACCTACGCGATGTACGAACCTAATATATAGTTCCTCACCTATAACCACAGAATAGGACTTTACATAAAACAGCCAAGTCTCACTGTGGCCTCATACCATACAAATGGCTTAATAGTAAAATTTACGCGAGTATATAAATAGGAGGAGCTCGATGGCGCAGAGAATAACGCGGTCGGCGAGTGCTGAGATTAAACAACTTTCGCGTAAGCCGGTCATCGGATAGGTGACCAAAAATGTATCATCTCGAGCTTCTCCGTGCTTCGGAAGGCACGTAAAGCCGTTGCACAGTGTCCGGCGTAGAACAAGCCAGGTGGACAAAAATATATTTTCATGGTTTTGGAACTATATCTATGAATTAGTTAATTATAAAGTACTATAATATATTTTTATAAATAAAATGCAAAGAAATTGTATACAAATATTTTATTTCATGTAAACACGATTTCTATTAGAAATGAAAGGTACAGGAAAAAAATAAGAATAAAATAATTATCTTAATCGCTACAAATATCGACGCTAATTATATATACACAACCTTAGACTAATATATTATATACAAAAATTATAAATCTAACGCTAGAGGTAGGTATCTATTTACATTTAAACTAATTCTCAATATCAGAATCATCGGATGCAGAATCCGATGATTCCGATAGAAGATAGTCTTCCCGAGCTTGTGGAGGTCTTGGTTGGAGTTGGAGTCGAGGCTCTATAGTGGGAGCTATGATGAGCTTTAAGACCTCCGCGCTCAATTTATTCGACTTTTTTTTTGGTACTTCCCGGAGGCTGTTGATCAGAGGATCAGAAGTTATAATCAACATATTGAGCAAGTCTCTATTCGTGGCAAGACGAGAGCACTTTCTGGTGTTGTGCTCTCTAAACCTCCGGCAATCTTTGTTTCTTGCTTCTTGCGCTTCCTCTGAAAGCTGCCCTATTGGAACTATTGCTGTCTTAATTACCTCTGTACTATGAACAAGCAATTTATGCACAGTAGCAGGCATGTAGTACCACGAGTAAAGACTTAAATAAAGTCTTCTTGTCTCGAGACAAAGCTTGTTGAATTCAACAAGATTTATCTCGAAACCAGAAGACAATGTCCTCAATAATGTATCAAAGTTTTTGATGATTGTAACATCCAATCCTGTGATCTGAGCACTCACTTCGGGGTTCCCGAAAAAACGTCGAGCTGTGTTTCCATCATTTGTGGAACCAAATCCTGGCTTTGGCTTGTCCACAATTAATCCCATTTGATTCTTGAATCGTTGTTTGATTTCGTCTGATCGTTGTTTTACACTTTCTTTTTCCTCTGAAGACCTAGCTTGCCATTTCTTAATATCTAACTTATAACTAATGTGTAAAAAGCACTCAAACGAACGAATCCAAGCATGTAATGTTGACAAACCAAAGCCAAAATTATCCTGGTTGCTATCAACATGCCTTCCTTCATCATTCATCATTCTGGGAGTAGCCCCACAAATATAGCATTTCTGCGATGAATGTGTCTCTGTCAAAGCATTGCATACTTTTCCATCGGTCATTGTCAGTAGTAACTTGTGCTTAACAGAAATTTCAGAACCACCAAGATCACAAGATGTAGGCTCCAAGTTGTTTATTTGTTCCAAAACCTTATTCGTCTCGATTTTTGTCAACTCCGTAGTTTCTTTGGCAAAAATGAATTTAATTGGACGGCAAAACATCGTCGATGATGGTCGAGGATTTTGCCAGATAATGTTATTACCTTCGTCGATTAACCTAAGAGGAACAAACGAATAAACAAAAAGGAACTCATCAGTGTCTTCGCTATTCTCAAATCTCTGTTTGTAAGTGCTATGGCCGGAACTTCCATCACACCCCCATTTACTTACAAGAGTAAACGATGAATTGGGTAGCACACTTGTGACAACATCTCTCTGAGCTTCCACTAAACGTTCTGTTGTTTTATTTAAAATAGCTTGTAGCTCAATTTCTACTCGAGATTGTGTCACAACAATATGCTCCTCGGATGGATAACATGCTTTTTTTGATTTTACAACGCATTCATATGATGGAAACACGTGATGTCCAACTTTCATAGTCCACTTCCTAGTCTGTTTGTATGTGTGAGTTGTTGATTTTGAATCTATATAATACGCTAATGCCTCGTCACTACTTAGCGGTCTATCACTTTGCACAGCACTTGCTTGTTGGAAGCTAATGCATGCATTTGCAGAAGCTGGATTTTCGGCAATGTCTTTTATAACTCTGGCAACGTTCTTATGCCCAGTTGACCGTGCAGCTACCTCTGCAGCAGTCATTAATTCCCCAACACTCCGCGATTGAACTAGATCTTCAACTCTACGTTTCTTAGTTTTAAAAGACGATTCTTCGAAGACTTTTTTAGGTCTTCCGGGTCGAGAAAAGTCAGCGGATGAGGTAGAAGGTTGCGGTTGAGTCGATCGTATGCAGAATTGTATATCTTCGCCTTCCAGCCACAACTTATTCTTATCAAGGAAACGCTCTTTCGACTTTCCCGAGGACACCCATTTGGTAGCAATTTTCGATGAAATGCTGGCCAATTTCACCTTAATTTCCCTTTGACAGTCTTCAGTGATGTCAGAGAAATCAAATTTAGACGAAAGAAACTCAAATAGACGTTCATTTCTTACGTCTTTTTCGTGCTTAAGCCACTCTTCGAAAAACTCTATTTTGTTAACCGAGTAACACTTTTCTGCAAAAAAAAAAAAAAATGGTTGTACTCAAGTGTGCTACATAAAATATATGTCATAATCATTAATAGCCATGCAGCTAAAGCATATCAAAAATTTAGCCTGGATACAAGAGGATACATGGCTTTTCCAAGCTCGATAAGTTCGAAAACAAAGAAAAACATTGTATTTTTTTGTGTATTCATAGATAGTCTACTTAATGAATATTTATGACACATTAAAAGATTGTAATAAGAAAAATATATTATACATACCTTCAGAAGTAAAATCCATCACTAAACTTTCCACAAAATTAGGAACTGCCACCATGAGATGTTAGTGCAAGTGTCGCTAAAATGCAACTGACCCATTTCTTTAATTGCACTTACCTTTATAGCTTACTTTGATAAGCGATGACTCATCAGTATGGAATGTTAGACGTAAACAATTCTTCGAATCAGGAATTTAGGGGTGTTGTTTACAGGTAGAAAGTACCTATTTCCGGTAATTTGATAATGACTTTTGTCCACCTGGCTTGTTCTACGCCGGACACTGTGCGTTGGTCTCGGCTGCATTGGCAGTCGTTAACAACCATCAATCCGCACTGGGCCCGCGTGGTGGTTTATGGCCCGTTCATATCCATCCATAGGGAAGGCTCGTGCCCCAGCAGTGGGGACATAAAATGAGCCGATGATGATGATGATGATGATATAAATAGGTTGCTTATATTTCAATACAATGTGTTATTTTCACGGTGTAGGGAAGCCTGTATGTGCCTGTATGTTAGGATGGAATGCCACACTGAGGAAGGACAAAGGGAAGATCTTCCTCCGAGCTGGGTGGTATAGCTCGGGGACCGAGGTCCAACGGATGTTAGTTGGAGGTGCTATATATAGCGAAGGAGACGGTGAAACTTCGCTACCGCGATGCAGGCTTCCCATACTATTTCACGTCGTAGTATGGCGCCGTCGTTGGAAAGCGTTTGTGGCGCCATCTGTTGACACAGTTGAGAAGGTGTTTGCTTCGTGTCAATGTGCGGCGTATGCGGTAGGTGGCGCCGCCACAACGGTATATTTTAGTTAACAATGTTTCAATGTTAACCTAACGATTTAATTTTATTTAAATATATTTTAGAACCAGCGCCTTTCCTTTCCGTTTATTAAGGGTGCGCCGTCCGTAAGTGACAAGTATCATATATTTTATCTGAAATGTCTTCGTCCATATTTATTTGAAGCCGCGTAGTATGGCCACTAATTTTGTATGAGGAATTTAACGTGTTAATTTGAAAAATAATAATTTTAAAAACCGCTCGATTAATCGAAAATGTGAGACGAACGATTTGTAGTTAAGTTAATTGGTGATTGTTTAGACATAATTAGAGGTATAATAATTTAGACAAACTATAAGATATCAACTAAACGCCGCCGCCACTCGTTTTCATGATTTTTGCCCAACTTTAAATGATATTGTAGAAAAAACTATAGTGTGTTATGAATTTATGGGTCGGACTAATTGTAAACACGTTCTCTTTGATACTAAATATATATTTTGTTTATGTAATACGATAGTTTTTTCATCATAATAATATATCAACTTAACCGTGACTACACTTTTGGCTTGTTTTGGTCGGCGCACCCTTATCCCTTGTACTATTAATTATTCTGTGCCTTAACACAAGTCGTCACTACAACAGATATTGGAAAAAGTTTAATTAAGAGAGCAAATGGTTTTTTTTACCTGGTGTTAAGCAGTTTAAGCTAAGGTTAAGCAGAATCGGAGTAAGCTGGTGGAGCAGTATTCTGCCTCATTAACCGTTCTCACCTTGACGACCCGCAACTTGCTTTTTAACACCTCGTTTACAGAATACCCCATGTTGTTAGAAACAGAGAATACATGTGCGCTGTGCAGCGCTTTACTTTTACTCTGATATTTTATGAAGAAACGAGTTTCTTGCAGGTAGCTACCTCATCTCCCAAGTGGTTTACTTAAGGCTGATCTGGGGGGACCTGCCTCTGATGAAGGCCGATTGTTTGTCGCGCAGGTAGCTACCTCATCTCCCATGTGGTTTAATTAAGGCTGATCTGGGGGACCTGCTTCTGATGAAGGCCGATTGTTTGTCGCGCAGGTAGCTACCTCATGTCCCATGTGGTTTTATTAAGGCTGATCTGGGGGACCTGCCTCTGATGAAGGCCGATTGTTTATGGCGCAGGTAGCTACCTCATCTCCCGTGTGGTTTACTTAAGGCTTATCTGAGGGACCTGCCTCTGATGTAGGCCGATTGTTTGTCGTGCAGGTAGCTACCTCATCTCTCAAGTTGTGGACTTGTGCCTGATCTGGGGCGACCTGCCCCTGATGACGGGCGTCGCGTTCGTTCTGTTCACTAACCTCGCACAGGCGGTGAAGATCGCCAGCATGGTCCTTCGCAGGGACCTCATACGGACCATTGTGGACAGCGCTGATGATGCGTTGAGAGCTGTGGAGACGGACGAAGCGATTACTGTTGTGAAAAAGTGAGTACAGTGTCTATTTTCATATATAAAAAGCAAATTGCCTGTATTCTGTCCCACTGCTGGGCAAAGGCAATTATTGAAATCAAGTCATCGCTATTATTGATGGATGGATGGAATCACCACACTATGCCCGACCTGGGAATTGAATCTAGTACTTACTGTCGTGTATCGAGCCGAGCGCTTTCTTATCGCACTTACTTAATTCTTGCCGCCCTGTGCTGTAATGTATAAAGCTCTCTAGTGATTTATTAAGAACTTTAAAAACGAGGGTTCGTGTAAGTAATCCTTTAAGCCTCGAGCTACTCCTAGAAGACGTTATTAGACGTTTTCAGTTAAAACGTTATATAATGTACCCCGAATATGGATAGAGACATCAACTGTTATTGTTTCAATCAAATTAAACTTTTTCTTTGCAAAATAACACTGATTTTGGTACAAAACAAATACACTTACACGCAACTACAGTAGCGAAAACCAGAAAGAGCTTCATGGTTTTTGAAGTCTATCGGCAGATTTAATCAACGTAATGCCACACCAATATTTATTACATTTTTTTATCCGTTACCCATTTCGATGGACCTCAGCATTCTTGGCATGGACATCGGCCAGGAACTAAATTCAAAATGCTACATGGAGAGTGTTATTTTAACTGCCTCCCGTAAGTTGGGTATACTCAATAAGTTGAGGCGGTTTTTCACTCCCAAGCAGCGCTGTTTGCTGTAAAAGACTCAGGTGCGATCGAGTATGGAGTATTGTTCCCATCTATGGGACGGCTCCGCTAAATACTTCCTCGATGCACTTGATAGACTGCAAAGGCGAGCGTTACGTGTTATTGGAGATGCAAAGGTTACAGCCTCTCTTGAGATCCTCCACCTGCGTAGAGACATTGCTTCTCTCAGTGTCTTCTACTGAAATTACTACGGAGAGTGTTCTGAAGAACTTTTTGATCTAATCCCGCCCTCTCCTTTTCTCTCCCGGACTACACGTGCTGGTCTTAGGGACCACCATCATTCTGTAAGCAGACAATCAGTACTCGTACCAAAAAATTTGGCAAGTCGTCCCTCTGTAAGACCATTCGGCTTTGGAATTCTTTGCCGGTTCATATGTTTCCCAGCACCTATAGTCCCGGGTCTTTTAAGCGGGGCGTGAAACGGCATTTATGCAGGCCGTCATGAATGAGTGCGCTTGTTACCGTGCTTGTTCCACGGTGAGGAGCGCTCTTATTATTTTGGACTGCATTGGCTGCTTATCATCAATTCATCAGGCAGGGTGTGGTCACTATGACGAGTCACTATATAAAAAAAAAGTATTATTATAATAGGCTTGGAGGGTTCCGAAACACTTTTCTCGTGTCAACTTTTGTATAGTACTTATATGTCACAGTCAATGGCATGTTTAAGACTAATAGGTTTAGGTTTAATAACATTTACTCGCATAAAAAAATTTTAGTTCATTTACAATGGGATTAATATAAAAAAAAAACTTACCATTTACTTAATAAATTAATTTTAAAGTTAAAGTTTATAAATTATGATTTCAGTTTTGATTTATTTTCTTTAACTTAGGATTTTACGAAAGAGCATGAGTCGTCGCAAATAAAAATAGCAATGCAACGTCACATTTTAAATAAGATTTCAGTAATAGAGTCCCACTTTAAAGAAATAACTAGTTATTAGATATATAAGCTAATGCAAACCGCATAAAGCCATATCATAGCCATAAATCTACTAGGAGGAGCTCGATGGCACAGTGGTTAACGCGCTCGGTCTGCGAGTGCTGAGGTTAAGCAACTTTCGCAAAGGCCGGTCAACTGATAGGTGACCAAAAATTTATCATCTCGAGCTCCTCCGTGCTTCGGAAGGCACGTAAAGCCGTTGGTCCCGGCAGCATTAGCAGTCGTTAACAACCACAAATCCGCACTGGGCCCGCGTAGTGGTTTATGGCCCGTTCTCCCTATCCATCCATAGGGAAGGCTCGTGCCCCAGCAGTGGGGACATAAAATGAGCTGATGATGAAATCTACTAGAAGTTGATTTTTACATACCACTTAACTTTCAATAAATACATAGCAAACGTAACATCGGATCAGCAAGCTGAAGTGGCAGTGGGCCGGTCATATTAGCCGCAGAACCGACAACCGAGTTAACGAGTTCTCGAGTGGAGACCGCGCATCGGCAAACGTAGTGTAGGACGCCCTCAGACTAGGTGGAGCGACGATCTTCGCAGGTGGCTGGCAAGAGCTGGATGAGAGTAGCCGCGGATCGTGCTCGGTGGCGTACACTTGGAGAGGCCTATGTCCAGCAGTGGACTAGTATGGGCTGATGATGATGATGATGATGAAACGTAACACGTACCTTGACTGTCACTGTTCTGTATAAAGTTTGAACCCCATCTTATCTAATCTGACGCATAACAACAAATTCGAATGTAAGTACAATTTTTGTGTTTCGACATTTAGAGATAAGATAAGTGGTTCAATCATACAGGATACCGGCTGAAGTGCTCCTCCATCTCCGGCCTTATCGCGGCGACAATCATGTGAGATGTAGGCATTTCCGGTTGTAAATAAAAACAAAAGACAAGTGGCACACAACCGCATGATGCATTTGTTTCTGTAAGACCATGAGTACGAGCGTCTTGCGACGCGGCGAGCGTATTCCTAGTTCGTTGCGCGTTATAATACGACAGTTAGACAACGGTCATAAAAATAACTTAATGAACAGAGAATTCGCGTGCTGTGCCGCAAGTTACCAGTGGCTGTGGCCGGATGGTAATTTTCTTATAGAATTCATCTATATATTAAAATACGTGAAGCAAAAAACTTTGTACCCCTTTTTACAAAAAATGCGCGAACGGAGGAGTATGAAATTTCGCACAATTATAAATTATATAGTTTTTAAATTATGCATAAAAAATACATTAAATCAATAAAACAAACATTACACACACTACTAAGTATTTGAGACACACTCGTATATACTTTTTCAAAAATTTCAAAAATGGAAGAAAGGCGGCCGGGATCTGTCAATTATGCCAATCCAAACTCACATTCTATTTTTTAATGTTTCATTGCTTAGGATACAATCCGTGCAGCCATAATAAAATTACGGTCGAATTTCGACCACTGAATTTGTACTGCTGTTTGGAAATTCTATAATAAATATGTGGAAATTAGAAAAGCTGTTTTCTTTCGATACAACATCTGATGAAAGAAACGAGTCTTTATATAGTGAAAGTAATAATGGATATATTTATAAAATACAGTAAAAAAAATTTAACGCCTACCCGACCCAGCCAGGAATCGAACCTGGGTCTTCCAACAACATGGTCTGGTTTGATTCCTGGCTGGGTCGGGTAGGCGTTTAATTTTTTTTTATTAGGAGATCAATTGCCTGGAGGGGCCACAACCACAAGGTGATTGATACAAAATCGGCTTGTGGTTTCTTTAATAAATCTTGTAGTTCTTAAGTAGTTTGTTTGTGTAATTATATAAGTGTGTGCATAGTTCGCTTCCTAATAAGTCTATTTTAGTTTATGCGTGACGTGGCAACTTCTGATTAAGACAGCGCCTTAGAATGTAACCCAATATCTGTTGTTTTGTAAATGTACATGGTGTTTGTTTTGTTGGTTGTCCTTAAATAAATAAACAGCTTAAGTGTAGCAATTAGCACTTAAAATAAAAAGTAAAATTTAGTAATGGATATTTTTACGTAAATTTTGTCGCGAAGAAATTACTATTGATGATGATTAAGTATCTGTAAAAATATTAAGATCGGACGTTGATGACGTCGTTATCAACATTGAATGGCTTACTGACAAAGTAAGAATAGATTAGCGTTGATCTATTTGCACAGTTTGTACAGAGCCAAAATAGCATAATTGGACCCTGTATGTCGTCAGAGCGTGGAATCCAGCATTGGAATGTTTTTCAACCCTTTTAAAAAATAGTAAAAGTAAGTTGCAACTTGCAAACCAAACGTATTGCAATATGCAAGGTTATTTTTTCAGAAACAAAGTTGAATCTGTTGGTTCTTTGAAATAAAAGCAATATTTTAAACAAAATGCGATGTTGAATTTAGAAATTAATTTTATAAAAACATGAATATGTGTTTCTGGGGTTTTCATAACAAACTAGGGTTTGAATTTGTTATACCAGCTTTGTGAATACTTAAAATTAAGTTGTATAGACCTGTACTGTAAGTCGATATTAATGTTCAGTTGCGCCCGCGAGACAAGCCTGCAGCAGCTGATATTTAGCTGTCTGACCTTCGTGACGATGCTGGGCTGGGCCAGCAGTGCTGAGAAGGGCCAGCTGCCTCTAAGAGCTTGGTGAGTAGGCCTTTAGAGGTGTAGGTAATCAATTCGTTCCAAACTGGCTATAGTGTCACTGTGTACGGGAGCTATCCCGTACTAATAAACAGAGTATAACTTTCGAATAGTTATTCCGTGTTTTGTTTCATCATCATCATCATCATCAGCCTGCCTACACACGTCCACTGCTGGACATAGGTTTCTCCAAGTGCACGCCACTGAGCACGATCCTACTCTAATGGCTACTCTCACCCAGCTCTTGCCAGTGTTTTGTTTCTCTTACTCTAATTTGAAATGAAGTTTTCATGACGGGAACAGAACACGGAATATCTATTCCAAGCTTATACCACAGACTAAATAATACCCTATAATCTGTTATGGTTATATAAAAATTTTACGCAAATTTTGTTGCGAACAAATTTGGCCGCTCGTGGAACTTTTTCAACACTTTGTCTTTTTTCAAATTATACTCTGTTTTTCAGTAGGTTAAGAAATCTATTTACGCACCGGACGTACTTTGTGTTAACAAATGTAACGTTGCGATTTTGGGAAAGGATGTCTGATCTTACATATAATGCTTTGATATTATTTAACGGTGTAATTATAACAAGCCAAAATATCAATAACGAGAATTGAATTATACGTTGATTTCAATTCCAAAACTAAAATCTAAGAATTAACTCTATTTTCCTCCCAGGTATCCTTATGACGTAACCAAATCGCCAGCCTACGAGCTCAGCTACGTTTACCAGATCGGTGCTTTGTACGTGGCAGCATTTCTGAACGTGGGCAAAGATACACTGGTCACTTCGCTGATAGCGCAATGCCGGTGCCGACTGCAGCTGTTGGGGCTTTCTCTGAGGTCATTGTGCAGTGGCATGCAGGCTACTAAGGAGGTAGGTTGGGCATATGTAACTTGATTTGTTCCTGAACGGGGGTTAAGGTAAGCTGGTCACTTCACTGATAGCGCAATGCCGGTGCTGACTGCAGCTGTTGGGGCTGTCTCTAAAGTCATTATGCAGTGATGGCATGCAGGCTAATATGGAGGTAGGTTGGGCATATGTAACTTGATTTGTTCCTGAACGGGGGTTAAGGTACGCTAGTCACTTCACTGATGGCGCAGTGTCGGTGCCGACTGCAGCTGTTGGGACAGTCTCTGAAGTCATTATGCAGTGATGGCATGCAGGCTAATAAGGAGGTAGGTTGGGCATATGTAACTTGATTTGTTCATGAACGGGGGTTAAGGTACGCTGGTCACTTCACTGATAGCACAGTGTCGATGCCGACTGCAGCTGTTGGGGATGTCTCTGAGGTCATTGTGCAGTGGCATGCAGGCTACTAAGGAGGTAGGTTTGGCATATGTAACTTGATTTGTTCCTGAACGGGGGTTAAGGTACGCTGGTCACTTCACTGATAGCGCAATGCCGGTGCCGACTCTGCAGTCGGCTGCTGCCTGTTGGGGCTGTCTCTGAGGTCATCTTGCAGTGGTGGCATGCAGGCTACTAAGGAATCTAGACTACAATATGACCATAAAGAGCAGCGCCGTTGCTGACTGCAATTGTTGAGGTTGTCACTAAGTTCGCTGTGAACACAGTACAGTAAAATGCAGGCTGGGCTTACGTTTCGTGTCTAAGTCAGCAATAAGTTCTTAAACGTTAGATAAAATACACTGGTGACTTCTGGGCTTTGAGAGCGCCGTGCCGTTGCCGACTGCAGCTGTTAGGTCTATCTCTAAGGTCATTGTGCAGTTGAATACAGGCTACTAAGGAGGTAGGCTAGGCTTTCAATTGGCATAGAACGCCAAGATAAAGCTGTTCACTTCTCTTAACGGCAGTATCGCTGCCGGCTGCATTAGCAGTCGTAGCAAGTAATCCGTAGTGCCTCGTAGCGTTTCCTCAAAGAGTTGATGGCTATAAAATTAACTAGTAAGCTTAGGCGTGAAAATAAGCAGTTGTACAATATGTAATACTGTGCTGTGTGTACCCTTATAATAAATTTTTTTCTCAAAATAATTTTCTCAACATAATTATCTTGTTGCAATGTCTGGCGCTGTAAGAATATGCAATGAATGTGGTATGTTATAAGTGATTTATTGACCTTTTCATAACATTGCTGCATTTGTTTGCTGATTATATTAATTAAATACTTAGCAATTGGAAATAACTAGTGCTGTATTCTGAAAAAAAATTCATGAGCGGGATTCGAACCCGCAACCTATGACATGCCGGATCAAGAGCATTACCAACTATGCTATCTAGGCGTGGTGGATATTTGTTCGCAACAAAATTTGCGTACTATAACATATACAAATACAATACAAATATAAAAGCTTTTTATTATCTCATCACAAAGTAATAACTGTTTATGCTCTTTTAGCATACATAATTTAACTGTTTAATTAATGTTGTAGTTTATACAAAATCATGAAATAATTGTAATCAGCTAACGCCCGACCAAGAGGCCGTAGTACGAGCGCGTCTCCAAGCGTGCGTGGAACAGCACCTGGCCGCGCTCGGGGCGGCGCAGCAGCTGCAGCACTGCTTCTCGGAGCAGGTGTTCGTGCAGTTCAACGTATCGCTCGTCATCATCTGCGTCACCGCCTTCCAGCTGGTCTCGGTAACTGTCTGCTGTTGTAGTTTTGTCTTAGTACTATTATCAGCCATCACTTTCCCACTACAAGGCAAAGGCCTCCCCTCCCTCCTTTCATCTTTCTCTTCTTTGTGCCATTTCTTCAAATGGAAGTCCAACTCTTACCATCTCCGTCTAGGCCTTCCACATTGTCGTCTTCCGTTTGTTGGGACCCATGATGGAAACCTTTGCACAGTCTATCTTACTCCTAGAAAACGCGTCAAACGTTATTACCGAATGCATAGATGCTCGCGTTGAATGCGAGAAATCATGATTCAATATCAATAGCTCCATTAGACTAATCATGTGAATACTTACCTTAACAAGCATTCTGGATGGGTTAGCAGATGATTATCATGCGTATCTTCGTTGTCGTATATAATCATCATATATAATCAAAATACCAACTTCACAATTGTCAGATTCAATTGACAGTTACATATTTGATTTTGACACTATCTTGGTGTTGTCATTTAGAAAAATAATCAATATTAGTAGAGATTCTCTAAAGTTGAGAAATGTCGTCGAAATTTGTTGAATCTGCTATCCGCGACCTTACTAAAATGGTGTCAGATCTCCGGAATAAAATCATCACCCTGGAGAAAGTGGTCTTGGATCAGAATAATATTATAAACAAATTGATTGGTGTTGGTGCTGATTTAAGTGCATTGGAGAAGCCGTGCAATATCAACGCAGGAGACGGTGGTAGTAAGACGCTCCCATCACTTCGTAAGGCGGCTCCACCCCAGGAAACGCAGCGGCCTGTGCGCAATACCCATGTCCAGGCAACACCGACGATCTCCACTAGTGCACGTAGGGCTAGAAGGCGTAATATATCGCCTGCTTTCTCTTCGGTTCATACGGAGACTCACGAACCTAAAACAGCGTCTACAAGCCTCAATGTCCCGAGTACGTCACAGACGACAAGTACATCGCAACTAGAGTTCGCAGATGCCGCCGTCACCGCTGCTACGACAAGTACACACTCTGATGAAGCAACCGACAATACTTCGGATTGGGTCGGAGTAAAGCCTCGAAAGCATCATCGCGTCCCTGTAAAGGTGACGCGTGGTACTGCTGTAGCTGATTCGAATGCTTGTGCTTTGTCGGCCGCTGAACGCAAATCTTACCTGCATTTGTATTTCGTCCAAATTGGAACAACATCGGAACAAGTAATAACCCATTTGCATAATATCTGTCCAGATGATAACTGTGAAGCTGAAACCCTGAAGTCACGAGGCGATTACGCTTCTTTTAAATTGACTGTTCCCGCGAAACATCTAGAAAAGTACTTAGCGCCTGAACACTGGCCGGAAGATGTTCACATAAAACCGTGGCGTAGTGGATTTCGCAAGCCACAGCAACAAACGAGCCAAAAGTAGTCAATACAAATCATATACTTTATTCTATCAGAACGTGAGAGGCCTACGATCTAAGTTGGACATCTGCAAAAAAGGTATATTAAGGGAAACATCTGACATATTTGCCATGACTGAAACATTCCTAATCAGCAGTGTCAGCGATGCGGAATTTTTTCCACCGGGTTACACCGTGCTACGGCGAGACCGTGCAGGCGACGCTGGCTGGGGAGGCGTATTGTTAGCCGTGCGTGACATCTACCCTGTGCAACAGATACTTGACATTGATGGTTATGCGGACGATATTGAAGTTGTTATAGGTATAATTACACTTAAGTTTATAAAAATAATTTGTTGTGTAGTCTATATTCCACCGAATTCAGGTGACGACAAATACGTGAGAACTTTTACACTTTTAGAAAATGTAGTAACTAAATATTCGAAACTTAATGTATTATTTATTGGAGATTTTAATTTAAACTCCTGTAGTCAAAATGTGAATCTACAATTTGAGTGTTTGTTAAGTTTCTGTAAATTAAAACAGTATAATATAATACGTAACAAGTTTGATGGAATGTTGGATCTGGTGCTAAGCGATCTGAGCGAGAAGTCGATTAAAGTAAGTGGTGATGCTGAACCTTTGGTTTCGGCTGACGACTACCACCCGCCATTTGCGGTAACCATACGAAGTGTGCGCCCAGTGCGGACGCCGGTTCGGGCGGCGAGGGCGCACCCGCTCCAACAGGTTGGAGAGCGAGATTGGAACTTTCGTAAGGCTAACTATTATTTGTTATACGATACCATGGCGTCTGTGGAATGGGATGAGATTTTTTCGTGTACTGACGTAAATATAGCTGTTGATGTGCTGTATAATTTATTAGATTCATGTTTTGACAGCTGTGTGCCCGTAAAACGCCATAGTTGTCCTAATTCACGTTATCAATATCCAGTTTGGTTTACATCCGAATTAATTAATACCATTAAAATTAAGTATTTTCATTTGAAAAAGTTTAAACAGTATCAGAAAGACTTTAACAAAGAAATGTTTAGATTCTATAGAGAAAGGGTCAAAAAACTTATCGATGAAGCTTATAGTGAGTATATTAGACAGACAGAATCGGATATAAGACGGAATCCTCGTAAGTTTTGGAAGTTCGTAAAGGAGCAGCAGTCCTTGCGACAGTCCTGTGATGTTTTTGAATATGACGGAAAGCAGGTAACCGGTCGCGACGCAGCGAACGCATTTGCAAATTATTTCGAATCCGTATTTCTGACTGATGATCCAGTCTTGTCAGCTGAGAATGCCGAGAAGGAGGCGGCCAATTTCTTATGCTCCGCTTGTGTAGCAGTAGATAGCATTAGCTTAAAGGATGTCCAATTGGCAGTTCGCAGCCTGAAAGCTCATTCGGCTGTTGGTCCCGACGGCATACCATCTTTTATTCTGAAGGACTGTTTTGAAATTTTAAAGCTCTCCCTTTTGCACATTTTCAATCTAGCTATAAGCACTGATACTTATCCGTCAAAATGGAAAGTCTCAAGAGTTACTCCGGTTCCAAAAGGCAGTAAATCACCGAAGATTGAAAACTTTAGACCAATAGCTGTTCTGTCGGCTTTCGGTAAGGTCTTTGAGTCTATACTCAATCGCCACATCACCCGGCAGATAAGAACACGCTTATCAGACGCCCAGCACGGCTTCAGGGCTGGTAGGTCTACAGTTACTAACCACGTTAACTTCACAGACTATGCCGTTACACAAATGGACTTACATAAGCAGGTAGACGTTACCTATTTTGATTTAAAAAAGGCATTTGATCGCGTTCACAATGATATATTGTTAAATAAATTCTCAACATTCGGCTTTACACCTAAACTATTAAGATTGTTCTGTAGCTATTTTCGTAACCGTACGCAATATGTTCAGCTCTTAGGCTATAGATCGGACTGTTATGTTACTCGCTCTGGGGTGAGTCAGGGTAGCACACTTGGACCCACCCAGTTTCTCATAATGATCAATGACCTGCCCAATGTCGTCAGGACGGCTAAGTGTCTCATGTTCGCTGACGATATGAAACTGTTCCTAGGTGTCAAAAGTGCCAGTGACTGTGAGGCTATTCAAAGGGACATTGATGATGTGGTGGTGTGGAGTGAACGTAACCAGCTTGAGTTCAACACATCCAAATGTAAAAGCATTACTTTTTCTCGATCTCGCTCACCTATTACCTACCCTTACAATATTATCGGGGAACAACTTGAGCGCGTCCCACTTATTAAAGACCTAGGCTTGACCCTAGATCCGGAATTGACATTCAATGTCCATATTGCTCAAACGTGTGGCAAGGCTTATAAATCCTTAGGTTTCGTGATGCGACAAACTGCTCGGTTTCACGACAGAGCCACCATTCTAACTCTTTATTACGCATATGTAAGAAGCAAATTGGAATATAATTCGGTAATTTGGGATCCCCATGAAGCCAAATATAAGCTTATGGTGGAAAAAGTACAAAAAAAGTTTGCGCGTTACATTTACAAAAAGATGTATGGATATTACCCATATCTATATCCGTCCCTTTTCATAGCCGGCATGGTGGGTATTAACACTTTGGAGCTCAGGCGAAAATGTGCTCTTCTTTTACATTATTTCCAACTCTTCAATAATAAGATAGATAATCCTGAAGCCTTGTCAAAGTGTTCTTTTTTCGTGCCGAATAAGTTGGCGCGACTGCGCACGCGGCGTCTATTGGCGGTCCCGTTGGTTCGCACGCGAACGGCAAAATATGCACCCACTGCCCAAGCTTTGGGTCTATTCAACGCTCTGATCGCTCAACAACCAGATGTTGATATTTTTTGTGTATCTATTAATTTATTTATAAATAGTGTTATACGTTTTTTAGAAATTAAGTAGTTATCTGTCTACGCAAAATGTAATTGGCCTACTGCACGCTTTGGTGTAACTGTAAGTGTAATGGGCAATTCAGATTTAAATAAATAAATAAATAAATAATAAATAAATATAAGTAAACATTCTTTATTTGACGACCTCCTTGGTCGAGTGGCTTGCACACCGGTTTTCATGGTGTCGCTATCTCTGAGGTCCCGGGTTCGATCCCCGGTCGGATCAATTTAGAAATACCTGTTTTTCTATATTGTTTCGGGTCTGGGTGTTTCCTATGTATAATAAGTATATATTTAAGTATATTAAGTATGTTTATCCGTTGTCTAGTTAACCATATAACGAGTTTCTTAAGGAAGCTTTTCTTGGGGCTAGATATATGGTGTGAGTGTGGGAAACATTTATTTATTTATTATTTATTTATTTATTTATTTATTTGTAATTATTAAATCCCAGGTGACGGGAAACCCAGTTCGCCTCATTTCCATGGGGACTTATCTCCTAAACATGATGTTCCAAGTGTTCCTGTACTGTTACCAAGGGAATCAGCTATCTGAAGAGGTTAGTACCACAAATGGTTTCACAAATTAATACCGCAATGTTGGTTTGGTAATATATAAATTAGGTCGATAGTAATTATTATTAGTACCTAATTAGGAGTAGGTCATGAGTCGCGGAGGAAGGCTGCGGTAGCGCAACGAGTACCAGGTGCTTTGACCTCCTTTCGACCAACAGGAGATCTCAGGAGTTTTTAGTGGATTATCCCCTCCTCACCGGGGAGTAGGAGTCCAACATAACCGACGGGTTTCCCCGAACACGGCGGTATGCGAAACACATTTTCTCTGGAAGAAAAAAACCTGAGTAGGTCTCTTGCCTCCACCACCAGACGTGATGGTAACGGTCCTCAGTATTGAGAGACTACTGGGGGTCGATGGCGTAGTGGTTAACGCGCCCGGTCTGCGAGTGCTGAGGTTAAGCAACATTCACAAAGACCGGTCATCGGATGGGTGACCAAAAATTTATAATCTCGAGCTCATCCATACTTCGGAAGGCACGTAAAGCCGTTGTCGACTGCATTAGCTGTCGTTAACAACCACCGACCCGCACTGGACCACGCGTTTATGGCCTATTCTCCATATACATTCATAGGGAAGGCTCGTACCCTAAGAATGGGGACATAAAATGAGCTGATGATGATGATGACAGGTTGGAGTTCATTTGAGTGTCGACTGTTCTAGAGCACAGAAATAGCGGGTGCAGCGTACGAATGCCCGTGGTACCAGATGCCGACGCCGCTGCGGCGCGCGCTTCTGATGGTGATGACGCGTTCCAGACGCAGCGCCAGGATAACCGCGGGCAGCTTCACCACGCTCTCCATCGCTTCATTTATGGCTGTAAGTATATGTCATCGACGGCGAAGAGCTTGGTGTTCCTTCATCTTATTTATTGTGCATAAACATTTGCCCTCTTACTACAAAACAGTGTTTAAAGTTAAGCAATGGTTAATACGTGTTTATAATATTGTGTCTCTGTCTAAAAGTATTAACTAAAAAGTAACAGCATCTGTTTGAGGAGCTCGATGGCGCAGTGGTTAACGCGCCTGGTCTGCGAGTGCTGAGGTTAAGCAACTTTCGCAAAGACCGGTCATGGGTCGGATAGGTGACCAAAAATTTATCATCACAAGCTCCTCCTTGCTTCGGAAGGCACGTAAAGCCGTTGATCTCGGCTGCATTAGGCGTCGTTAACAACCATCAATCTACACTGGGCCCGCGTGGTGGTTTATGGCCCGTTCTCCCTATCCATCCATAGGGAAGGCTCATGCCCCAGCAGTGGGGACATACAATGAGCTGATGATGATGACGTTGATCTGTTTTAAGCAGTGTCTTACTTTAGCCATTGTATGTGGTAAAGCAGATAGTGTTTTTTAATGTCATGTAGCTACTTTTTCGGCGTTCCCTTTATGTGCCTAAATTTGTCGTATGTGTCTATTATTTAATTTAAAATATACAGAATATAACACTTTAGTGTACACAAAAAACAAGAATACACTCGTTAAAATAAAATGGTAAGAACGCAATACAGGCACTCTGTACCCTGAATCATCAACTACTGAGGATCTACTAAACTAAATATTTATAAAATACAGTGAAAAAATTGACCCAGCCAGGAATCGAACCTGGGTCTTCCGCAATCCGGGCCTATGGCTATGCTACCGGGACGGCTGACGTAAACGCTGATTTTGTCACTGCTTTTTTAAACTTTTTGAATGCCGTTTTAGCAGCAGAGTGCCATTTATCCAACGGTCATTGCAAACGATGGCCATGTAGATTCAAAAATTTGATAACATAACGCTATAGTAAATTTTACTTTTTTTTATTTTATCTCTAACTGTTGGAACCGAACAATGCTACTAACTATTTGAACTTGCTTAGTGTACCATGCCCAATCAAATGAAAGGAGTTTATTAATATACGTACATGAACTTCCCCCTAGGAATCCTCCTTAGTTTGAACATTGTTATGAGCATAAATATTATGTCATGTAATAAAATAACTTGGATTTTTCAGATCATCAAGATGTCATATTCCATGTTCACTTTGCTGCAACAGCTGGAAGTCGATGGTTAGAGCATCAAGGACCTATTACACAATTATATATACAGCTACCTCACCCTCACCAGTACCCTCACCAATTTTCAAAACGTTAGTGACGACATGGGAGCAACATTTAAAGTTATTGAGAGGGCGAGTGTTCAACCGAGCCGTGTTGCAGGCGATAGGGCTGTGCGTGCCGGATCGGTACGTGTGGCGGCGACGATAGCCGCCTTTATTCGCAATTCCGCGTGCGCGAACTAATATTTTGAAGGAGGTGCCTCTCACCCGAACGTTGCACACTTTTAACGAGATATCTAACGCAGTTGACGTATTCTGTTGCACTTTGACCGAATTTACAAAGGCAACATTGTTTGTCCTATGTTATTTGTAAATTTAATTTAATTTATATATTATTTTAATGCAAAACTTTATATTGTTACCATTTTTAATCAATTTTTATAACTATAATTTTTTTGTATATAATAATATGTAATAAATAATAAATAAAAAATTTATAAATGTTTCTCAATGCTGGCCACAAGGTGTAAAATACTTTTTGCTTTTGCTATACCGTTTGACTTTTTTATCACCGTCCAAACCCTCTGAGATGACTCCCGTGATACAAACGAACAGCTCTTACTATTGGACCAACTCCCTAACTCGAAAATAAAATTTTGCTGTTCGATTTTCGAGTTAGGGAGTTGGTCCAATAGTAAGAGTTGTTCGTTTGCATCACGGGAGTCATCACAGAAGGTTTGGACGGTGATAAAAAAGTCAACCTGTATATATAGCCCATTTTATCCTATCCTGCTGGAAAAGGCCTTCTCAAACCATCACCTATAGAGATAATCCCACTGACTTGTGCCAAACCCCAGTGACGCTTACTCAGGCGTCAAAGATCTGATTACGTAAATCTTTACCAGCATCTGGCTAGTGTGTGTAGCCTGCCCAATCCTACCTGAGTCTTGCTGTTTTACTACCATTTTGGCAATGCCTGTTATATTGTTTTCTAGAGTTTGAGCGAACTTCAGGATAAACATTAAATTAAATGAATGTGTAAAATAAACGCGAGTAGATCCGTAAAAGGGAAAGTAAGTCTGGAAACTAGCTGCCTTACAAATAAATAAAAATAAGCTCCGAATAGTTATTCCTTGTTTTGTTTCTGTCATGTAAACGTAATTTCAAATTAGAGTAAAAGAGACAAAACACTGGATACCTATTCGGACCCTATTCTTTGTTTATTTGTAATGACGTTAGTGTGACGTTGACAAAACAATATTTAACTAAATAATGCTTAAATAGTTTTTATGAATAAGAGGGTTAGTCTTATCTATGCCTGCGCACCGTAAGTTAAGCCAAGACAGCGAAATAAAATAAAAAATTATTAAACTTTTTTATTTTATTTAAACAAACCTTTTCTTTAGATGCAGCTCTTTCAGTTAAAAAGACGTGCTATCAAAAAGCAGGTCAGCCTAAAACAGTTAAGCAGGAAATTGTATTTACGGTGTTGAGAGATATATCAAGGTTTTCATATCGAAAAGGATTTCTCATTTATTCTGACCAGATTGTCTAATGTCTGTACTCTGTACCTTTTACTCATAGTTTGTATTTCCTGTCTTTTAAGTATTGCTTCAACTTCTGACAGCAGATATAATGTGTAAGAAGTAAAATTGGTTACAAGTTACAAGATGGTTACAAGATGGTTACAAGATATGTAAGTACCTAGGTAATTCAAATAAGAAGATCAGCAAAGAGATAACAATAGCGTGTGATATCGCAGTGCGATCGATAACTACAATTTTGTGTACTCATGTACATGTAAGATGTAAGGCAGCGACACAAGAACATGAAACAAGATTTTAAAGTGTAGACATAAAAAATAATTTTGTAGATAACATAACAATAGTAAATATGATAAATATTATTTAATAATTTATACAAAAACAGAAACATGTGTATCATCCACAATCTATATAAATATATATTATACTTGTTTACATAAATATGATTTAAGGTTGTAAACCAAAATATAAATATAATACAATAATAATAATAGTTTAGGTTCAATGCAAATTGCATGGTACACTGAACAAACATAATACTTGCTACGCACGGGTGGACATTTTTTTTAATATAGCCCATTTACTCAGCGCTAATGTAGCATTCTAATGGCGAAAGAATTTTTTAAATCGGTCCAGTAGTTTTTGAGTTTATTCGTTGCAAACATTACATACATACATACAAAAATACAAAGGTTTTCTCTTTATAATATTAGTATAGATAATTTGCACACTTACCGGCGCAACAAAAAAAGGAGACTGCAGAAGGTAAGCTTCATACTAACGCGCTTGACCTACGCACACATAGACAACCATTCACGGACACGGAATCTCGCAACTGCTGCGCTCGGACTGTTCCGAGCTGGTAGGCTACTCTTGACGCAAACTCAATCTCAATACAATTCTAATGCGATTAATATGGATCGATATTGGGATAAGTTTCGCAATTTCGGAACGCCCCATCTCGATAATAATTTGTTCACTCAATTTCCACGCAATTTAATTCCAATGCTGTGGCGCTATTATCGCTTTTAAGAGTGAGTTAATTATTGCAATTGTGTTTCAAGAGTAACCCACCTGTTCCGATTCCGTTTCCGTGAGAAGGTCTATTATGTGCGTTGCTCGAGGGCGGTTGTATGAAGATTAGATTCTGCAGTCTCCTTATTTTGTGATGTGTATTATGTGAAACAGGTTTGAGAACAAAAGACGAGTGCCGGGCGCGCACACGCACAAACGCTCGTTCGTCAGTCGGATCTCGGTGTTTATACTGAATGCATGTCGTATACGCCTCCGCTATTTTAGACCACTTAGCCTATACATTATTTATTGTCGTTTGTCTAGCTTTCCGCTTGTCTTGCTCACGTTTTCCTTATCCTTTGTATTGTTCTATCGTGTGTGTATTGTGAATGTAACAAACTGTTAAGTGTAAACCAGTTCGCTTTTAAATACTACTGCGATTACCACAGTAGTACTCGTATCAGTGATCGCTTTTGTGATTCGAATTCAATACGATGTCGTGATTTAGACACTTCTTTATTTTTTTATATTCTTGGTAAATTAAAATACGCAAAAAATGGTAAAGAAAGAAAAAGCTGAAACTTTAGATATTCTGGCCTTTCCACTTGTAAAATCTTGTACTAGACAGACAGTGAAAGTCTAACAGTATTAGATATTTATTAAGTTTATTATTGATATTTAATAAAGACAACAGTTTTTCAGAATCTTACGACTGAAACTAACGGGTGAAATATGGGTTTATAGCCGTTGGTAAGATAAACAATTTAAACGCTAACTTGTGCAAACAAATTTGTTGTCATTACATAAAGAAAAAAATACCATTGCTGAGTATTACCGGAATTACTTTACCGGAATTTCTCAGTGCAAATATTCTTGCCTTGTGTGTAGAATAACGATCCGATGACGTAGTGACATTACAAAAGTTATACAATTTTGTTTACCTATTATTTAACTCGCCAGTATAATATTGCATAACCGAATACTTTTAGACGATACACCTAGATAATAGGGGCCTCCTAGAGTGATAATAAACCACTATAATTTTTATATGATTTTTTTAAAGTGATTAATGCCATAAAAACTACTTTTAATTTATTATTTTAAATTTTCGCGCGGAAACGCTAGCCGCCATATTTTCGGCTCGTGACGTCACTGCGTCAGTAAATAAATATCGCTTACAAACATTGATTTAGAAATAAAATACAATAGACTATTTTACGAAATTAATAATTAGTTATAATAACCCATATTATTGGTGGGTTGTGCCTGAATGCAAGAATACGAGCATATACAATAGTAAGAAAATACACTTCTATATAAATTTACTCAAACATATACCTAATCCATGACAGAGTAAGTATACAATTTGTCATCACTCCATTTCATCCCGAGGATGTCCTAAAAGGCGACTAAGGAAACAATGCATAATACAACCATAGTAGAATGAAACAAGTAGGCCATCTTCATACATACGCACCGAGCGCGGCTTGTATGTGAGCGCAGCCGAGCCAACCCGTCCGTACGCATCGTCGCACGCACACACTGACAAAGTTTATTGCTAATAATGCTGCGCCAGTCGCGACTGAGCCACGTAATGCCGCGCGCGCCTGCTTGTTTCGTCGCTGCGCCCGCCGCGCAGCTGCCGCTCGTAGGTTATATATAATTTGTGAAACGTAAGTCAACGATGGCTACAAAAAAACTCAGGAGATATTGCAGTGTTTACGGATGTCTAAATAGCAGCTTGTCAAATCCAGAATTGTCCTTCTTTACCTTACCTACCGAACAAGAACGGTGAGTACCTCCTGCCTAACCTAATTACATTATTTTGTGTTAGTTATTTACTAGGTACCGAAAGAGTTAAGTTCTGCTTCAGATTTCGTGGATTAGAGAGGTAAATACATGTACCTAAGGATTTGTAAGTTTAATTTATTAGATTACACGGCACACCCTACCGTGAAAACAAGGGACTAATTAGGTACTTTGGACTTTGTACCGCTCTTATGTTGTGGGCATAAGTACTAATATCGAACTGCAAGTGTTTACCGTGATGTGCTGTTGACCGTACCTACTTACCTATTGTAAGTTGTTGTGTTGTACAGTTGATAAACAACGTTTAGGTAGATCGGGGGTTCTCTGGAATCCATGAATTCATATTTCTAAGTATGTTCTTATTTTATATGTAGATACCTACCTCATTCTAATTAAAAGCGACAGCCCTACAAGTTTAGGTGATTATCGCTGGCTCGGGGGCCGAGTCGGCCTACTTGTTTCATTCTACTATGATACAACTGAGCAAGAGAAGAAAAAACTCGAAACTAAACACTATACCAACTCGTTTGGCCAGTGTGTAGGCTTATTACCTCCTCTGTTGAGGAGACCCGTACCCAGCAGTAGGACATTAATACCTACATATACATGTACTGTAAATAAGTAATGAAGGATGTTCATGAAATGAAGTATTTATTGATTTATCAATTTTTTTATTATAGTATTTATAGGTATTCCATAGTTATAAAAAGACACACACACACACGCATTCGATGGAAAATGCGATTTTAATGTAATACTCACAATATTGTGTATTAATGTTTTGCTTATTGTTAAACAAAAGTTGGTACAATAGGTACATTGAAGTTTTAACATTCCTCAACTCGGCAGAACAGAAATCAGAATTGCATGCAAAAAAATGTCGCCACCAACAAAGTATTTATTCTAGGCAGATTAGTAAGTACTTTCTGCTTTCACAAAATCTTCTTCCATGATACGATTTCAATAAAATTCTACAAACGTGATAATAACTTGAAAAAACAGGGCAAGCTAAATAAAACCGTTTGAACATATAAATAACACGCAGCGCAACAAAAATCTAGTTTGTTTGTTTACTATCGAAGTGACGTCACGTTGGAATTCAATATGAAGAATAGCGTTTTTGACATTATCAGAATAGATTAAAAAATATATATTTCAAATTGAATTATAAAATGTTCAAATAATTTTTAAGGCAAATAATGTTGCGAACAAATTACAAAAACACAAAATGTTGAAAAAAATTTCCACGAGCAGGATTTGAACCTGCACCCTTCTGACATACCGGGTCAGGTGCTCTTCCAATTGAGCTATCGTGGTTCTAACCAGCCCGCCGAAATTATTCAACACTTTTTACTTTGAAAGCCAAAGGCGCCTATTCAATGTCAACAACTATGTAGGTATGTCAGAAGGTTCAAATCCTGCTCGTGGAAATTTTTTCAACATTTTGTGTTTTTGAATTATAAAATTTATATTTCATTTTTATGAATAGAAATCAACATTTCTCGTTAGTTTTTTACAAAATCTATCGCAAAAACGTATTTTTAGATTTTTTCTTACATGGTGCAAAATACCTTATTGAGAACATTGTGAACAAGACCTAAGAAAGTGGGCGTTTCTTTACAAATCGAGATAAATTACATATAGGTACTATAAATATAGTTTGACATCAAGTATAGTTCTTAGACTAACAAAATGATCTCAATATTGATACACTGTTTGGCGGTGAGTCTAGTTGTAGGGCAGAGTTGTTACTGGAATGATGGGTGTTCGTATCAGCTGTTCTCTTCAAAAACTCCTTATGACACCATCAGGGGAGACATTAGAGACTACCCAATTCCTCAAAGTAAGTACCTTATGTTCCTTCTCATATAAGAGCTTGATAGAGTTCGGGCAATTGGGTTACTAAGTGGGTGAACTACCAACGATGTATACGTATTTCTAAATAGGTATAATTTAATTAAACAAGTAATCGATATTTAAAAAAAATATACAATATGTAAAAAAAATCCTCTCGGATCGTAAAGGGGTTGCATAGGTAACAACAAAAAAATAATATTATTCATGAAAATAAAAGAGTTACTTATCGTAATTTTAAACGCAAGTTTTTTGTACCGAAATTGCTCAAACTACCCCAAAATCTAGCTAATTTTATAAATGTGATCCATGGCGGCGGCGCCAAAGGTCCTGCGTACCGAAGCGCCGACAAAAGTATTTCCATGTAAGTTTTGTCATTTAACAAATAATCGGGGTAAATTTTTTTCACTTATTATTTTAAAATAATTACATAAATAGAACTGAATCTCGATACGTAATAACACCTTTACGGATCGGACAGGGTTTTCTTACATATTATATTGTTTATTATAATTATTGTGTCTTTGAAGCAGGAAATGTGAAATTATTTTGTGAAATAGTGCAGAAAATAGAAGTTTTCATGCAGTTAGAAATCACACTAATATTATAAATGCAAAAGTTTGTGTGTATGTGTTTGTGTATATTTGTTGCTTCTTCACGCTTCAACGGTTGGATGGATTTGGATGAAATTTGGCATACAGATAGTTTATAACCTGGATTAACACATAGGACAGTTTTTATCCCGATATCCCCACGGGAATGAATGGAAACTGTCAAAGCGGTACGAAGCCGGTCCGCCGAGTCCACTAGTAAATAATATTTTTTTCCAGAGTGCCAAGCAATTAGTGTCTGGTCGTTGAATCGCCATGGTAACCGCAACCCAGGCGGCAGCACAATCACCGACATGAAGGTCGTCGCGGGGCTCAAGGACGAGATCGTGGACAGCTTCTACGCAGGCAGGGGTCAGCTCTGCGCTCAGGTAACGGACTAGATCCACTGCTGGTGATGGGTGGTGCTACGATGGATGTGCTGATGATATGCGTCGCATGTCGTCACTTTTTTCAATGCTGGCCAACTGCCCAGGCCAAAGTTCTAAGCTCCTTGAGGCCATTCTTCTTCACAGCTAAAATACGTCGTGAATAGTTGGAGGTAAAACATTGTTTTGGAAGATTCAAAGATACTTGTCAAATACATAGTGACTTAACAAAAAAGTTTATTTAAAAAAATAAATGTTGATTTAGACCATTATGGTGGTGATGTGAAAGTTAAAATTGTAATCAAAACATTGTTAATTTTAGGGTCCAATTCTGCTTTTATGAAAGATGAAATATGACGCTATCGGTTCGTAAGTCTATCTTGTACTGAGAAGAATCAACAATAATTTTTGGAAATACCCTGCCTATCCAAAGGTAGCAAAATGCAATAAATTAAGTTATATAATTCCCATCCAGGACATCGAGAACTTAAAGAAATGGAAATGGAATGAGACTATTGAGGTGTCCGACTCATTTCTCACGGGAACCGGCTACGAGGAACTGTATGCCATCGCCACACGAATCCGGGAGAAGTATCCTCATCTCTTGAACGGATCAGAGGATGACTTCTACTTCAGGACCACCAAAGAGCAGCGGACAATCACTAGCTCTATGGCCTTCGTACATGGTTTGACGGAAAACACTAACTTGAGTTTATCAGTTGACGGACCTTGGCCGAGGGATGACGTGATCAGGGTATGTATACTTTGAGGCATTTAAAATTATGAAATAGAAGATTCAATTATATAATTTAACATTATTTAAACTTATCGAGCAGTACTAGAGGGATACAATAACGTGTACATTTTTGTTAACATTCTTTTAAAAACTTTCTAATCAGACACTCGGCTGTGATCAATATCTACTTCATGTGCATGAAATTAATGCACAGAATTTGTTTTAGGCTTATGAGAACTGCGAAAGATACCAACAGGAAGTAAAGACTGGTCATGAGCTAAAAGATCAACTGGACGCTTACTACAGGATTTCAGAATTTGTTAAAGTAAGTGATTTAAAAGGTTTTTATTATAAACTTAGTTTTTAAACTAACCGTTTACCGTGTTGCGTCTGTATCATGATTCAGGATGACTCCCGGCCGATCTCCTGGAGTGCTTTCAAGCTTTTGTCCTTTTTGTGAGTCCGAGGTTTTACTTTACGACAATTCCTAAAAGGCTTTTACCGGCGAATTTTAATTTCTTAAAAGGAGCACGTTGCAACTCGAAAATTATTTATTTTTTGATTGTGCTGGCCAACTAGTATATGATGTTCCGCTTAAACGTTCACCAAAAAGTAATCCCCACAATCTATTGACATCTGAGATACAACTTTCTTGCTAGCTTAAGGACTAATTCAGATATTCTTCTCGATCTAATTTTCCTTCAGGTTGAAACAGCAATGTAGGGCACTTTTGTTTAGTGGTGCAAAAAACCTACGGTAACTTGTATTGCTTCCTTTAAGATACGACGTTTGAATAATATATACAATTACTATTATTGTATAATGACAGGTCCAGAACAATGTGCAGAGACGTCTCGGTATTGCAACTCAACTGTCCGCAGACGACATCTACTCGTTCTACGAGATCTGTCGTTTCTACCGCTCTTGGCAACCGGACCATAGGAGCCCCTGGTGCGCCGCTTTTACCGCTGAAGACCTGGTGGTGCTGGAGTACAGAGACGACCTGCGACACTACCACAGAAATGGATATGGATCATCGGTGAATATTTATTTTTTTAGCATCATCAACATTCGTATTCATAACAACCAATACGTACATTATTACAAATTTGTGATTTTGAGTTGGGAATTACATCACTATTTTTTTCAGAGAATCAACAACGGTTAAATAAACAATTCAAAATTCAAAATTCAAAATTCAAAATCATTTATTCAGTTTAGGCTACAAGTAGCTCCTATGAATGTCGCTATGCCATCGGTTCGTAAGTCTACTCTGGGCTCTTGTACTGAGAAGAACCGGCAAAAAACTCAGCAAGTGTCCAGCTCTTTTCTCCCTTACAGCGTCAAAAATATTGGAAAATGCCCTATCATAGCAGGACACTTTCCATTACAATAAACAAAAAATATAGAAGACAACCACAACATGTAAAAAAAAAACACAAAATAAAAAATATACGTTAACAAATTTACATCAGGTAAAAGTTACAATTTCCACAATGTCATACAGTACCACTACAGTGCATCGTAAAAGTCAAAAATTGTTTTTTTTTTTTTATACGTAGCACGGCAAATGACTCCAATTCACCTGATGTTAAGTAAATATGGAATCCAGATGCGACGATAACTGGTGCAGCGTGAGAACAGCGCAGCGTCAGTTATCCTCACTTTGCCGGCCCACAAGGTGCCTCTTCACGCCTCGTTTGAAGGACCCCATATCATAGGAAGGAGGGAAAACGTGTGCTGGCAAACTATTCCATGTTTTGGAGGTGCGACAAAAAAACGAGTCACCAAATTTCTTAGTGCGCGATGGAATATTAGAGACAGTGAAGGGGTGACTCCGGAGAGCAGCACGTGTACTCCTATGGAAGAAGGGAGAAGGTGGGATGAGGTCAAAGAGTTCTTCAGAGCACTCGCCATGGTATAAGCGGTAAAACACGCTGAGTGAGGCAATATCTCTTCGCAATTGCAGAGTTTCAAGAGTATTTGTGACGTCTGCGTTGCCGATAATGCGTACAGCGCGACGCTGCAATCTGTCCAAAGTATCGAGAAGGTACTTTGCGGAACCGTCCCAGATGTGCGAGCAATACTCCACGCAAGACCATACCTGTGTCTTGTACAAAAGGCACAACTGGTCAGGCGTAAAGAATCGCCGCACCCTGTTCAGAATACCGAGTTTTCGCGAGGCTGTTTTGATCACGGCTTCGATGTAGTCCTTTTGGTTCAGCGAATCGTCATACCGAGCATGTTGATACTGCTCTGCAGGCTTAGAGATGTACCCTGAAGAGTTGGAAGGGGAAGGAATGGTGACTTTTTTGCCGTGAACGCACACACCTGTGTTTTCTTGGCATTGAACTCAACAAGATTGTTGGAGCCCCATTTAGATATGTGGTCCAATACCCGAAAAACAAAGTCAAATTATAGTGAATAATACTAAAAATAAGATAAGTGTGCGTGAGCAGACCAGCCTCCACAGGTGGCACCCGTTCACGAGTATGACATATGAATCAGTCATCGCTTCGCTCAACCATATTTTAGGGAGCGTAACGACCCGACGCACACGCCACCACCACCGCAGAGACAGTAAGAGAGCATGACACACTCAAGATACTCTAAATAAAAACTTAGTGATCTAGTTAAACGTTAATGACTTTTTTGCCTTTGATATATTTGCTTTGTGAACTCTTTTCAAATTCGCCCAATTTGTAACACCATGTTAAGTGAGAACCGTTTGTGTATTTCTTTATTAGCAAATCTTTTTGTTCCAGGTAAATGTAAACTTAGGCGGGCCTGTCATAAAAGATCTGTATGATAACATGGAAGCGTCTGTCCAAGGACGGGGAAAAAACGTTGTCGGGTACTTCACTCACGACACTATGATTGAGATGGCTCTCTGTGCCATGGGCTTGTTCAAGGACGACTTCGTGTTAAAAGGCGAAATTACAAGGATCCCTAACCGGTTGTGGAGGACCAGCCACATTGGAGCTTTTTCATCTAACATCATAGCTGTGCTTAGTAGGTAAGGAATTCTTCAAAAGTAACCTACGGAATTTACCCCAAGTACCAACTATGACCAAAATACAGTTCCTACATATAATGTTTGTTTTCTGTGTAAAAATGTGAGCAACAAAGTGTTTTTATCTATCTATCTATCTATCCATAATGCTTTCGGAAACGGCCGTCTGTGTTCTCGTGCGCTGATAAGCTTATCTTGTTTGTGATCTTCGCATTTATGGTATTTTATCTATCGCCACAAATTGTCTTAAACAACATTTCTCATTACAAAAACACAAATGTTGAAAAATTTCCACGAGCAGGATTTGAACCTGCACCCTTCTGACATACCGGGTCAGGTACCGATAGCTTAATTGGAGGAGCACCTGACCCGGTATGTCAGAAGGGTGCAGGTTCAATTCCTGCTCGTGGAAATTTTTCAACATTTGTGTTTTTGTAATTTGTTTCGCAACTAAAATTTGCGTTAAAATTATTTAAAACATTTTAACATTTCTCATATTCGAAACAATAGACAAAGTGAGTCAGTATTATACAATTTAGTCACTGTCGTCTTTGGTAAATTCAACGCTATGTAACAAACGTGATACCGCTACAGATCGACAAATGTGGAAGGGTTTGGGCACGCCTTTCCTCAGCAGAAGCACAAGGCGAGATAAAAAAAGAAAAGTAACACAATAATTAAAAAACTAGATTCGGGCTAGATTTTTTGAATCATAGAAAAAAACATTGTCTTTGCAGTTGCGAACAGTCCAGCAGCCAGAGCCACCGAGTACAGCTCTTCGTGAACGAGAAGCCCACAGAACTCTGTCCAGCAGAGGGCTGCGAGTGGCAGGACTTTAAGAACATTTTCCAGCGGTTTGCCACCGCCAATCTCGACTTTTGCAGCTTGGACTAGCGAGTTTCCTCAAGTTTTTTTTAAGACTAGCAAATAACATTCGAAATTTATTCACCAATTCTAAGTAAACTTAATTATGATAATCTTTTACCTTTACCTTGTAAATAAAGACATACTATTATTTTGTTGTTTTCCTTATTGTTTACAATCTGGTAATTGACATACTAAATTTTTCTTTGAATGTCGTTACTTCTACATAAAGCTGCGCAGTTTGAAAAGCATTTTTGTAAACCTGATAGTATTCTAATTATCATTGTAATGTGTGTAATACAGGTATATTGGTAGAGCTGCAATAACCATGCAAAATATATAAATTATGTGATAAGGCCTATTATATCGTTTTCAGGGATCTATAAAATATGTATACCTATAGGTATTAGATATTATATTCATAAGATCATTTTCGTGTGGATACGATATTAAAATTCTTTGTTGACGATTATCATTTATGCGATATTTAATAATGCTTACTTTATACCCGGTAGAAATCTTAGAGAATCTGTGGTATATCCTGTCATCATCATCAGTCTATAAGCTTCCTACTGCTGGACTCAGACAGACTGACAGACAAATCTTACTTAAACAATAGTACATGGAAATTTCCGGCCATAGCCCACTATGCCTTCATAATGCGTTAATATAAGAATAAAAGCATCTTGTGATATTATAAAGACTATAAACAAAAACCCCTGGTTAAGAGCGTTTACACCGCACACTAGCGCCGCCAATGAAAAAAAAACATATCTAGTAATTAGAGATAGAAAATCAAATTATGCTCAACAAACTATTTGAATGAAGTAATTTAGCATTTTTACATCACCTAATGAACATCTGACATGTTATGGTTTGGCCACTTTTAACTATAACGCCGTATTTAACTAAACCATAACATGTCAGATGTTAATTATTAGGTGACGTAAAAATGCTAAATTACTTCATTCAAATAGTTTGTTGAGCATAATTTGATTTTCTATCTTTAATTACTAGATATGTTTTTTTTCATTGGCAGCGCTAGTGTGCGGAGAAAACGCTCTTAAATGTAAAATTTGTTTTTTGTACTGAACTTCATATGAGTTAAGTATTTGGATCGGCTTTATTTTTTATACGAGTAATATAGCAATTAATAGTCCACACTGGAGCAGATTATTGGCAACTTGATGCCGGAGGCGTGGCTGAGGCGTGCGCGTGACGTCGCCGATGCGTGAGCGTCACAACGGCTGCGCCTGCGCCGCGGTCAGAGCGATTAGGACAGTATATAATCTTTAGATTGTTACCAGCTCGACGTCTAATTCGGCAGATAGATAATAATACTACTTGTTGCGAATTAGTATAATTTGGAACTATAAACTTAAATCTTTTTACTGATTAGACCGCTAAGACTGTATGTTGTAAATTATGTTTTTTTGAGTTGAGTTTCAGATAAGGTAAATCATATCTAGCGTATTATTATGCTTGAGAAGAGAGAAGAACAGAACGGAGAGTCAGTTAGTCATAGAAAAGCATAACTTTAATATATTTGGGACACATATGTGGTGTATTATACATATGTGTCCCATTACAGGTGGGTTACTCTTGAAACATAATTGCAATAATCAATTTCCAATCCCAAACCTAAAAAATTCAAATGGCACTCTTAAAAGCGATAATAGCGCCACATTGGAATTAAATTGCGTGGAAATTGAGTGAACAAATTATTATCGAGATGGGGCGTTCCGAAATTGCGAAACTTATCCCAATATCGATACATATTAATCGCATTGGAATTGTATTGAGATTGAGTTTGCGTCGAGAGTAGCCTACCAGGTGTATTTTTGAATATACCTTCGCAATCTAACTCTGTCTAGCCTGTGTAATATGGTTTTGGTGTGTAAAGCTTTCTTCTCTCAATAAGGAGAGAGTCTCCTTATTTTGTGAAAGTGATTAGATAATTTTTTATGAGGTACCTAATGCTTTAAGAGGGTAACAGGAACTTCACAGTGACGTAATACCGCTGGCTTTCAGCGTAAATAACAAAGTACTAGAAAGTTCTTTGAGGCTGTTTCGGACGTCGAACTCGAACATGGAACGGAGAGGCATCCAGAAGTCTCTTCGGAAACAAACCAAAGAGCGGGGTCCTCAACTATGTCGTTACGTCCCATTACGAGGGTTAATTATAAACCTTGTTTCTGTATGGATATGTAAGAGTTTTTTTTGTTGTCTAAAGGGGGGAGAGATGTTGTATATGTGGGTATCCATAGATTTTAAGTCGCTGCGCCCACCAACTAAGAGCGTGTAATAAAACAGTGCGTAATATACCAGCAAGCGTTTTACTCGCCCTACATCTAATATCCCATACATTCAATGAGTCTTTTGGGGTCTCGGTAGCTCAGCGGTCAGAGCACTGAACCGGTAATTCAAGGGTCGTGGGTTCGATTCCCACTCGAGCTTTTTGAGACTAGTATATTTTGTCTAGGTAAAAATTTATATTGTTATTAGGTAAGTCAAATGAGATCACAGTTCAGCGAATTGATCAGCAAAAAGATCCTATATAGTTCTGAAAATAAAAGCGTGTGGTGATATCGCAGTCCGATTGGTGGGTATAAAGATAAACTGTTTTATTTATACTCATGGACATAACATGTAGGTAAGGCAGCGATACAAGAACAAAATAAAGTATTTAGGAATAATTAAAAATAATAATAAATAAATAATAAATGTTTCCCACACTCACACCAATTATCTAGCCCCATGAAAAGCTTCCTTAAGAAACTCGTTATATGGTTAACTAGACATCGGATAAACATACTTAATATACTTAAATACATACTTATTATACATAGGAAACACCCAGACCCGAAACAATATAGAAAAACAGGTATTTCTAAAAATTGATCCGACCGGGGATCGAACCCGGGACCTCAGAGATAGCGACACCATGAAAACCGGTGTGCAAGCCACTCGACCAAGGAGGTCGTCACTAATTAAAAAAAACCAGCCAAGTGCGTATCGGGCCACGCGCAGTATAGGGTTCCGTAGCCCATCTCAATAATGCGGACTCTGAGAAGAGGGCTTTTATGAACATTTATTTAACGATGGCTCATATACTTAAATGTAGATACTACCGGTTTCACACACCTGACAACGTTATTTAAGTAGTTCCCAATGAGGAATTTGTACTGCGCCAAGTACATTTTATAAGTTGGTCGACTGTTACTCGTAAACTTGTAAAGCCTACTTAGCTGTGATAGTTTTCCTTTTAACTTCGTCATATATACAACTACCGTGAATTTTTTCACGTATCCAAAAACAACCATTTGGCTGGCAGGGCGGGGGGGGGGGGACACTTGACTAACAAAATTTTGCACATTAAAGCTTAATAGTTCACAAACGGATACCTCAATCAAAAAACTGTTATTACAAACCCGCAATCTTTTTGAAATTGCTATCCAAAGACACCCCACACTATGAGGTAGACAAGAAAAAAAATTACATCCCCTATTCACGTGTAGAGGAGGTAACCTAAAAAAATATTTTTCAAAATTTTACTTCACCTGTCGGCGTGATTACTATGTATATCCATGCCAAATTACAGCTTTCTGGTACTAAGAGTCTATGAACTAGGCTAGGGACAGACAGACAGACAGACAGACGGACATGGCGAAACTATAAGGGTTCCTTGTTGACTACGGAACCCTAACAATATGGATAAATAAGAACGAAAGCAAAGTTTTGATTGGACTAGGACGCAACTTTCGCAAAAGCCCATCATTGGATGGGTGACCAAAAATTTATGATTTCGAGCTCCTCCTTACTTCGGAAGGCTTCGTAAAGCCGGTGGCCCCGGCTGCATTAGCAGTCGTTAACAACCACTATTCTGAACTGGCCCGCATGAAGGTTTATGGCCATAAACCTTCATGCGGGCACCTTTTTCATCCATAGGGAAGGCTCATGCCCCAGCAGTGGGTACATAAAATGAGCTGGTTATGTGATGTGATGTGAGTACATATAACTAATCTATATATATAACAATCAATTTCTGTTCGTTAGTCTCGCTAAAACTCGAGAATGGCTGGACAGATTTGGCTAATTTTGATTTTAAAATATTTGTGGAAGTTCCAATACAAAATGTTCCTAGCTGTGAAACATTTGCTGTCTTTTGTCTTTTTAGAAATAAAAAATTGTCACTTGGTTGTCAAATATTTATAATTGCGTTCAGTGTCTGTTTCATACTTAGAGCATACCTCTAAGGTTTCATAGCTGTTGTAGTATGAGGTCCGATCTCTTTGGTCTGTTTTGTTGGAATACAAAACAGTTCTGTTTCAGAAATAAAAAAAGTGTAAAAGTGTCAGTTGGTTGCTTAGAATAATAATTGTATGTAGAAAAATTTTGTATTTTTTGACCATATTTTTCACAATACATGTAGGTGATACGAAGTTCACCGGGTCATCTAGTAACAAATAAATAAATAACCTCTTGACGCTTTGTATGTGTCACTGGACGAACAGTAGTTTTTTTTTCGCATAAGTAATCGATTTTTTTTAACGATATGTAGATAATTGAAAACATTGTGAACAAAGCCTTACAAAGTGGGCGTTCCATTACTAATTGATATAAACTAGGAATACTATAAATAGGTTGCGACATCGAGCATACTCGTAATTCTTAGACTAACAAAATGATCTCAATATTGATACACTGTTTGGCGGTGAGCTTAGTTGTAGGGCAGAGTTGTTACTGGAATGATGGGTGTTCGTATCAGCTGTTCTCTTCAAAAACTCCCTATGACACCATCAGAGGTGACTTCAGGGACTACCCTATTCCTCAAAGTGAGTAGGTACCTTTTTAATTTTTCATAAACGTTTTTATAATCATTATCTTCATCATCATCAGTTTATTTTTATTTTCCAACTGCTGGGGCACGAGCCTTTTCTATGGATGGATGGAGAACGGGCTATAAACCACCAGGCGAGCTCAATGTGGATTGGTGGTTGTTAATGACTACTCAGCAGCCAGGACCAACGGCTTTACGTGCCTTCCAAAGCACGGACGAGATTGATACATTACAGGAAATAGAGATACAGTCTTTGCAAAGGTTGCCTAGTTTCAGCAATCGTAGCCCGGGCGAGCTAAGGCCGACAAAAGAAATTTAAAAAAATAATAATAATTTTATACTGTCGGAATTTCTTCGTTGTTATTAAAAGATTTTGACACTTCCATACGCGAAACAATGAAATCTAACAGAAATATTTCATCTACGAAGAAAGAAAACTTAGCATGCAGTTTTTGTAAAAAAAGAAACATTGTAGGTTGCCAAGCAGTTAGTGTCTGGACGTTGAACCGCCACGGCAACCGCAACCCCGGCGGCAGCGTCACCACCGACATGAGGGTCGTCGCGGGGCTCAAGGACGAGATCGTGGACAGCTTCTATGCGGGCAGGGGTCAGCTCTGCGCTCAGGTAACGGACTAGATGAACTGTCATATCCTCCATCTCGCTACTTGCACCTATAAGATTTAAGCTATGATGTTATTGTTATTATTGTTATTAATTTGTATAACGTTCGAAGGTGGATACTTAGTGACAAGTATCTGTTATTGGCATTATACTGAAACGCGTATAATATTAGTTCCTTTATATCAAGTGATTTAGTCGACTGGTAACACTGACATGGACAGATATTTGGCATTATGAAATTAACGGTTGTTGAGTAAAGTTGTTCAAGAATAAAAATCGGAAAATATCGTAACCTTAGATTATGCGTTATTATTCTAAGATCGTAACAATCGTTGTTTCATTTTATGGGATTGGAGTTTAGACTTCACACCAATGAGATGATGATGATGTAAATAAATATCAAAGTTTATTTTAATCAGGATTTAAAATGCATCTTAAAAAAATATCTTTTGAAATATCTTACGCCTACTTTGCACAGAGAAGAACCGGCAAGAACATAGATAAGGCATTTCTTTTCTCCCCTTTCTTTTACAGAGTCAGAAATATTAAAATATCATCCTTATCATGAAAGGATACTTTCTATTACAAAACAAAATTCACAACGTCAGACAGTACTACTGATAAAAACAAAAACTATTAGTAAGAAACAAGGTGCAATAAAACTAAGTATCATATTTTCCATCCAGGACATTGAGAACTTCAAGAAATGGAGATGGAATGAGACTCTCGAGGTGTCCCAATCATTTCTCACGGGAACCGGCTACGCGGAACTGTATGACATCGCCACACGCATCCGGGAGAAGTATCCTCATCTCTTGAACGGATCAGAGAATGACTTCTACTTCAGGACCACTAATGAACAGAGGACGATCACCAGCTCTATAGCGTTTGTACATGGTTTGACGGAAAACACTAACCTGAGTTTGCCAGTCGATGGGCCTTGGCCGAGGGATGACGTGATCAGGGTATGTATATTTTAAAGTTTATTTGAAGTTATACATTGATCAATAGACAATTCAGTATAATAACATTGTAATTTTAATTAATATTTAAAATATAAAATTTATTGACCTGTTCCAGACTCATAAGAGTGCATATTTATTTTTTGCAAAATAGAATGTTCAATTCGTTTAAAAACGTACTTTAATAAGACATCAAAGTCATAAACAAATCAAGTGAAATAGGATCTTCAGTACCTACATAATGTACAAAACAATAACGTTTCAGGCATATGAGAACTGCGACAGATACCAACAGGAAGTAAAGACTGCTCAAACGTTGGAGGATGAACTGGACGCTTACTACAAGACTTCAGAATTTGTTAATGTAAGTGATTAACCCATTCAACGCCGAACAATTAAATTTCTATTGTGTCTGGTTTTAAGGCAGTCAACGTGTTAAGGAGATTCTTGGCATAGCTGTCATCAGGCGGGGCGTTCAATAACTTCCTCTGAACTGTATTGCACCTGCACCATTACTACTATTGGATGATCTTCTGATGTGCTTTTTGCCATGGTGGTTCATATCTATTCAGCATTTGCGTCTCCACTATAATACCACCCCTGTACTATGTGTTCTGTGTACCACTTTCTTGCTAGCTAATGGATTTATATACTTCTGGTATTTTTATCCCTTTAGTTAGACCGAAATAGCAAAAAATAATATTTTTGCTTGTTGTCACAAATAAAGATAACTGTCTAGATTGCTTCCTTGCAGGAACTTATCTATATACAAATAATGACTTGATTCATCATCGCCGAGCCTAAACCGCTGAAGCTAATTAGATGAAATTTGGACAAGTTCGAAAAAGTCCGTCAGTTTTGAAGTAAAATTTATGAAAATTGGTATTTGGCTTATTGAAAAGAAATAAAGAATGACATGTCTCAAGAATTTTGTTTATTTTCCTTTAAAGGAGTAAAAAAGGGAAGGTTTTTTTGGGGAAATTGTTATTTTTAAAATGAATAATTTAATCGATCTATAGATTTTTCAATAAAAATAAAAATTACGTGTTTTTGAATTTTTCGAAAAATCTCCTCTAGAGGGGTGAAATAAGGGTGGAAAGTTTGTATGGAAGTCTGTCATTCCATTCCATTGTGATATTTACCTTTAATAAGTTTGGCTTTTATTACGAATAAACACAAGTCGTGTAGCCCACGTAAGCAAAACCGCGATCAAAAGCTAGTAATACATATAATTATAGGTATGCCTTTTGTTTTGCCGATTTTTAAATATATAATTATTCTTTACTCATATGCCAGGTCCGGAACAATGTGCAGAGTCGCCTCGGCATCACAACTCAACTGTCCGCAGACGACATCTACTCGTTCTACGAGATCTGCCGCTTCCACCGCTCTTGGGAATCAGACCACAGGAATCCCTGGTGCGCTGCTTTTACCGCTGAAGACCTGGTGGTGCTGGAGTACAGAGACGACCTGCGACACTACCACAGAAACGGGTATGGATCATGGGTGAGTACTGATATTTTGAGCATCATTAATCAGCGCCATCAATCGTCTTTAAATTAATATAAGATCTTCACCGTTTACAAATAAATTCTATTCTATTTTATTATATTCTATTCATAAGAACTATACACTATTTAACACTTTTCTTTTTAGATGCTTTACGAATCGGTTATGAATAAATTAGAGACATTTCTGTTTTTTTTATATTGCTTTTTTTACCTTGTAAGTTACCTTGCTTTTACCTTGACGTTGTCGTGAGATTTAGAACGTGAGGATTGATTAAAAATGCCTGAAACAAAAACATTGATGCAATATATCAGATTTTAACATAGGTACAGAATTGTTCAAGTAGGTACTTATAATTTACCTGCGAATCTTGTCGTTCTAGGTAAACGTAAACTTAGGGGGGCCTGTCATGAAAGACCTGTACGAGCACATGGAAGCGTCTGTCCAGGGGCGGGGGAAGAACGTCGTCGGGTACTTCACTCACGACACTATGATTGAGATGGCTCTCTGTTCCATGGGCTTGTTCAAGGACGACTTCGTGTTAAAAGGCAATGAAAGGATCCCTAATCGGCTGTGGAGGACCAGCTATATCGGAGCATTTTCGGCTAATATCATGGCTGTGCTCAGTAGGTAAGTGATTCTTCGAAAGTGACCAAAGCAATTTACTTTAAGATTGATAATAATACCACCAAAATAAATTGCTTATTAATATTGCTTTCGCAATGAACCATCGATGTTTTATCAGTTTATTTAATTATTTTCGACATGATTTACTGCGCCGATAAGCTAATCTTTTGGATTTTGGTATTATAATTGTATATTTCTATTGCCACAAGTTATCTTAAACGATATTTTTTTTATAATTGAAACAATAGATAAAATTTATCAGTGATACTCGTACTCCGTCGTTGTTGAACATTTCTGGCCTACGTAACCAACATGGAACAGCCAGTGATCGGGAGTCAACCGCCTCTGTGGTCTAATGGTTAAGACCACCGGTTTAGACCCAGAGGTCCCGGGTTCGATCCCCAGCGGGGGGTACATGTTTGTGTAGTGGGTTTGGTTGGTGGTAGGACTTGTTTGTCCGCCTGGCTATCTACCACCATCTTATCTAAATATGGCGCCATAACATCAATGTTTGTAGCATTGTTGTGTTGCGGCAGCTAGAAATAAGATAGCCAGTGCCTCACTAGTTGAGGATCCCGGGTGAAGTGCGCTTTCATCATTGGCCTTATCATCACTTAACATCAGGTGCGGTCAAGGCACTGTGCTTACCCGTAAATATATTTAAAAAAAAAAGAGTAGTGGAAGGGTTTGGGGGACGGAGGCCAGCAGGGGGACAAATTAGGCGTAAAAATTGAAACTATTTATTTATTTTTTGCACATGTATGTAGCTACAAACATTTGACATTAGACTTAGAATTAGCCTAGATTATTTGAAATCACAGCAATAAACAATTAACATTTTCTTTGCAGCTGCGGACAGTCCAGCAGCCCGAGCTACCGCGTCCAGCTCTTTGTGAACGAGAAGCCCACAGAACTCTGTCCCTCAGAGGGCTGCGAGTGGCAGGACTTCAGGGACATTTTTCAGCGGTTCGTCACCGCCAACCTGGACTTCTGCAGCATGCAATTTCGATTACCGAACTCTGGCTCCCTTGGGGCGGCAGCAGCGCTCCAGATCAGCAGTATGGTTCTTATTGCAGGTCTAACTGTAGCTTATTGGAAATGTAATCACTTAGTCTAATTAAAAAAAGTAGTCTTTATACTAACTTAACTAATTACCAGAGATCGGAATAGGCTGACTATATTTACCTTAACTTCGGAGAACAGAAACAGAAAGTGGAGACTTCCTTACGACTACATTTTTTTCCCGGAATTCGGGAAAAATCTTAAATAATTTGAAAATAAGCATTATTTAAAGTGGGTAGTTTCTATTTTCGCCTAAACTTGCAATTGATAAATCTTAGGAATTTTCACTAAACTAATCTAACTTAAATCATGTATAAGAATTATCCTTAAACTAACCGTTGTTGCATCAAATCTTTCAATACATAACATTTATCAACGTGTAACACCAAAGTAAAACTAATTTCTAATTACATAAAAGGGACTTCAATATGTATTTGGAGAGGCCTATGTCCAGCAGTGGACTAGTATAGGCTGATGATGATGATATATTGCATTATCTTCTTGTAAAATACACAAATTACGTATTTACTCTTTCCCTAGTTAACTGCTCCTTTATTTTCTAACACGAATTTCGTGTCACTATTTGAGACTCAGCAATGCAGACAGGATGAACAATTTTTTTAGAGGTATATACAAAATAGAAGAAAAGCATTACACACATGCATATAACAGCTTTATATCAATCACTCTATCATATAATAAAAATAAGTTAGAATATAGGTTTTTAGTTATACGATCTTCGAGTGCGTAAATCTGTTTGAAATTTTAAACCATTTTTTCCGAGAATTAAAGGCCTATTGTTATTGTTAGCCTTAAGTCTAACCACTAGAAGTCAGTTAAAAAGGGATCAGAGCAGGTACCGGTTTCTATTGTTTTGCGAAAGAGTGAATGAGGATCAACCTGAGTGATGCATTTTATGCACTAGTTATAGTTTAGTTAATTTGTGTTTATTTTTTACATAAGTAGGTATATAAGATTTACTAAAAAAAAAATTAAAATCATTCATAGTAACATTTGCTGGTTTTATTTAACACATTCATGTTTCTTTACCTGATTTTCATACGACAGGAAAAAATTCTACAACTCGTATAGCAATTAGTTGTACTTAGCTTTCATTATTTGAATAATGAATATGAATATTGATAAAGACATTAAAAAACAAAGATTGTTTTTTGTGTGGAATTTTATTACAATAATTTAAAATTCCAAAGAAAATGACAAACTGCTCCATATAAAATTTTTGTTGACTAAAAAAATTGTGCATGTTGCATAAAGTAAAATATACTTACTATACTTATTGACAAAACGTCATGTATTCAATGATTTGATACAACAACGGTTAATTTAAGGACCGTAAATATAATTCGAAAATTTGATAATTGCACGTTTAGTTAAAAGTAACCTTTACCCATCTTAAATAAAGCTTATTTTTAACTTATTTAAGATTTTTCCCGAATTCCGAGAAATGTAGTCGTAAGGAAGTCTCCAATTTCTGTCTCTGTTCTTCGAAGTTTAAGTAAATATAATCAGCCTATTCCGATCTCTGCTAATTACGATGCCCTGTAAATAATGAAACTGTAGATAATAAAAATGCCCTGTAAATAAAAGAAACTATAAATAAAAATAAAGAAACATGAATCTGTTTTAATATGTGTTTCTATATGTGTTAGGCTCAAAGAGCGAATAGAGAGCTCGCGACGTGTTCTCTGTAAAATAGTCACAAAGCGCAATCCGTGTTATAGATCTTATAAAAAACAGTCAAGGCGCGTTGTGGCAAACACAAAATGACCATGATGCGTTTTGAGCTCAAGTTGATGCGACCACATCACCACGCGACGGACAGGTTAAAGATTGTCGGCTAGGGTACAACATTGCATTAAACACTTCGATAGAGTTGTAAGTAAGTAAGTATGTTAATAAACTTCTGAGGATGAAGGAACACCTGTGCGCTAATCATAGGTAATAAAAAGATATGTTTTTAATAAAGTAAGGGCCGATTTTTCAATTGACGGATAAAACTTATTCGTTTGATAAAGTATTAAATATAACCGTTTTTCCCCCGAAGGGATAAAAACGGATATTTCGAGTCCAGCCGAAGCTTGACCCACCTTGAGAATACGATCGGATTTTACCCCAGGTAACGAGCCCTACAAGCATGAATTAGACCTACTTCCGCTATAAACCACTGGCAACACCGGTGTGACGTCATGCGTTCATAGTCGCCAGGCGTGCCGGCTAGCTGTCTTGTCAGTAGCTTTATGTGCCGGCAAGGCATTTAAATTTTGGTGGGTCAAGCTTCGGCTGGACTCGAAATATCCGTTTTTATCCCTTCGGGGGAAAAACGGTTATATTTAGAGGTCCGAGCCTTCGCTTGACCCACCTTGAGAGTTGTTTGGAATCTGCCGGCATTGACGTTACTGGCGTACTGTGGTAGAGATTAATTAATTAAGAAAATTATCATGTAAATCATCTTTTATTGTTCTTTCAATTCTACAGAATCAAAATAATTTGATGGCCTATCCAGGCTACAGACCGAGTGCTCACCATGGATTTCTTTGTAGTAAAATTTGAAAAATGTTTTACTCGATTTCCAGTTTCCTTTTGATAGGACTTCGTCTATGTCTATGCCGCGGATTGTGTAGTTGTCACTTGCCACTGCGGCCCTAATGGAACCGGGTGAGGCATCTAAACCTATTGCTTTAAAACTGTTTCTTATCCAACCTGCTATTATAGATCTGCTGGCCTCTCGTACACAGCCTCTGGTTGTGATGAAGAGACTGTTCAAGGACTGTTTTGCAGAGCGGCGTGATTTTGATATTTCGATGAGCTTTCGAATCCAATAGATTGAATTTAGATTTTTTATGTCATTTGCTTTTAGTAGCCAGCCTGACTGGTTGTGGCGGATAGAATCAGTTTTTGAGCCGAAATCAGGTTGAAAAGTTGCACAATCATCGTTGATTTGAAAGCTCTCTGGAGATATATTTAGTAGTGTTAAGTCGTGAATCCTTCTTCCAGAGTGCAACATAAGGAGGAGCGCTGTATGTTTGGATACTTCGTACAGGTTATCTTCGGTTACCTTTACCTCCTTCATCCAGTCTAAGATTTTATCTAGCCTCCATATGAGTCTTCTGGGTTTAGTCTTTGACATAGAAATTGACTTTAATATCGACTTCACTAAAGGATGGCTAGAGATGAGTTTTGCCCTTAGTGGATTAGCAAAAGTGCAGACTACCGATTTGTGAACGAGTATAGTTGCGGCGGCTAGATGTTCTCTATGATATAGAAAGCATAGATATTCTGCCACCTTCTCTGGCTTAGGTTCGTTGATTGAGCAAGAGTTTTCGCTTGCCCATTTCTTCCAACGAGACCAAGCCGCATAGTATGTCTTGATTGAGCTCTTCCTCCATGAGCTATTCAGGAGGTCTCTGTATTCTGGCGGCCAAGCTTTTATGTCGGTGGGCCACCCCGTACCTTCCAAACTTCCAATTGCAGTTGCTTCACCTCCGGTGGAGGTAGGTTCGTTCTGCGATCTATGAGATTCGACTGAAGGTTCTGAATGGTAAATGGGGCTGCAATGCCGCGGGTTTTCAGGTCGGCTCTCCAGTATACTTTGTGCCATTTCGGACATACGATTAGGTAAATTCCTCGCGCTTTGTTCAACTGGCGCAGGACTCTTGGAATTAGACAGGGTGGTGGAAAAACCCATGCCAGTTTCCAGTCCCACTGTCTTGAAAATGCGTCCGTGAACAACGCTTTTGGATCTTGCGCTTCTGTTACGTAAAGTGGTACTACTGCCGATTGGGCTGATGCAAAAAGGTCCACTTGTGGAACACCCCATTTTTTGAAAATTACCTTCATTGTCTGATTGGAGAGAGACCATTCTGGCATGCCTTGATGTCGGGATAGGCTGTCCGCTGTAGCATTGTATCGGCCTGGAATGTATCTCGCTGTAAGAGTAATGTTCAGGTGAGATGTCAGCTGAAGAATTGCTCTGGTCATTTTCAAAAGGGTCAATGTTTTTGTGCCACCCTGTTTTTGCAAGTAGGCTACTACAGTTTTGCTGTCTGACTGCACTAGACAGTTCTTGTCTTGTAGCTTCTTTTTGTACTTTGCCAGAGTCACAAGAACTGTCCACAGCTCTTTTTTGTTGCAATGCCACGTTTGTTGTTTGGCTTTCCATGTCCCTTTTAGATGTTCTCCGTTTATTGAGGCGCCCCAACCTATGTCTGATGCGTCTGATGTGATGAACATCGTGTTTGGCTTTTGGAAAATCTCGGAGTTGTCCGAGAGATGTTGAAGCTACCATTTCCAGTAGTTGATCGCTTCTGTTGATAGGACGTATCTTTTGTCTTTGGGGTACCTCTGCATTTTGTTGTTGTCTCTTTGCAAGTATCTGCAATGTAGTCTTCCGTAGGGAACGACAAAGGATGCAAAAGTCAAGCGTCCTAGCAGACGTTTTGTTTCCAACCAAGAGCATTTTCTGTCTTTTAGAATTTTCAATAGTTGCCGCTGTGTTTGTAGTTTTTTTCGATTCGTCTATGCTCTTTATGTTTTCCTGGGTGTTCCATAATATTCCGAGATATTCTTGTTTCTGTGTCGGTATTATATTTGTCTTTTGCCGGTTTATGTGCCAACCCAGTTTTTGTAAAATTTGGCATGTCTGCAACCCTTGCTTCTTTAGAGTCGATGGGTTCTGTCCCGCCAAAAGGAAATCGTCTAGGTACACTACCACTCGTATTCCTTTGTTTCTTAAGACGCTTGCAACCCAATTTGTTAACTTTGCGAAAGTCTGAGGTGCAGTTGCTAAGCCAAATGGTAAGCAAGTCATTTGGAAGACGCTTTCCCGTATTTTGAGCATTAGAAACCGTCTGTGCCTTTCGTCTATAGGGACGTGGAAATAAGCCTTGGATATATCGATTTTCAAGATGTAATCTTCTGGTTGCAGAAAATTTGGTATTTTCTGTACGTTGATCAGTCGGAATTTCTTTGGTTTTAAATATTTGTTGAGAGCCTTTAAGTTGAAAATTTGTCTGAAGGTTTCGTCTGTTTTCTGTTTTAGGAACATGGGAGACAGGAATCCCGTTGGAGCCGAGGCCGGCTCTATCGCACCAATGGTTTGTAAGCCCCAAATTTCCGTTACCATGGCTAAACTGGCCTTTGTCTCCAACGATCTCGTAGTTGGCTTGGAAATAGTCATAAGGGGGGGTTTTTTGACAAAGGGAATCCTGTATCCCATTATAATACTTATTAAAGAGCTGTCTGCTCCCACCTCTTCCCATATTTTTGCTTTCAGACGTAAAGCCCCTGCTTTGAAAGATCTTGCGTCAATATTTTTTGTTACCACCGTTCTGAGCGGCTGGCTTTCTGAACACCTTCTTTTTTGTGTTAGTAGAGTATTGAGTTTGACTCTTCTGCTGAATAGGTTTCGCAGAATTTTGGGTGCTAATAGACGGTTTAGGTCGATCAAAGCTTCTGATTTGACCTGTTCTTTGCTTTGATTCGTATCTTTTCGAGGGAAAAAATTTGTAGTAGCCACCGTACTGTTTAAAGCTCTCAGAGAGTTTTTGCTCATCGAACAAATGGGTTGCTGATGGCGGACTGTTTTGTAAAATGGCGTTGAGGCCAACGTTCAGCGACTTGTAGGGAGTCCTTCTGGAAGTTAGAACGTCAGTGCGTCGACCACAGACGTATTGGAGCGTTTGGTCTGAGATCCGCCGGAAGTTTGAGTCCTTAGACAATAGATGGTTCTGTATGGATTCCACTAGCAAGGGAGACTTTACTTGTTGGACGACCCGTTGTACTCCCTCTTCTAATGCCTGCCTTTGCAGCAAGAGAGCGTGAGTTAACACCCCTAGTGTCTGGTCAAACTTTTGTAGCACCTCCGCATTACACCACTTTGGCGTAAGGTTGCCCAGCTGTGGGTTGACTTTTAGCGCCGTGAAAACCGGTGTTCCTTGAAGGGTATTTTCTGCTTCCCTATAACGTAGGTTGCTCCATGAGTCGGAGCCTAACCGTTGGCACGTTATGCCTTTCTCGACCATTTCTACGGAAGCTGGCGGTACAGACGGCTCCGCTTCCGTAGTCATAGCGTCGAAGGTCAGCGTCACTGAGGGGTCAATTGTTTGGGTGTGTTCAATTACCACCTCATCCTGATCCTCGTCTTCAAGCTCGACTTCAATATCAGACATCGAAGTGTCTGCTTCCGCGATTACTGTTCGCCCGACTGACGGTGGCGGTGTAGTATTGTGGTCGATATTAATACTATTAACAGCTTCTACCATCTTGCTAATAGATGTAGCTGACGCTGCCATCATTTGCTGCATCATTATTTGGAACATCTCCGTTTGCTTTTCGAGTGCTGCAGCTATAGGGTCCTGTAAAGGACGTGTTTCTACTTCTATTGCGTTAGGAGTTTTCAATCGTTTGGTCCTTACAGGCGTGCGAGCCGGAGTTAAAGATCTTTTGCGCGATGGGGAAGTCCCTCTTAGGAGGTTGTGGGCTTCTTCCCTCGAGCACAGCTGAGGCTTAATCCTCCTGACCGTATCAAGGACTTTATCCATGTTGTCGCCATGGATCTTGGACGCTAATGCATACGGGGCATATATAAGCGATCTGGTTAGAGGCCAGTCCAGCATCTTCAGTTTAATGGCTTTATATGTCTTTTCAGACAGCTCCTGCAGATCAAATGCTTCTGCAATTTTTAGTGTTGGGATGGCAAATCTTAATTTATTTATTATTTTCGGGTCTGGTGGATCTCCTATGATCTCGTTAATATCGATGTCAGACACGACCCAGTCTTTCCAGTCCTGGGGCATAAGCGGCAAGACTGCGTCATATATTCTGTCGACGGCGTTTTTAGAAGATGTTGGGGCTGTCGAAGTGAACAGTAGTATCTCACGGATAGTTTGCATTTTCCTAAAAGAAAGAAAATATTGTATAAATATATTGACACATCGGAGATGGTATCAATCAAACATTTCGCCTTCTTAGTTGACCCGACGGATCAATAATGTTGACGTCTCGAGAGGCCGTCGGTTCATCTGATCCGTCGGGTAGATTCCGGAGCCTCCGGGTCAAGCGGCCGGCGGTCTAGTCTATTGAGCCGACGGATGGACCGTAGTATGCATTAGCCGAAGCTATTAATTTAGTTGGCTTGTGCGCAACTAGTCCCAACTGAGGCAGGTGGATATGCACGCTGCTATTCAGATGTGTTGGGATAACAAACACATAGCGAACATATCGGTATGTGTTTGCATTCTAGGAAGAACCAGTATGGTTCCCTCCAGAAAATGTTCTCGAAATAGATCTAAATGAAATAAATTAGCTTACCTTACTTGCTTGCAGGAAATGATGTTCTATTATAAATTATATTATTATTTAGTATAACTTTTATTCTCAGTATTTGCTTTGCGAACGATCGCACGTCGTTACTGGGGGAAAATTCAAAGCGTACTGGCAAGACAGCTAGCCGGCACGCCTGGCGACTATGAACGCATGACGTCACACCGGTGTTGCCAGTGGTTTATAGCGGAAGTAGGTCTAATTCATGCTTGTAGGGCTCGTTACCTGGGGTAAAATCCGATCGTATTCTCAAGGTGGGTCAAGCGAAGGCTCGGACCTCTAAATAACCATTTTAAAAATGTATTGTCATAACATTGACTTTTCTGTTTATGCAGGTGACATTTTAGCTCAGAACAATAACTAAAGCTATAGAAACCGGACTAAAATAGCAACACAAATTCATCAGTTCGCACTATTTTATCTAATGAACCTAGGTGATGTATTGGAAAGAGATCGATTGTCCCTTTTCTTTCGTTATTTCGAAGGTGTCACAAGATTTGTGACGTCATATTTTGAGGTAATGTGGTGACTTTATCGACTTTATTATTGATCTAAATAATTGAAAACAACAACATAGTATTTCTTTTGACACTATATTTATTAAACATATATGTTAATTTGACAATAAATACACAATAATTTATTTATTTATTTAATTAATTAATTAGCTACCTAGATTACCATAAATTAACCTACCTAAACTTCTTAAAACAATTATTATTATATTAAACCAAAACCGAGAATAACCTACTTATTTCAATCACATCTAAAAGATTATTTTGGCCAAGTGATCGTCTAGTGCACCTACGAACGTCCGCAATAACCTAGGAACTTTAAGGAACTTAAGGAAGTAACTATTACCTAATCTGTGCTTAAGGCAAAACCTAACAAACCCTTTACTACCTATTTATCTTAGTACAGTACAGTCTCTAATGTAAATTAATTCATAACCCTTATCATTATAACACGACTAACAGTGTACTATTATAAACAATCAAACAAAGCAAAAACCTACGCCACGCTAGATTAAGTAAGTACCTACTACCTAACATCATAGCAACAACACGGTCACCCATCCCATGATGAAACTATGTAATAACAGCTTAACATTTAATACTTATCGTTTCTTATCTTATAGTTTTATCTCAACACTTCTACCTTCAATAACTGTCGTTACAATTACCTACTATCCTATTAAACATTGCAGAATATAATTAACATATAGGTATGATCAGTCAACAACCTTATTATTAATCTTAAAATAACGATAAATCTACACAGAAAAAACGGTTTTCTCAAAATAAGCAAAAAATACTTGCATGAAAGCAAATTGCATTAAACCAAGATTATGGTTGTTTCATATATATGGAAACTATTATTTTCTTACGTAAAGGAAAAAAATATCTTAAATTGACATTAAAACAAATCTTGAATGAAGACAATTTCACTTGATTTAAGACATTCTATCTTTCACCAAGAATTATTAGTATTCTTATGTAAGTCGACGATTCTTTTGGTGTAAGCTTAGAATGTTTTTTATTTTAAGAAAATGTTGATTTGAATTCAGAAAGTAAACAACTTCGCTTTATATAAAATATACTTAATTTTAAGACAGGGTTTGTAGCTGTACGGACCCAACCACTACGTTTCACAGGCGTAAAAGCGCAGGGTTTAGTGCCGCAGTAATAGACTATACTAGGAACACAGAAAATCAAAGGAAGACCAAGATAGTTCCAATAGCTTGGAAGCGACTTAGTACAGACTTTAATCTCTTAACTATATCAAAGTTACAATTTTTACTTATAGTTTCGTAAAGAACATCTCGATAGCGCGATTCAGGATGCTACCGCCAGCGCCATCTAGTAACAAAGGGCGGAACGATAGAAAGATAAATAAACTTTCATTTTGAAATAAGTATTTCATTATATTAAAACAATAATATTTAAATTTCTTAGATTAATTTTATTTTTACTTCATTTAAAATATTTTTCCTTGATTATAAAAATTGCACTAAGAGTATTATTTATTTGTTTTGAGAGAGTCAATATCTAGAAATAAACAAATATTACTTGAAATAAGACAATTTTCCTTACAATTAATTACCATGTCAAGAAAAATATTTTTCTTGCTTAAAGAAATCCTTTTTTTCTGTGTAACCTCCATTCCTATTATTCGCGAGTATCACACCTAATCCTACCTATAGTAGTACCTATGGTACTTAAAACACACGTTTAACACAATCTACTAATATTTACGTAATTAGGTAGGTAGCTTCCTATTTACTATATTGAGCCAATTGTAACTGGTATCTATTATCAGCGTTCATATTGTCCTAGCGTTTCTCCGAACAACCACGAGTCTTCAGAATAATAACCGAACTCAATTGTATAGTAATATAAATGATCATAAAAAGGAACAATTAAGTGGACTCCGCCTTCCCCAAATCCACCCACAACCTCTAAATCTTATCTTTAATTAAACCATTGCTTATATTTAATGCATGTAGGTAGGTACTCGAGTATTTGACCAAACGTAAGCAACGAAAGGACCATACAAAATATTTCGGCATCGATGCTTAATCTAACAATCTCTTATTACTAATCACTTTTAGGTACAATGCCTGACATATACTAGAGTGTATATTTAAAACAACTGTGTGGACTCATTGAGTATTAGTACTAAACACAAGAAACAAAAGGGCCACTCAGATACATTAGGCATTGGAAGAGGGTTTATTAAGTAAATAGATAATATACCTATTACGTAGTCTTTAAAGACAAAGATAAGATTGTACAAGTAGGACTCGAACCCACTGGTATCACAAACGGGAGTCGAACCCATCTGAATTATAATTTATTCAGAACAAATTTGCACAAAATTATAAATAAACAATCGTATTACGTTTACTTTATTTCATAAAATCCACAAGCGAGATTCGAACCCACTGGTAAATACCACAAACGGGAGTCGAACCCATCCGAATGGTAATTTGTTCACAACCAATTTGCATAAAGTTATATATAAATAATCATATGTTCACTCAATTCCATTATAGTCATCAAAATATAGATTTTACAATTTAAAGGTAGTTTGTATTATCAATCGTTTATGGCCTTTGATGGTAGCATATCTCTTTGAAGATGATCTACGGGACTGCATCGTAGCTTGCCCTTAGCCAAACTAAAGATATCAACAAATTTTGTCAAAACCATTTCGACATATAGAATCGGAAACCTTAATTTCCTCAAATACAGTATTGTATAATACCATCTGTAGTTAGATAGGCATGTTCATTTCAATGACAACAGAATAAAATAAACCAATAATTAATAAATGGGATACTTAATCCTCAAAATGTCTAAATTATCCGACGTCACCAAAATAAAGATTTTACTATTTAAATGTAGGTTGTGATAGCAATCGTTGCAGACTTCCGATGGTAGTACCTACATACATCTCCTTGAAGATCGCTACAGGGGCGGCTTGTGCTTGCCCTCTAGTCCAACCAAAGATACCAACAACTATGTCTAAGTCATTTCGGCATAACAAAACCGGAAACCTTAATTTCCTCAAGGTAAATTAGATAAGTAAATATCTAGTTAGTTTCAGTGACATCCGAATAAAATAAACCTAATAAACTACTAAGCACGGTTTTCACACATCCATCAACACACATAAATTGACCATATTTAACCTAACTAAACCATCACCAACTTATTGAATATTATCATGCAACGTAGATATTATTATTAATTTATGTGTATTTCCGAATCCCACACTAGAGTAGGTACGCCTAGCATGTGTAAAGTAGTAAAATACCTATTTAATACGTTTTAAATAAAAAACTACGCGTACGTATTGCAGTCAACCTATACGAAGCTACATCCTAGTAAAACAGTTATAATTATGTACTGATTTACCGTCCCTACCTACCTACTAGTCATACGTGCATTTCCGAACCCCACGACACCTACCTATATACCGATCGCGCAATAAAACTCTCCCGACTCGGTTCCTTACCTACTAGGTACACTTATAATATAAAATTCACAATGTAAATTAAAAAATGTTTAGTGAGATAAAAGATCACATATAAATAAACAAGAATACACTTACCACTAGACATAAGGTAACAAGTGGTACCTAGTGGAAGGAATAAGGTTTAAGGATTGGATTTTCTCACTGCCGGTCGTGCAGACTCACACGATCGATCAGATATCTGACAGCTAAAGGTGTCTTGGCCGCAGCGAGAGGATTTGTGGATGATGGAAGGTTTGTGGAATAACTAAAAAGAAAGGCAATAAAAATCACAGCACAACAAATAAAAAGAAATGCAATAAGTTTCAGAATAACTACAAAGTGTACAATTTACACAGTTTAAATTAAACAAGGATACGTCCAGAGCAGTCCTCTCCCTTGTTCCGCCGACCTCACAATCACCACTACAATAATTCTACTACTACTACTAATCCTTCACTATTAATGTCCCTCTTCCAGTCGTCAGCCTCCTTTTATACCTTTAGGTACCTACTCTCTCAGACCAAATAAAAAGTTTTATTTGGTCTGAGGTCTGAGCCTACTCTTGCAACGCTGCTAATTTTCTTTTGTGTTGGTATTAGATTAACAAGTAGGTTTATCTCAATAAATACTACTTTAATCAAAGTTTTATTAATATATACTTGTGTTGAAAGTTGTCACCGCCATTTGCCACATGTTAATAATAGTTATATGAGAAATAGCTTGAAATCCCTCAAAGAAAAAACGTGAGTAACAATGTCGCTGTATACCGACAGGCCAACGTTTTCAGTTCCTGCTACTGCCCGCTGTGGCGCTAGATGTATGCATTGATCACCCCCTTTACTTCCATTCATAAAACTAAAATACCATAGACAATTGAAAAGTCTGGAATATCGTATTATATTGGATATAGACTACTGCTTCTCCCCGCTGGATGGCGCTAGATGTATTCATTGATCGATCGCTCACCCATCTCAATTATGAATCTAGCTCACTACTCAGTGCATTACACACATTTTAAATAGACAAATTGTAATGTTATCATATCCTAACCGGGTTCATGTAAGAACTAAAACTACATTCGTATAACGATATAAAACCCTGTAAAGATTACATGAAAACGCAATAATTATTTATAATTTATGAAAAGCAATCTGTAACATTCAAGTACAGACTTCCATTTCAGAAATATCCACGAAAGTAATATTTGTTTTGTCACTATGTTAACCCATATTAACGCCATCTATATTTAGGGAACTGGATACCAATTACCAAAACTCGAAGATCGTTTACAAAGCGTAATAAGTGTAGAAAGGTTACCTAAGACGCTAGATGGCTGGCATGAATCAGTGACGTATAATTTTACATAATAACACTAATGGAGAAAGATTGATTTTATTTAACATTTAAGTACTATCGAGTAAGGTTTTTTTTTTTACTTAAATATTGTTGATCAACCTATTAGTTCCTTTTTTCTTGTTTATTATACATTAAATTAAATTAAATTTAAATACCTATAATTTTTATTTATTCATTTAGCAAATTTTCTAGTGACTCATGGACCGTTACACGTCTAAGCGGTTTCCTATGTGCGTGACTTACTGGGTCGAAAGTCTGATTGAGGTTGCATATCTTAAAGTTGCTGTCAACAAATCGGGAAAACTTGTACTGGAACTGGTTCCAGCTGCAGGTCCTGGAGCCGCAGAGGTGAAGCTCTTCCTCGTTGATGAAGAACTGCACTCGGTGTGGTGGTACGGTGCTGTTTCTTAGGGAGCACCTAAGGCGATGGACAGTTATGAATATTGAAAAAGTCTTCCCTTTTACCGTTTGGTTTTTCATTGGGTGCCGTGTCTCAAGAGCCTATAATTAAGACCAAATTGAGATAGTTATCTCGAGCTTCGCCGCGACGCGGAAGCTTAGGCCGCTGATTCGGTAGTTATAGTGAGGTAAAAGCGACCCTTAAAAAATTGGTAAAAATGATTATTAGAAATAGTGTACGTATACACGTGTACAGAAGTCGTTTTTCGTGATGCGATGTTGTTAATAAGCCAATTTTTAAAGATTTGAATAATTCTGCCAGAATGCGTCCACCACAGGGCGAAGACCTCCCTAAGCAGTTCCACAACAACCAGTTCTGCGCTGCGGCTTCCAGCGAACTTAGCCTTCTTAATTAGCTGGTCAGTTCACCTTTTTCAAAGCCTACCTTACCCCTGATAACTGGTAATTCAAAGTCAAAAGAAAACTAAGTCAAACCTTACCTAAGTAAAACCGCAACGAAGTTGCCAGCAAACGGAGTCAAGAAGCTTGTCCTCCACTTTCTGCTCTCAACCCTCACGAACCCAGATAATCCTGGGTAATCCTCGAACAGCCCCAGTGCGGTGAACACTTTCTGCAGTTGGCTGTCGTGGGTGAAGTAGCTGGTGAAGCCGGTCGTATTCATCGAGGCGATGGATTGAAAGTTGTTGTACAAATCTTTAAGAATTGGACTAGCAAGTCTTATGTTGATAACCGATCCATAGCCATTTCTATAACAGAAATTTATGATACTGAATTATTTTACTGTGTGGGGTTTGACAATTGTTAAGTTGTATTGTAAAGTATGAAGATGATGATTGAAAAGTATGTATTTGTTGTTTAATTTATTTTTTATTTTTTAATCTATCCAATAATTTTAAAGTAGTTGTGTGCTCAAAACAAGAACCTGTAATAATGTCGTATGTCATTCAGGTACTCCAAGATGATTAGGTCTTGGTCCGTGAACAGAGCGCACCAAGGCGATGTCCTGGTGGCGGAGGTGGCTCGCCCGAACCGGCACAGGTCGTACAGACCTGTCGCATCTGCTGATGTCAAGTAATCGTTCAGCCCAGCTCGCTTTTGAACACGTTTGAGCATCTGGAAAAACATACGTACACAAATTGAAATGAAAGGAAAACGAAATGAAAACGAAATTAAAACTGTTGTAATTACTGGCTAGTAAGTAATCTCATTATCCTGTCGTGTGTTATAATTTTTATTAAAAAAATTATAGAACTTCACTTGAATAAACAACTCTGTCATGACAACTTCTATTCTTTATTTTTACCTTATTCTCTAAAAATACCAGAAATTCATACACGTTATCAGCACGAAATAATAAGGAAAATAATAGAATAATTGTCACAAAATAGAAAAGTTGTTAAGTTGTTGTGAATGTCAACAATAGTCAAAAGTTTTACTTGAGAAAATCACACATTTACAAGGAAATGGAGATTCGTCATCTTCACGTTCAAGTAAGTCTTTTTCGCTGCCTACAAAATAGAGATGGCTATCCTACATGGAAATTTAAGATGCGAAACTATCTTTTGCATGACGACCTGTGGTATACAATAATCGGTTATCCTGATGTTGATACGACTCCTGCATGTCTGAGGACCAAGAATGATAGTAGAAAGCAACTTGTGAGTTGGTTGTTACCCTCAGATGAGGTTTGCTTTGGTTTAATAACAGGCATGAGTGGCGCTGTTTCCATCCCCTGGTCCCTCTTTAGCTTTTTCGTCTTCTTTTTGACCAGAGACGGTATGGATTGGATAGCGCCACTCAGTGCTGTTAGAATACCTTTTATTTTGTTTTGTTTTTCCTCCTCTTTCTTCTTTTCTTCTTCCTGATTTTGGGTTTGGGACTTTTGCTCCGCATGTTTAAGTTGTAGCCGCTCTGAGCCGCTTTGCCCGGGGTCTGGTAGTGGATTACCCCAGTAATCGCGTTTGCTGGTTTCTTCCTGAGGTTTTGGTAGATTGAGAAAGTTGAGGTTTTTGCCTCTATCCTCATATACGACAATGTCGTGATACGCTGAGGCCCTCAAACTGCCCACATGATCAAAAGTTGATCCCCTCTGGAAACTTACCATCATTGCGTCCACGCTAATGGTTTTTGCCACTATCTCCCATTGATCGCCTGGATATGAGAGTTTTGTTAAAAGAGTGCACGCCTTGCTAAAATGGGTTTGGGGGTCGCTCCCTGCACCCTCGATTAGTATGATCACTTGGTTCTTAGTTCTCACCAATCGAAGGTCCATTTTTCCTACCCTCACCTGCTGTAGCGCGTCGTACACTTTCCTCCTCATAGTAGTTTTTGAAGTGCTGCCGTTAAGCTACTCCTAACCCAGGCGATATGGCGATGTTTGTTTTGGCTCGGGCCATGCAGAAGCTTATCCCTAACCTTTCCTGTGTGTTGTCCATGTACAGGGTCACTCCCCTCACTTTGATACCGGGTTTGCTGGTCTCCCCGTACTCTAGTAAAGATTGGAGAGTGATGAGGTGTTGAGTTGTGCCCGTTTTAGTGATAGGAGTTTGCCCTGGTGTAGTTGTTTGTTGTGTTGTGCTTGTAAACCTCGGTTAGGTTAGGTTAGGTTAGGTTGGGGTGCGAGTCAGGTGACCTCCACGTTGGTGCACCCTGGGCAACGGTTGGTTCCAACAGTCTCCCGCTCTGGCGTGTAGTAGACGCTTGGACCCAGCCGGCAGACATCTCACTAGGCGAGGTCCCTTCTGGACCTTGCAGCTCCCATATGTGGCCCACTCTGAGTCACATAACTCACTTTTCCCTTTGAACAGTGAGAGGAGTTATTGACGGCGCCCCTTCTGGGCGTCGCACCACAAAGACGGCCGCCTCTTAAAGGTTCTCAGGTCGCACGGGGGGAAAGGGGGCACTGGTGAGAGCAGTGCAACCGGGGTTTACGCCAACCCCGAAGTCGTTATCTGCCCTTTTGCGGCAACGACCCCACCGTTGGCGCTGTGGGTACGCTGCGATTGGGCAGACCGGAGGCCAAACGGCCGCGGGAAGGAAAACCCATCAAACCCCGGAGAACACCGGCTTAAAACCTACGGACACCTCCCGTCCTCCGTAGTATGTAGGGCACCCTCGGCGTGTGGACGACGCGTGGGTGACCTTTTTGGTCCAACGAAGAAGGGCAGCCCCTGAATTGCCATCGTTTGGAGGGGGAATTATAATTTTTTTGTTTTGTCTTTAACGATAATTTCGATTAAGGGGTTGTAATTACTGGTTAGTAAGTAATCTCATTATAAAGTCATGTAATTTTTATTAAAAAAATTATAGAACTTCACTTGAATAAACAACTCTGTCATGACAACTTCTATTCTTTATTTTTACCTTATTCTCTAAAAATACAATTCCTACAAAAACGAAATGAGAACGAAATGAAAACGAAATCAAAACGAAATGAAAACGAAATGAAAACGAAATGAAAACGAAATGAAAACGAAATGAAAACGAAATGAAAACGAAATGAAAACGAAATGAAAACGAAATCAAAACAAAATTAAAACGAAATCAAAACGAAATCAAAACGAAATCAAAACGAAATGAAAACGAAATGAAAACGAAATGATAACGAAATGAAAACGAAATGAAAACGAAATGAAAACGAAATGAAAACGAAATGAAAACGAAACGAAATGAAACGAAATGAAAATTAAATGAAATTAAATAAAAATTACTAAATTACTATGACACAAACTGAGAAGATGCTCGTTTAGTATCGTATACCATGTATCTTAAATTATTAATGTTTTATTTGAATGAATTTTATTTTGTGATACTTACTGAATAAATGTTTTTCTATTTCTTCTATTTCTATTTATTATTTATTACAAAAAACACATTTTAGAACATAATGGTTAGTAACTAATTAAATAGTAATTATTAATTTAATAGTAGTTACTATAATAACACTAACTTCGGTGTACTCCTTTGTCTTGTGATAATTTTTCATCTCCCTTTTGTTACGTGAACGCGCGTAGCGTTTGGCTTTCATGACTAGGCGGGTGTATTTGTACTGCTCCTTTGTCTTTGCCAAAAAGCTCTTCTTGGACATTTTGTATCGTTTTTTATGTGCCTGTAAATTTTGATTCAAAACTGAACGCTAGGGGACGTAAAGTAAGGTAAATAAGATAAGGTACGTAGTAAGTAATTTCACTGGATCTATCTATAGAACTCCTACCTTTTGCACTTTCCTTGAGTGCAGAAGGTAAGATTTGTTCCTTCTCTATTTATTCCTTCCGGTCCTTAGAGCCGGATCAACATGAACGATATGCTAGTGTTTCATCCAGTAAGAGTAGTTTCCTATGTCAGACGATATCGTCTGACATAGAAAATAGGACTCGTTAGGAAGTCGTCAGAAATATGATAGATAATAAAACCGCACGATACCTATGAGTAACTTTATTGCTCTAGTCTAAAATATTGCAAATTAATTAAATATTGCGAGTGTCTAAATTAGGCTGCAACGGCAGACCCGTACACCGTACAATAAAATAATAATTTTATTGCAGCTGCACAAAATATTTTATATATTATTTTATATCGCTATTACTTAAAATTATTAAAATAACTGACGTGTACCTAAATAAAATTAATTAGGTACCCCATTAATTTTATTTAATTCAGAAGTGACAAAATCAAAATTATTTTTTTTTGCCAATTTAACAGATAAGTATTTTGGTAAAATTATATTAACTGGTGGTCGCCTGGTGGTTGAAATTCGACCGTAATTCACATAATGTAATGTTACACATATAATTATTCATACATTTAATCTTTCGGCGCATATTTTTCATCTGAACTTTGACTATGCCAAATCTCACGCTCCAATGCGCGCAATGTGCTTAAAAAGGGGTAGGTAAGTTTTTTTGTACCTTTCATAATTATATAATTCGCCATATAATTTGTTTATTTATAAGATACAATTTAACGGGTAAAAGTAATTTAAATGCTCACCAGAAATATTTTTAGACCCTAAGCCTAAGTACCAAATAACTGATTGAGGATACTAGCTGCTCTACTCCTAAAGGTCACGTGATAGGTTATTTTTTTTATTAGACAACAGAAAGCAAAAATTAACAAATTTAAAATTCGAGGTATAAAATATTGGTGTTATCTATTTGGTGACATAATAACATATTTGGTCTGAAATGCAGTTTAAAGGCATTCATATATTTTTATTGCATTTAATAAAAATATAAATTGTATCCTTTTTATAATATTTTAGAAAACATTTTGGTGAGCATTTATCCGTTTTTGTAAGCGTTTCGAATTTTATTGGTAGTAGAATTGATACATTATTGTTACTGAGACGTTTAAACACAAGCCAAATTTACTTGAAAAAATCAACCAACCTTAGAAAGCTCGCGTAGGAATTGCTTCCTGAGGATGGTTGATTTTTTTTCTTGTATTTTTTTTTCTTGTTACTATATATAGCATTGTGAATGCAAAATTCAAAATAATATAAATTGTGTACTTATCTTAACGATGTAACTTTTAATTACCTTTTTTAATTGATTGTTCTCGTGAAAACTTTTTAACTCTTCATCAAAATGTCCGTCCTTGTAAACGCCCCCGGTGAGCTTCGCACAGATGATAAATGGCTGAAAAGTATAATTTTTTACTTTTTTATTTTTAAGTGTTAATTGCTACACTTAAGCTGAATTAAATAAAAGTGTGTGTGTGTTTTAAGTGTTAATTGCTACACTTAAGCTGAATTAAATAAAAGTATAATATAAAAATGATGTAATATGATGAAATTATATATTTACACTAAGGGACCATTCCAGAGGATGGGCAGCAGCATCTCTCTGAGGTTACCCTCAACCTACTGCGATCGCCAACCCGCCTGCCAAGCGTGGCGATTACGGCAAATATACCCCCCATGATATGCACACCAGCAAAAACCGTCCCCTAGTCCCCGGCGGCCCCGCTCGCCCTAGCTACGGTAGCGGCTAAGGCAGCGACGGGGCAGGGGGTGCTAAGAATCTCCGGCAGAGACCTGGCTACCGCCAACAACGAACTCTGGCTCTGGCAACATTTAACACGCGCACATTGCGGACTGACGAGAAGATTTACGAACTGGAGGAAGAATTGAGCAAGATACGGTGGGACATAGTTGGATTATCTGAAGTCCGAAGAGAGGGGGAGGACTCGATAATCCTCAAGTCTGGTAACTTGCTCTATTTCCGGGAGGGCGAACAACTGTCTCAAGGTGGTGTCGGGTTCATCGTCCACAAGTCCCTCGTGAACAACGTTGTCGAGACCGGGAGTGTGTCGCCTAGGGTAGCGTACCTTATACTCAGAATAACCAAACGGTATTCGTTGAAGGTCATACAGGTTTATGCTCCTACTACGACACACCCTGACGATGAGGTGGAGGCTAAGTATGAGGACATCTCTAGAGCCATACAAGCCTCCAAAACTCATTACACCGTTGTCATGGGAGATTTTAACGCAAAGCTGGGCAAACGAAGCGGCGATGAGATGAGAGTGGGACGATTTGGGGTTGGTAATCGGAACTCCCGGGGCCAACTGCTGGCGGACTTTCTGGAAAAGGAGGGACTCTTTATGATGAATTCCTTTTTCAGGAAGGCTGAACACCGCAAGTGGACCTGGATGAGTCCCGATGGTGCAACAAAAAACGAGATTGACTTTATTATGTCGACGAGGAAGCAAATATTCAATGATGTCACTGTGATCAATACTGGCCGCCGGTTTTATTATTTTTCAATATGTGGGGCTAGTTTCAGCTTGCTGTCCAGCATGATGCCTAAGTCCTTAATCTCACTAACCTTCGTAAGAGTCGTACCTTCCAGTTCGTTTTTAATAGGGTTTCTCTTTCTGGTGTAACTAATGTGAAAGCATTTATTGGGATTTAACAGCATTCCATTGTTAGCGCATCAGTCAGAGAGATTGTCTAAATTAGACTGCAAGAAAGCAGTGTCACTGGAGCTTTTAACAGTGTAACTCATCTTGAGATCGTCAGCAAACATGGACACCCTACTATGGCCTATTTTGGTCACGATGTCGTTTATATATATTAAGAATAAGAGAGGACCCAGATGAGAGCCCTGGGGTACACCAGACTCAGCGAAAAATATGTCGGACTCAAAGCCGTTCACAGCCACAGTCTGTGATCTTGCTGTCAAATACGAGGCAAACCATTGCAACAGCGTCCCACCCACACCAACATTACTAAGTTTTGTTAGTAAAACCCGGTAATTTACCTTGTCAAAAGCACTCGAAAAGTCAGTGTATATTGTATCTACTTGCAAGCGCCTGTCTACATCTCTTGACACAGAAGATACAAAGGAAGCCAGGTTAGTATCCACTGAACGACCACGCATGAAACCATGCTGGACGTCCGCTAGGATATTCTCAGTATGACTGTAGATCAAAGGGTACACAAGGCTTTCAAATAATTTTGAAAAGCACGATAGGATAGAGATCGGTCGATAGTTAGTAACAACCGCCTTGTCACCCTTTTTGTAAATTAGAATGATTCTGGCTCTCTTCCATTCATCAGGAAATGTTTCTTTACGAAGGGACCGATTAAATATTATAGTCAAGGGAATGGCGAGAGCAGATTCACATCGCCTCACAAAGAACGGTGGTATGTTGTCGGGTCCAGGCCCTTTTTTTCTATTAAGCTGTTTTATCTTTTTTAACACTTGGGACTCGTTTAAATGTAAACTAGCAATGTAACTATTTGCTGTAGGAGCCGAATCAGTGATGATTTTGTTATTTTTTGAGTACACGGATGAAAAGTGACTAGCTTCAAACACACTATGCCAGTCAGTACAAACCAGTTCCGATGTTAAAGACTCGTAGTCGGCCTTAAAGAAATTATACCGTTCACGGGCTTTAGGCGACAGATTTGCACCAGAGTTAGAAGGAAGTGCAGAAATGGTAACAAGAAGAGGGGGATGATATGCATCAAGCTTTATACAAGCTTTGTACAAATAAATATTTCTCATTCTCTCTCTCATTCTCATTCTCTTGCTTATCAAATCCAGTGGCTGTGATATATTTAAACTTTGCAAGTTGCTTAAGATTAGGTCCAGTATTCTTCCAACAGAATTCTTGATATTATTGTACTGTACGATATTGTTAATAGACATTACATCCATCAGACCAACTCCTAGATCGTTATTTAAGTTAGTGGGTATCATGTGAGCGCAATCGCTTTTACAACTCCAATCAACAAAAATTAAATTAAAATCTCCAAGTACGATTACATTATCGATATGATTCATTACAATATCCAAATTTTGCAAAAACCGCGTCAGCGTCTCAAGTTTAGGCGGTGGTGGTAAGTATACAGCACATAAAGAAAGACTCGTTAGTGAGCCATTGATTTTAACTTTAATATTAACCCAAAGATCCTCACAATTTGTTTCCCAGTTAGACATTCGGGTTGAAGATATTTTCCGAGAAACAGCAATAAGCACGCCTCCACCATCCGCCTTGGAACTAGAAACGCTTGAGCGATCCCTACGGTATACTACATATCTAGAATCAATAAATTCGCGATTTGCGATATTGGAGTTCAGCCATGTAAAAACGATAACATCACAATTATGAATCAAAATGTTTTTCAGAACTTTGTCGGTTTTTGTTCTTATACCACGGGTATTTTGATAGTACAGAGTGAACTCTTTAATCAATAATACAACACCGTAACTTTCTCTTATCATCGCTAAACTACTTAATCAGAGCTACACTATACATGTTACGTATTAGCAATGCCTCACTGTATTCATCCTTTCGAATAAAAATTCTGCCGTTACGCACCCATGTAAACTTGTATTTACATTCCCTGGCCTTGATTCGTGCGGCGGCGTATAGAGCTTTGTTTGTAGGAGAGAGGTACTCCGAGACAAAGGCCGGTTTACGAGGTCCATTCAAGCCAATATTTGTGTGCTAAGTTTGTCCTTTTCGTTCTTCTTGTTAAATGCTGAGACGGAGGCGAGAAGGCTGTCACGTTGTCTAGGGGCACGAAGTTTCACAATAATTGCGCGGAGCCGGTCACTGTCTTTGCTTATCTTGGCAACGCGCGTTACATGTAGAATATCTTCAGACGACAATGGAGCATTTACGGTCTTTACTATTTGCTCAACAACGTTGTTTAAGTTTTCCTGTCTATGTTCCGGAACACCGTTGACTTCTATATTGCTATCTCTCATATTTTGTTCAACCAGATGAAGTCGATTGGTGAGATCGTTTACTGTTAAGTTTAATTTGACGTTGTTCTTTTGCAGATCATCAATTAAGGTATTCTTTTCATCCAAGATTGATTTTAAATCGTCGTATTGGCTATTAAAGAAAGTTAGTGATTCTCTTAGTTCCTTAATCTGCCCAGACACGCCCTTGATTTCTGCGGTTACAAGTTTTTTAATAGTGGACTGTAGCGCTCCCTCCAGTTCCTGCTGCAGTATGCTTCTTAGCCTGGTCTCAGTGATACAGTCGCCAACATGAGTAAACGTCCTATCTTGTGAGGGGTCGCGAGGAGACCCTGACTCCTTGTAAGTTGATTTTGATCTGAGAGTGACATTTTCATGTTGCAGGTTACGCTCTTCTGAGTTGCGGTTGGTAGCTGAGTGGACAGGAGTGTTTGTGTTTCCCACTTTGGGTTGTTTGCCGCAGCATTCAGGACAAGTCCAAGTACGTTTGCGTTCTGAATCTTGGGCGTAATTACTGTTAAAGCGTTTAACCGAGATGTTGGCGCACTTTATATCGAAGATATTTTTTTGTGCTATTTGTATTTTTTAAACTGGACGAGTTTTAATGTATATTTATGTTTTATGTGTCCGATTTGTATGTTGTTTTATTATGTGTTGTGCAGGTCAATAAATGTGTCTTTCTTTATCTGCGGTTATATTCAACCCCTAAAAAAACTAGCAATGAACCGTGTGCGAGTGTAATTCTGAACGTAGAGCAGCTCACAACACACTAACACATTCACAGCTAAAACCTAACCAAATTCACATTGTAATTACGAGTCGCACTTGGCCGATTTTTGGGTGGCCGTACCTACAGCCGTTTTTGTGTGCTGGACCCACGCTTGCTGCTATTGTGGTTTTTGGGTCCGTTCTACCAGTGGTGTTTCCATCCAAGGCAAGGCTTGTGCCCCAGCAGTGAGGACATAGAATGAGCTGGTGATGATGATGAATGTGAATGTTAAAAACTCGAACTAACCTTCAAGATATCTCTGTTCGTATCGTTCAAGTTCTTGATCATCATGTACCCCTGGCTCAGGCCCTCAACGAACGCGCTCGCACTTTTGATCGTCCTCTGCTCCAGAGTGGGCCGGAACTGGTAGCGCTCCAGGTTCTGCAGCAACTCCTTATATTTCTCTTGGAACCTGGTGCCAAGGTCATATATCTCTCGGTACCCCTTTATGGTCAGGTAACCTGGGAATTTATCGATGTGTTCGTCCCATGACCATTTTTGAAGGTTGGTAATGTCCTAAAACAGTTTTTATTAAATGTTAGCTTTTATAATGAATATGCGGTAAACTGGTATTATATTTCTTGAGGCTTTTAAATAAAACCATACAAACAAATACTAAAACTACAAATAAAAACGTTTCCTTTGATTTATGAGTTTGAAAATCTTAATTTTACCTTTAACATGCCACAAACACACCTTTGCTTGAAGCTGTGTGTGAGCGTCCATTCGATTCAACGTTTCACTGCCAAGTAAAAGCCCAATTGTCTACACTATAGAGTTCACGGTACCTGTGAACACAAGTGGCCTTGCTTTTCGAAGAGGTGCTGCGTCACAATACTGTCCTTCAATAGAGCAGCGCGCTTCATGTTGGCGATGTTGGTGTGGCAGGGCAACCGCGACCCGTGCCTCATCAGGGACCAAACCCCCACCTCGGTGCAACCTAGTATTTATAAAAGAAATAAACAAAATTAAAGCATGATTCTACAAACTGGTTTGCAACAAAATTGTTGTTAAAAGGGAAACAATCGATACAGGAACAAAACTCAAATATATTTACTATGAGTGTGGTGCTAATCTGGCGGCATGGCGGTGTCCCCGTCAAGTCGAGCAAAAAAGCGGCACGGCCCTACCATCCTTTTCCCGAAACAGTTCAGGCCATTACCCCCTATAACTTCGTTGTGGATAAAACTAGAAGCCTGAATTTTAGTAACCAAGTAGGCATTATATTAAGTTGGGGAAAAAGTTCGCATTTTTTAAGAAAATTCAAAACAATTTTTAATATAGTTTATTTACATTTAGCTAAAGTATGTAGGTGCCATTTTGTTCGATAACTTTTTGCCATCTTATAGGGACACGATCCCATTGCTATAGAAATTTTGGGGCTTCTGATGAAAATAACGCGACAAGTGGTTTTGGCAGTCCTCTCGTGATGTTAACCTGACACTGCCTAAAGAATTCTGAAGAGACCGAAACAGGTGGAAATCTGAAGGTGCAAGGGCAGGACTATACGGCGGATGCATTAACACCTCCCAGCTAAACTCTCTTAATTTTTACTGAGTGGCTAAAAATGTGTGAGGTCTAGCGTTATCATGATAAAAAACCACACCCCTTCTGTTGATTAATTCCGGCTGCTTTCTCTCAACTTCTTGCTTTAATCTCATCAGTTGTTCGCAGTAGAGTTCAGAATCGATGGTTCTGCCTGGTGGTAACAGCTCATAATAAATAATACCCTTCCAATCCCACCACACACACAGCATCACCTTGTTGCGAGTTAACCCGGGTTTCGCCACAGTATGTGAAGCCTGACCGGCCTTTGACCACGACCTTTTCGCACGTTCTTGTCGTACGTGATCCACTTTTCATCACCAGTTATCAGCTTCTTCAATTATGGTTCGGTTTCATTACGTCGTAATAAATAATCTCAAATGAGTACACGGTTCATTAGGTTTCTTTCAGTGAGCTCGTGAAGTACCCAAATATCGAACTTTTTTGTGTACCCAGTTTTTTTCAAATGCGCCAAAACTGTTTTGTGGTCAATTCCCAGTTCTTTAGCTACGTCGGAACTACGATATACTGATCTTTGTCCACTTTTTCAAAAATGGCCATCCATTTTATCCGTAATAGGGCGACCAGAGCGATGTGCATCTTTGACATCAAAACTTCCGGATTAAAAACGCTTAAACCAAATTTGTGCTACTCTCACAGACACTGCACTAGGTCCATAAACATAATGAAAATTACACATTTTCCTAATTTGAATTTGGAATTATCTTTTTTAAAATTTAAACTTTTAATAATACCAAAACCAGCCAGATACAAATAGTATAGCCAAAGAGATTTTTATTACAAGTTCATACATACTATATGCGAAAAGACTTTTTCCGCAACCTAATATAAACACGGTATATTTCAAATTTCATTAAATTTGACCAGAGGTTACCACGTCGTCGACAACTCGAGCAGCTCTGCGTTGAATGCGGTCTAATGGGAGGAGTTGGTACTGGGGCGCTCCAGCCCAAAGATGGGAACAGTATTCCATATGAGTCCTGACCTGTGCTTTGTAAAGCTGTAAGCGATGAGTCGGCGTGAAATACTGTTCCGCTCTATTGAGCACACCCAGCTTTTTCGAAGCTAATTTAGCTTTACCTTCCAGATGACCGCAAAACTGAACGTCACTCGAAATATCGACACCAAGGATTCCAATGGTCGGTTTGGTATCAAGGGGAGCTTCAAACTTTCGAGCTTCTTTCAAAGTTTTGAGATACGACGATACGATTAATAAATGTTTTTTCTAACGTTTGGAACCCTTCATTGCCGTTTCGAAGGTCCGTGATCACAGTAGTTGTTTCATTTTAATCTGATCTGCCTGATGTTAAGTAGAATCCAGATGCGAGGACAGCTATAAAGCCGGATTCTACCTCACTAGCCTCCTTACTTTGCCTACCCGCAAGTTGCGTCTTTACACCTCGTTCAAAGGATCCAATGTTGTAGGAAGGACGAAATAGGTACTTGCGCTGGGAGGGAATCCCATTTTTGGTAGTGCAACAAAGAAATAACAATAATTAATTATCTATACATTGAACATAACATTTTGATAACCAAACCATTTGTCATACAAAACATGTATTGTCCTTCTGACCTTTAACTCTGAGCGAACCTGTATTTATCTGTGGGAACATGGAAGCAATTACTATTACTATAACATTGTGTGTTCTTGTGTGTCATTGTTTGAGATGGAAGCGTTATGTATAGGGACAGTGGTTTTTTGAGGATTTGTCATTTTAAGTGCGTTACAGAAAGTATTTAAAGTTTTAACGTGCCTTTTCTTTAAAAGGTCATAGACTGGTTCTCGATGGCAGCGGTTTGAGAAGTGGAGCCTAAGAGACCGGGTCATAGTCACCGTGCCGATAAAATAGAGACCCTAGAAAGCAAACTTGATGGGTACGTATTTGAATGTCCAAAATTAAAAACCTAACATAAAATAACCTACGTTTAAAATCACTAAAATCTAAATACCCATTGTTTTAAGATACCTAAGCAACTAATACCTACCGACGAAATATCTAAGATTAAATTACCGATAGGACTAATTACCTAATGTTTAAAATGTTTATAGTTATAACACCAACGTTTGATGTACCAACAATTTAAATACCAAATGGTCAATATACCTAAAATAATGCACCACTTGCGAGCTATTTCTTTGAAGTATTCTTTTTGCTTTTCAAAATGGATAAATGATCACCAAATTTTTACACTATTATTCAAATGATTGAAGATATTAGCTGCCCTACCCCTGTAGGTCACGTGATAGGTTAGAAATTTAAGTCTCTTATTCTAAATATTCGCCTTCGTTTTACGTGTTTTATAAGCAAAGAGATTTAATATTGCTTATAAGTCCGTAAAGAGCTGAGTCACGGAAGGGTTTCATATTTAAAATGTTTCTTAGTGCGTTGTAATCCCTTCCCGAGCTCATAACTAAAATCAGGGTAGCATTTAAACATCAAAATACTGAAATCAACCGTTGTAAACCCACCCCGCACGTCAGAACTATGGGAGATCTGAAAACTGGAAGAGTTTCCATATACCTACGCTCCGCTGCCGCCGCAGTCATCAAGAGTCACAGAATAAATAACGAATGCAGAGTGCTTGCTTTAAGTTTTGATTACTACTCGATCACGAAGACGAGTATTTGAAACAGCTTCACCCTCGCTGGCACTAATATGTAGTTCGTTCGTTGTTATGCCATACAAATCCTATCTTCATCAGGGTGATAATATATGTACTTAGATAACTCAGATAACAAAATGATTTTTTTTTGGCAAAATGCAAACCGCCTTGCGACTGACAGCGATGTTAATATTATTGTTGTTTAAAAAATAGGATTGTACTTTTCAATAGTTTTCAATTATTTAAAATTCATGAGTTATTTAAAAAGTCTGTAATTATCTTTTTTTGAGAAGGGATAATTCTGTTATAAAAATAGTAGTTAGTAGCTATTGCCCCGGCCTATGTGGTACTCTACATCAGGTAATATTTGTTAAATATTATCAGTTTGAGGAGCTCGATGGCGCAGTGGTTAAGAGGGGGTATAAAGGTAAATCGCCAATCGTAGATTTGATTTTAACACTAGAAGATAAACCACGATTTACCCGAAAAAAATATCATAGATACTACAGCATACTTGAAAGGGACTGGTTTAAGCGAAAACATAATATAATAAAATTTTATCGATAAAATAAAATCACGAACTTACGTCTACTTTTCAACTAAAATCAATTTATTTTCAATTTGATGCATATAACTGAGCCAATATTTTAACACATAATATCAAATTATATTACAAAGGGACCATATTAGCGATTTGAAAAAAAAATGTATATTTTACGAGTAATTAAACTAAAACTTATTCGGCGCTTACGACATTCTTATTCCGCGCAGAACGCTCCAGTCTGTCGCACCTGACCCGAGGTAACAGGCATGTTTTGTTTCATCGATTAGTCGCGATCACTCTGTTGAGACGAGAGGACTGTGTTTCTGTGCTCAGGGCGCCGAGAAAATATTTCGTTAAAATAAGATATTATTATCATAATATTGTTATTATTTGTTTTCATTGGTGATGATTAGTCTCACCTTGAAATATCGACCCTTACGCATTAACTTATGGCTCACTATACAATGTATTACGAGCGCTGAAGCAATGACGGCGACGCGGGTATCGGGTATAGTATATGCAAAACAGAACGATGCTTTTGACTACTCGTATTGGTGGCAGTATGTATAGTAATTTTTTTTCACAGTACATACATAATTAAGTTGAATTAGCTATTCTGGATGTATTGTATCATACTTCGTATATTACCGTACAAACTTGTGATTTACAATTATTTTGTATTTCAGAACTGCTGCAGCTCCTAAATGTCGTAATATCTCACAAGCTGATGAATGCTATCCGGTCAAACTCGTACGCGAAAATCTCTCATCAACTGTGTTAGTTCGTTACAGTTGTTTAATTTACAGCTATTCGTATATTTATTTTTATAAAAATCATAGAATGTAAACATAATATTGATTTTTTTATATGTTAACACATGAAAAGTCTGTCGTTGTTGACTGTACAATCCAGTTCGAAGATCTCGTAGATCTCGAAGAGCTCACAGATGAAATGCCTCGCGATACCTGAAAAATAAAATACAATTAAAATAAACTAAAAATTTTATTTCACTTCACTGAATTACGGTAAAAACGTAGTTTTTTAATAAACTTGGAAAAGACTGACACTCTACAGATTGAAAGAGCTACTATTTTACAGAGGAATAGTAGCGAATGGCTAGAACTTCACAGGAATTTATTGACAGCATCCAACTTTGGAAAGATTATCAAACGTCGTCCGACCACCAGTGCAAGAATCGTCAAAACATTGCTATACAAGAGCGATATATCTAATGTTGTTTCAATAAAACATGGTATAGATAACGAAGCAATTGCTCCAAATCAGCTTGCAGCACAATACGGAGTGCAAATAAATCCATGTGGGCTGTTCATAGATAGTGAAATACCATTTTTGGCAGCTACTCCTGATGGTCTGGTTGGAAACGATAGAATTGTGAAGATAAAATGTCCATTATCTGCGTTCAAAATGCCCATTAAGGATGCAATTCAAATGAAAAAAAATGGAATTTAGAAGATAACACATTAGTCATTAACAAAAATGATTCTTGGTATTATCAAGTACAAGGTCAACTTCATACAACCAAAAGAAAAATGTGTCTTTTTTCAGTGTGGTCCGGTGAAAATCAAATGTTGACCGTTGAAAAACTCTTGCGCGATGACATCTAATAGAAAAATAAAATAGTTGGTAAACTAACTGAATTTTATATCTAACACATATTCATCATCATCATCGGCCTCTCTTAGTCCACTGCTGGACATAGGCCTCCCCCAATGAGCGCCATAGCGCCCTGTTCTCAGCTTGACGCATCCAGCATCTGCCTGCAGTCTTTCGCAGGTCATCATCCCACCTGGCCGGAAGTCGTCCTACACTACGTTTACCGAGTCGTGGTCTCCACTCAAGAACACGTTTACCCCAGTGGTTGTCGGTTCTTCGCCAGATATGGCCGGCCCTCTGCCACTTCAACTTGCTAATTCTTAGAGCTATGTCGATGACTTTGGTTCTCTGTCGGATATATACGTTACGAATCCTATCCTTCAGAGAAACTCCGAGCATAGCTCTTTCCATAGCTCGCTGAGCGACTTTAAACTGGTGGACTAGCCCTACCGTATGTGTCCACGTCTTAGCTCCGTAGCGCATGACGAGTAGGACGCACTGATTGAAAACTTTCGTTTTCAAGCATTGCGGTATGGATGACGAGAAGACTCGACGTAGTTTTCCAAACACTGCCCAGCCCAGCTGGATCGTCTCGATAGCGTCATCAGTGGGTTCCAAGACAGCAAATCTGTCTCCGAAAATCTGCCGGAATTTCTCGGCGCCCGCCATGATTTGGATTAGGTTAGGACGGAGCGTGGACTTCATCAGACGGTTTCTTTTAAGCTTCAAGTTGATATTCAGAGAGCCTCGGAGGAGTCGGTGATCAGATCCGGTATTGAACCTGTTGATCACTGAGACATCTCTGAATATGTGCTTGCTATCCGTCATGATGAAGTCGATCTCATTTTTGGTCACAGTGTCGGGGCTTTGCCATGTCCACTTCCTTTGAGGTTGTTTCTTAAAGAAGGAGTTCATTAAGAACAGCCCCTCTTTCTCGAGGAAGTTCACAAGCATTTGCCCCCTGTGATTCCTAACTCCATAACCATGCAATCCTATCCGGGATTCGTTGCCAGTCTGGGTTCCCGTAATGAAAATTCGTCAGATCACTGACATTGAAACAGCTAGACTTATTTACTTTAGTTATTTCCATAGCGTAATGTCGTACGGCATTTTACTGTGGGCAATTCTGCCGACATTCAAACTATGTTTTTGGTGCAGAAGCGGGCTATTCGAACAATTTATAACCTAAAAGCTGGTAAATCTCTCAGGGAGAAATTTTAAGATATAACATAATGACAGTTACTTCACAATATATTTACGAGAACCTAATGTATGTTTATAAAAATATTGAAACTTTTTCTAAAAACAGTGATATTCACAATGTAAACACCAGAAATAAAAACAAAATAGCAGTACCTTATACTAGGCTCCACAAAAGAAATAATTCATTTAGAGGCCTGTGTGTACGTTTTTACAATAAAGTTCCAAGTAATATTCAAAAACTTGATATAAATAAATTTAAAATCATCATTAAAGAAAATCTTTGTAAAAAAGCTTATTATAAAGTGTCTGATTACATTGAAGACAAAACAGCATGGGTTTAAAATGTTCCAATCACCCCAACAGGATTCCCAACATTTCTAATTTAAAATATTGTTAAGTAATTTTAAACTTGTATAACTTGATTACGGCATATAATTTTGTAAATGTCGTTACTTATATTAAAACTGTGGAGTTTCTTGCGCCCATTCTTCTCCACAGCTAAAAAATAAACGTCCTGAATGGGTAGTAGGTAAAAAAAATGTTTGGACGATTCAAAAGCACTTTTCTAAAGTTTATCTGAATAAAAAATATTTGACACTTTGACTTTGACTTTGATTACAGAAGGTCTGTTTATCTTAAGTGTAAACAATATTTTAGTTTTTTTTACCATTAAAAAAACAATGAAATTTTTCATTAAATTTCAATAGTAAAGATAAAGATTGTTACATTTTAAGACAAGTTAGAATGAACAGACCTTAAATACATATTTTATTGCAAAAATGTTTTTAACTTACCTTCTTTCTGTCTGTTCTTTGCAGTACAGGTACAAGCCAGGGAACGAATTCTGAAAAAAAAATGTAAACCTATGAATCTATGTAAATAAAGCGATATTTTTGTAATAAAATTAGACTTCTTTTTTTACATTGTCGACACTCTTTAAAGAAGAGATGAAGAAAGAAGAGAGAAGAGATATAACAGTAAGAGCACTTACACACGAGCAGCACTTTGGTATCAATAGAGGTAACTGTAGCGTCGGATGGTAGGCCTTGGACCTTCAACGTGTCGACAGCAACCGCTGACTGTTGCAGTTACTTCTGTCGATAGCAAAGTGCGACTGAAAGGGATAATATAATCTACATGATACAAAAAATAATCTACATAATACAAAAATGCTTAAAGATTTCATGGCACCTACGCCTTTATAAAATAAAACAAAATTAAATATTTAAAGTAGCAATATATAATAAGAATATATGATTTCATTACTTACCTTTGCGTATTATTTCCCACCAGCAAAGAGTATTTTAGTGTTTCAAAGTACAGCTAGGTGATCCGACTCGCACTTAGCCGGTTTTTATCTGATTATTTTAGGTATACTGTGCGCGATCGCACTAAACACGAGTTCACACGAGGGAGCGACCTGCCGTTCTGTTGCGTTGGCCGCCACGCCGTACGCACGGACGAAAGCGGGGCTGAAAGGGGCGCGGGTGAAATCTGATTTTTTTCTAGGTTTATACGCCCTCCCGGTCTGCGATTGCTTAGGTTAAGGCGAAGGGTAAGGCACACTAGCGCCACCAATTGATAATTTGACAATTACTAACGGACCGGGTCTCTTTTTAAACATTGCGTACCGTCCGACAACAGGAAAGCATCCATAGTATTTATTGAATAATTGTGCACTACTTGTTGTTGCGTGGTTTATTCACAAAACGGGCTATCGCATTTATTCACAAACAATGGCCACTTTTGGTGTTAGCGAATGAATACAAAAACAAACTTAAAAGTAGTGCACAATTATTAAATTAGATGTTTGCCGTGTCGGAAGGTCCGCAATGTTTGAAAAAAATCCAGTTTAGCAGTTATCAAATTAAATCCATTAGCGGCGCTAGTGTTCTGTGGCCTTACCCTTCGCCTTAAGCAACATTGTAAAAAATAAGATGCCATCAAAGCATTTGGACTATCATCGGCATTTTTAACAAACTACTTAATTTAAGCAAATCACAGTTTTTTTAAACAATCAAAAGGTATTTTTTTATTTTGATTACTTAGGGTATGTTCCGATATACACTACGAGCACTGTCCAGTGCTCTTACTGGTGAGAAATTTGTTCCGTTATAGACTGACAGTATACTGCCGCAGTATCTTAGGGAAATATGACGTCATAAATCGTCGCCATTTTTGTACTGTAAGCACTGGCATTTTCGAAGTAAGGTGCTCTCAGTGCTTTGATCACGTGATCAACAGCGTTTAGAAATGACATGGATAACAGCATGGATGACAGTATACTGGACTGCGTTCCGTTTTAAACAGTAACCAGTATAGCTAACTATAAAGGAACGGCTTCGCAGTATACTAAATTGACGTCACACCTTACAGTGCTCGCAGTGTATATCGGAACATACCCTTACACCCGTTTGAACTAAACTTATGAATCACCTAAATCTTGTCTTAACTATTACCCGGTCAAGTTAACTCGGCACCTGGCTCGAAAACGTCGCTTACATTCAGGTGCCGACTTAACTTGATCGGGTAGTAATTAGGCAATGACTTAGGCGATTTATAAGTTAAGTGCAAACGGGTGTTAGTCTTCAATAACAATCCTACCTTCAATACCTAAAATGCTAGTATTTTATTTTCGGATCTACATCATGAGCTCAAAGAAACACCGACCTTTTATATCCGGCACGTCTCTAACGTCACCTCGTACGTCTTCGTACACAGTTTTACTTCCAAAGTAAGAGTAACTACCTTTGGAGTTCCAATAGCATTGCTTGCTGACAACCCAGAACACGCACGAGCAAAAGATCGCGACGCGAGCGAACATGTTGCCTCAGCGCTCTTCCGTGTAACACTGAGTTAATCCAAAGGTAACTTAACTTATATTTATAATCTGTGCTGTGTTGTGACCGTCTCTTGTTTTGTTACGTCACTCGTGGGATACAGAGATCGTCTTTTATTTTGATTTGATCGAATTATCTCAATGGTTTACATTACAATATCCCGATGACGTGTTTTGTTACAGATTTGTTTGTTTTGTTATTGTGTTGTATATCATCAGTGTATCTCATTACGAATTTATTCGTAATGCCAAAGCCGAAAAGTAGTTCTGTTTAAATTTTATAATTATTTATCGATAGTTATTGTTTTTTTTTTGTGTATTTTGCATATTTGTAGATTTTCAAAAGACTTCTTTAGAGTTGGCTGAAACAAAAGGAAACATATTGTTCTTCAAGAAGCACTGTTAATTCGCAAAAACGAAACGGGAAATTCGTTTCAGCTCAGTGTTACGTTGATTGCTGCGATTTTACTGCTAGGCCACGACCACTCACGGGTGGTTTGCGCGCGTATATTAAAAGTAGGTATGCTATGCTCGAGGAGCTCGATGGCGCAGTGGTTAACGCGCCCGGTCTGCGAGTGCTGAGGCTAGCAACTTTCGCAAAGGCCGGTCATCGGATGGGTGACCACAAATGTAATCATCTCAAGCTTCTCCGTGCTTCGAAAGGCACGTAAAGCCGTTGGTCCCGGCTGCATTAGCAGTCGTTAACAACCACCAATCCGCACTGGGCCCGCGTGGAGGTTTATGGCCCGTAAAGTCAAAGTCAAAAAATGTTATTCAAATAAACTTCAGAAAATTATTGAATAAGTTGGTATACAAAAAACAGCTCTAATAAGCAAGAAATAATATTGAAATCATATTTTTATCAGTTCAATAAACATTGTTTATTGAAGTCGGGTGGTTAGTGGTCGGCTGGGGGACACTTTTGTTTCATTTAAACTTTTATAATTGTTCCAAAAAGCCCCACCCGACTTCAATAGACCTTCTTTAAGACTGATATGCGTAGGTATCTAGGTAATTAATAATATGGATTCAATATTATTTCTTGCTTTTTATTAGAGCTGTTTTCACCCGACTGCAAAGGAAGGGTATTGTTTTTCGTGCCTATCTTGTATGTAATATTCTTTATTACCTCATATCTCCAGAACCGCTGATCAGATTTACATAATTGAGGTATCGTTAGATTCGTCTTAGCTGCCCAAGTGTTCTTAGATAGGTGACGTTAAAAAAAACATGGCGGCTGTGCGACGCCATTGGAGTTGGTGAAAAACAAGTTTTTTTTTTCAAATACTACATTATGTGTATCAAATTAGAGGGCTCAACACAAGGATTTCAAAAAGGTATATCATGAAATTTGTCTAACTAAAAAGACATTAATAAAATAAAAATTTAAAAAAAAAAACAAAAACCCGCCTGCTTAAAATATAATAAGTATAATTATGTATGATGTTGCATAAATTGAATTTTTATCTTGTTCCGGCCTTTTCAGTTGATTTTCTATTTAGTTACTTATTATTTTTTAAGCAGGCGGTTTTTTTTTGTATACTTATTTAATCATTTCTGATAAACTAAATCAAAAAACTGAATTACTTTTTGCTAAGTAAATTTATTTTTTATTTTTTTTATTTTCCTTTTAGAAGTCGGTTTTTTTTTTGTTAAAAATATTTTATTTTACGATTTTTAGTGATAGGTAGACCTAACAAGGATGCTGCTCGGATGAAGAAACGACGGCCTAGTAGGTAGTGGTATTCCCATGTAAAACTTCAATCTTTTCTTTCAAACACATTGCGGATGCTTTTAGGGATCATTTTTCTGTGCGATCGCCCTTTAGTGCCATGTCTCGCGAGACGTAGAAGATGCTACCATTGTGACTAAGCGGAACATAAAAATACCAGCTAAGAGAGTGGCTAAAATCATTTCGGGCATGCAGCGTGGAAAATCTCCGGGTCATGATGGTCTCAGCATCGAACATTTTAAACATGCGGGGGCTCATCTGCCTAGGGTGTTATCACTGTTTTTCACGCTGTGCCTAGGTCACTCCTACTTACCAGAACCACTGATGGGGACTATTGTTGTTCCCATTGTTAAAAACAAGACAGGTGATGCTTTCGATATCGGAAATTATCGACCGATCTCGCTCGCTACAGTCATGGCCAAGATGCGTTGGTGGTGTGTTGAATGGCAACCTCTCAGAATATATAAAAGTGCATGATGCCCAGTTCGGGTTTAAAGCGGGAGTTTCAACAGAGAGCGCGATTCTAAGCCTAAAACACACTGTCAAGTACTACACAGCGAGAAAGACGCCGGTGTTAGGGTTTATTTCCCGTCGTAAATACTACTCTAAAAAGAGTGAAACCCTAGTGTTTAAGGCACCTAAGTAACAGCCTCGCCTTGTGCCGCCGCCGCCGGTATATCTCAACGGTGTAGTCCAGAACGTTGTGGATAGCTTTAAGTACTTAGGTCACGTTGTTACCAGCGAACTTCGGGATGACGGTGACATAGAGCGAGAGCGCAGGGCGTTGGCAGTGAGGCGCGCCCGCAGGTTCGCTCGCTGCACGACAGACGTCAAAATAAGTTTATTTAAGGCGTTCTGTCAGTCTTCTGTTCCCCGTGTTCTTTCTAATAAAAAATGTTTTTCTTCCACACAAATATGTTTATAAACAATCATTACCGTGACAATATTTCTAGTTCTTTCTATTAACGTTAACTAAGACTTCCGTAGTATACCGCGCAATGAACTACTAATCCGTTTGCCGCGTCGCAAGACGCTAGTGCTCATGGCCGAGATCTTAGAATAGCATTGGAGAAAAAAAACTCAATGGGCTTTTGTAACGAGAGCACGTCAAGTCCAGCGTATTGATAATTGGTTTGATGCTTTATTCCTCTAAGGGCAAGCATTTTGCCTTTATCTCACTTGACAGTAAGTTATGATAATGCCGGAAATGGAAGCGTACTTCACCCGGAATCCTCAACTGCTGAGGAGTTCTCTCTAGTATGAATTTTGTTATTACAACAGATTAATATAAGATGATTGTACCTAGCCGGGCAAACCAGGTAGCCAGGTAAAACAAGTCCAACTACCAACTAGATCGAGTACATCCCTCGCTGGGAAACCAGGGACCTCAAACCAGGAACCTCTGGATACTGGATCGGTAGTTTAACCGGTAGTTTTGGTGCTCCCATAATCTCAAGTTTCAAGATATCGGAGTTCAAACCTCGGGCACATATATAGATTTATTTATTTTTTTAAAAGTTAAATTTGTTTTGGAATTTTAATTTATTCTTTATTCGTTTAGCAGCGCCATCTAGCGTATTGTAACAAAAACAATATATTGAAAAACAATATTAATTGATTTGAAACCAAAGTCATGTCTGCTGCTTCGAAAAGCATTAAAAGTACATGCAACAGCCGCAAGATGTCATTGCAAGTCGAATGCTACAAGTGTAAAAATAAAGTTGAGACTAAGAATACAGTGCGGTGCTCAATATGCAAAAATCACTTTGAGTTTGATTGTATTGGATATTCAGAAAAACTGTTTCGCCTAAAAGACCCAATTACAAAGATGAACTGGAAATGCAAAATATGTGAGCAAAAAGTAAAAGCTCATTCTACTACACCCACACCTCATTATACTGACCTGTCTTACATCACTATGAGAAAGAAGCGTTCTACTCCAAAATCACCACTTGGCACTAACGTCGTACCAAGTCCTTCACCACAAGACACACCTACTAGCACGGCATTACAATTGGTTGAAACACATGATCCAACAGTAACTCATCATAGTCTGAATGAATATCGAGTACGGCGTCGTACAGTCTCTTGCAATGATGTATCGTCTGACGAAGACTACAACTTATCTCAGTCAATCATCCATACTAAACGAAGTCTTCCTGATTTAACTTCTGATACGGAAGAAATAGCTGAATTAAAGGAAAAAAACGAAACATTATTGTTAACCCTAAAAGGAGCTGAGGTCGAAATAGAAAATCTATTAATGGAAAATGCAAAACTTAGAAGCGAACTTAATCAGGCTAAAAAATCCATTGAAGCGTACAAAAAAATAGGAAATTCATATATAACACCAAAGTCTACTAAATTAAGTGCTAAAACGACAAAAGGGAACAAGACCAAACAAGAAAATAATAGAGAGACAGTTAGAAAACTATATGAACCTGCTACAATAGATACAACTAACGACACGAACAAAAAAGCAGCAGCCGAAGGAAACATACTATATAGAGAAGCGAATACATCTGACACAGAAGTAATTAAAAATAATGTGAACAACAATAGTCACACAAAACTATGCGTTATTAGTAGTGAAAAAAAGCTCAAAGTTCTAAAAGAAGTAGAACGACGTTTTAGTCAAGCTACAATTTGTCATTTCCTAACTCCGAATGGTGGTATTCGGCAACTTCTAAATGGCTTGGAGAATAAACTTCAAGGTTTTAGTTATAATGATTACTGTGTAATATTTATTGGCGCATCTGATTTTGAAACAACAAATAATTATCGTAGTTTAGTTGAGTTTTTGCGACATAAGATACAAAAGGTACAACATACAAATGTCATTCTGTGTGTACCAACTTTTAAAATAAATAATAATGTAAGCGTTTTTAATAGAAGAATTGAAATGTTTAATAATTTATTGTATCTGGATAATTTGACTCACGAATATGCCTATGTATTTGACTCCAATCTAAATCTTAAATATTCATTCACAATGTTTCATAAATATAACGGAGTGATAAATAATCTCGGATTTTCAACGATTATGAATGATTTAATGGATTTTGTTAAAATTTTATCGCAACAATTTACCAACGTTTCAGAATATACTGACAATGTATTGAACGTGACGTCCGATACAAAGCCACAACATGATTTTTTTCGTAACTATAAGTCATGAACATTTTTCTGTGTTACACCAAAATATACAGGGAGCTCTGAACAAAATTCCATTCATTGAAGCGGCTCTTACTGAATTATTAAAACTGGGCAAGGACATAAATGCTCTTTGTTTAACAGAAACTTTTATTAAAAAAGGTGACGAAAACAATTTAAAAATTCGAAATTTCTATCTTGTGGAAGCTTTCGGCCGTAATAAAGAAAAAAGAGGTGGCTCGTGTATTTTATTAAAAAAGGGGATTAGTTTTAAGCCACTTAAGATATGTAACGAATTAAGTACTCTGTACATATTCGAAGCATGTGGCATCGAAATAACGGATCACAAAATAATAATTATTAACATATATAGAGTACCTAAAGATAAATATGAAAAACCTTTTTTAAGTAAGCTAGAAGCTCTATTACACTACTTGACAATAAGAAACCCAAAACATAAAATAATTATATGTGGAGATTGGAACTTTAACATTCTAGTTACAACAAAAAATGTTTCGGAGTTGCTAAGTCTGCTGAATAGTCATAATATGAAAGCGCACATAAAAGTTCCCACTCGTAAAGCAGCTTGTTTGGATCAAATTTCGAGTAACATAAGATATGTAGATGCCGCAACTCATCTCTTGGGACTTTCTGATCATGAGACAGCTCAAACAATTTCATTTAAGGTCAAAAAGTTACCCAGTAAAGAGCAGTATTTTATTGAAAGACGGGACTACAGCAAAGAAAACTTATTGAAATTTATGAACAGTCTGAGTTGCTTAACTTTTCACGATGTAACTAAAAATCAAAACGCAAATGAAGCATTTAGAGAATTTCATGAAACAATTACTTTATTTATGGAACTCTGTTTTCCACTTTTGCGCATCAAAGTTAAAAACGACTCAAATACGGTGCGATGGCTGACCAACGGTTTGAGACATTGCTGCATCACTAAAAGACGATTATATTTAAGATATTTGCAAAATAACCATAATAAGAATTCAAATAAAATAAAATATTGCAATTATACTAAAATATTAAGAAAATGTATAAACAAAGCATATCAAATATATAACCAAAAAACAATTATGAATTCAAAGAATAAGTGTAAAGCCACTTGGAATATAATTAATAAAAACATTGGTACGGACATTAACAAAAAACAAATAGAAATTATTGAAAGGGATGGTATCAAATATTCTGATCCATCAGTTATTGCCGAATTGTTTAATAATTATTTTGTTGGTTTGACGAATAATTCTAACTATAATTTTACCAACAATAGTTTATCATATATTTCAGCAAATTTAAATACAATTTTTTTACACCCTGTTGACGAGGATGAAACTTTTAAAATTATAATGTCATTAAATAATACCAATGCAGTTGGGTTCGACGGCATAAGTACTAAAATACTTAAGCTGTGTGCATTGATCATATGCAAACCACTAACTCACATAATAAACATCTCATTTGAACAAGGTTATTTTCCAGACCTACTTAAACGGTCGATTGTCAAACCTCTTTATAAAAAAAATGACAAAACTGATATGAGCAATTATAGACCAGTCACACTGATACCAGTTCTTTCAAAAGTACTAGAAAAGGCATTTCTAAAGAGAATCCTTAGTTTTGTTGATACACATGAAATACTTAGTAAGCACCAATACGGATTTCGCAAAAACAGCTCTACAACTCTGGCATGTTTCAATTTAGTCAAAATAATAACAGAGAGTATAGATTCCAAAACTCCCGTGTGTGGGATATTATTAGATATGAGTAAAGCTTTTGATTTTGTTGATCATAATAACCTTCTTCGTAAATTAGACAAATATGGCATAAGAGGTAAAGCGTATGATTGGATACAAAGCTATTTGTACAATAGAACTCAGTGCACAGAAATACAAACAATCTGTAATAAAACACAATCATCTCATAAATCTGAATGTAAAATAAATAGTTGCGGAGTCCCGCAAGGCAGTATCTTGGGGCCTATACTCTTTTTACTGTACATAAATGATCTTCCTAATGCAGTTGAACACGACTGTATTATGTATGCTGACGACACGACTTTATTAGTAAAGGCTAACAAAATGGCGAATTTTAATAACGATATTAATAATGCAATAAATGATATAATTAACTGGCTGAATAATAATAATTTACAAATTAATATTAAGAAGACTAAAATAATTCAATTTAAGACATATAAAGCAAATGAAATAGAGTTGGACGTTAGATATAATAATGAAAAAATAGAAGCGGTCCAATCAACTACGTTTTTAGGTATACATTTAGACTCATTTTGTCACTGGAAAGTTCATATTAATAATATTTGCGCCAGAATAGATAAGTTTGTATTTGCTCTTAGACGTTTAAGTAATATCACTTCCGTAGAAGTAGCGGTCCAAGCTTATCATGGCTATGTTTCGTCAGTATTGAGTTATGGGCTCTTAATATGGGGAAACTCTGTGGAGATGCATAAAGCTTTTTTGTCACAAAAAAAATGTATCAGAGCAGTTAGCAGAGCTCATTACCTTGAACCATGTAGACCGCTATTTAACCGTTTAAAAATTTTGCCATTGCCTTGCATGTACATAAAACAGATTTGCATATTTGTTCGGGAGCACCCTGAATGTTTTAAAAAACATGGAGAAGTCTGTTATAGGTCGACAAGGCATAATGAAAGACTGTATGTACCGTTAACTAGAACAACATTTCACAAGGGCAATTCTTACTGTATGGCCATCAAAGTCTATAACAAGCTGCCAGAGGACTTGAAAAACCTCCCATTAACACCATTTAAAAGTAAATTATCGGAATGGTTACTAGAGAAGTGCTTTTACTCATTACATGAGTTTGTTTTATGACATTGTAAAAAAAAAAAAAAAAAAAAAATATATTATAATGATGATATAACTGAAATTAATAATGTATTATAAAAATTTAATTTAATAATGTTACTTTGGTTTAATAATGTTAATTTAATTTAATAATTTAGTAATGTTAATGTTGGTTTGAATTATTTAATAATGTTAATTTAATTGTATATTTACATGCCATAACGGCAGAACATACAGCTCAACTGTTTTTGTAACACCCTATTCACTATGTTCTAGTAAATAAAGCCTATTTCTATTTCTATTTCTATATTTTATTATGTTCTTAGAGACATGATGGCGAGATAAAATATTTTTTTTAGATATTGTATATATTCTATTTTTTTATTTCAAATGTATACTGATCTCCAAACTTCACTACGAAGATGGCACTAAACGATGATGATAGTTATGATTCTGAAAAATTATGTATCAGTTTAAGCCATAGACAGAGTTTGAGCATTACAGATTAGAAACATTTCTTTCTTGTGGGGCTGGTAGAGCTTTTTGTGAGGTGGGGTATGTGAGGATTGAACAATTAAAACTTCGTTGTTTAGTATTTTATGACAACGATATCGCTTTATTAGATATCAAATCGAAGGAGGTGCGGGGGCCGGCGGGCGAGGGCCGGTGTGGGGCTGGGGGGCGTGTCTCTGCGAGCTAGCGGCGCGCACGCAGGCCCCCGCACCCCCCCCTCGATACATACTTCACGGTAATAAATTATATAAATAAATATCAACAAGTTACAAAATAGCCTTTCGTAAAAAGATTAGATCACTAGAGTGTATATTTTTTTGTGGTTTACAAAATTTTTTACAGTTTCTCGTTTTCACGCTTTCGTAACACATATTCAACTGCTATGTATAAAAAAAATTGAGTTACATATCAACGAAAAATCTGTACAGTCCGTTTTTTGTGTAGTGGAACGTTTAGAAATCGTTTTCGGGCGCCAGGTCGAACCTTGGTGGGAAGGTGCCGAAGGCATCAGCAAAGTTGGGTCGCGAGCGCTGGGGCTGCAACAAAACACAATCTTACAATCATGGTCGCCGGCAAGGGGCACTCATCAATGACATGCGGGATACATGCCGGACTATATAAGATGGCTCAATATATTTGTAATACATTTGTCAGGAAGGCACTACATCTATAATAATAAGGGAAAAAACAAAGGATCAGCACTGTCCTGTGTGCTGTGGGGAGCGTGCAACAACATGTTGCTGACTTACATAATGACTCCAGTGTTGACTTAGACACGCCCTTTAACGGACGCCTGAACGAAATAATTACAATTTAGTATCTTGTAAATTTGATAGAAATGTATGAAACAAAAGGGGGTTTAACTTACCGCCGGACTGACTCCTCTCGCGGCGGATCCCGCGCGTCCCTTGCCACGGAATTTGCTGATAGCTTGTTCGGCAAGGTCTGCCCTTTCTTCGGCCTCCTCCAACTCTTGCTGTGCCTTGCGGAACTTAGCCAAGTTGAGGGCGGCGATCTCTTCTGCTTCTTCGATCTGCCTCTTGTAGGTCTTGATCTTCTGCTGCAGTTTGTCAACGAGATCCTGCATGCGTTCGTGGTTCTTGCGGTCCTCCTCAGCCTGGAAGGTCAGTTCCTTGATGCGCCTCTCAGCCTTACGCAGGTTCTTCTGTGCGTCAGCGTGCCTCCTCTGTTCACCGTCAAGCTCGTTCTCGAGCTCTCTGACTCTCTGTTCGAGTTTCTGGATGGCTTTCTTGCCTCCCTTGAGTGCGTTAGCCTCGGCCTCGTCCAACCTGACCTGCAATTCCTTGATCTGTTGCTCGAGGGCCTTGCGGAGTTTCTCCTGGGTCTGTGCGTGGTCTTGTTCGGCACGGAGCTCGTCAGCCAGGCGGGCGGCGTCAACCATAGCCTTCTTCGCCTTCTCTTCAGAGTTCTTAGCCTCGTTGAGGAGCTCGTCGAGATCGGAGTGTAGGGTCTGGAGCTCTGATTCGAGTTTCCTCTTGGCAGCGGACAGGGATGCATTCTGGGCGGAGAGTTCGTTGAGCTGTTCGTGGGCATCGCCAAGTTCCTGTTCGGCCTGGCGGCGGGCGCGGTCGGCCTGTTCCAGCAGAGTACGGGACTCTTCAAGTTCGTTCTGGAGAGCATTAGCACGGCGTTCAGAGATGCCGAGCTGTTCACGGGCATCGTCGCGGGCACGCTGTTCTTCTTCCAGAGCGGTCTGGAGGTCCTTGATCTGTGCTTGGTAGCGCTTGATGTTCTTCTGTGCTTCAGCGTTGGCTTTGTTGGCGTGGTCAAGAGCGATTTCAAGCTCGTTGATGTCAGCCTCAAGCTTCTTCTTCATGCGAAGAGCCTCAGCCTTGCCCTTAGCCTCGGCTTCGAGGGAAGCCTGCATGGAGTCGAGGGCACGTTGGTGGTTCTTGCGGGTGTTCTCGAATTCCTCTTCCTTCTCCTGGATGCGCCTGTCAATCTCCTGCCTAACCTGGGACAGCTCGAGCTGAGCGCGCAAGACCTTGTTCTCTTCCTGTTCAAGAGCAGATTCAGCCTCCTCGAGGGCAGCCTGGAGCTCATCTTTCTCGGCTTCAAGGCGCTTCCTTGCCTTCTCGATTTCGTGGATGTTGCGGCCACCTTCACCGATCTGGTCAAGCAAGTCCTTGACTTCGTCGGCGAGGTTCTTGTTCTCGCGGCGCACAGCCTCGAGCTGTTCCTGGCCTTCTTCGTAAGCACCTTTAAGGCGGAACAATTCGGTGGAGTAGTTGCGGCATTCCTTCTGGCTGGCATCAAGCTCGGCGGCAAGGTCGTCAACCTTGAGTTTCCATTCTCCGATGATCTTGTCGAATGCCTTCTGCTTCTTTTCGGCAGCGTTGGCGATGGCGGTGGCACGATCGACCTCGAGTTGCAGGTCCTCGACTTCGGTGGCAAGGCGCTGCTTGGTCTTCTCGAGGGCAACAACCTTCTGGTTGAGGGACTCGATGGTCTCCTCGGCTTCGGCGAGGCGGGCCTGGAGCTTGCGCTTGGCCTCCTCGAGCTCCTCAGAGCGGGCAACTCCCTCAGACTCGTACTTGGAGCGCCAGATTTGAGCCTCGGCGTTGGCCTTGGACAGTTGGCGTTGCAGGTCAGCCTTGCCCTCGGCTTCCTCCTCAACCTGTTCGCGAATGTTGTCCAGGTCGTGCTCGAGGTTGCGGAACTTGCCAAGAAGCGTGGCGCGTTCCTGTGAAAAAAAAATGTAACGATATTTCAAATTGATAAAATAAGTCGACTTGTTGGGATTATTTAATAGAACAGAAACGTAAGATCTAATAATCAATTTATTTTTTAACGAATATAAATAAGTAGGCAGTATTTTGTAGTTATTTAGTAATTGATTTTAAAAGAGAAATAAATATAGTATTGAAACTCACCCTAGCTTCTTCGTCGGCGAGCCTCTTGGTATCCTCCAGTTGGGTGGTGAGGGAAACCTTGATCTTCGACAGCTGCGACACCTGAGATTCGGCCTCTTCCAGTTGGCGGAGGAGGTCGGAGTTCTCGATGGACAGCTTCTTCTTGGCGGCATCCAGGTCGTTGAGGGTGCGGTTGGCCTCATCAGCCTTGCTCTGCACCTCGTTGAGCTGGTGCTGCAGCTGCTTGACGATCTTCTCTTGAGCAGCCTAATTAAAAAATGAGTGAGTAAAAACTATTTCAATATCGGTGAATAATATATCGTGTGAAAAAATGTTAAGGGTATAAAACTTCAATCGTTATTTTTGGTAATGTTATGTTTATTATTTTTCCTTGCACAGACATACACACGTAATAAAGGTTAATAATAGATTAGGTTAATGTTAGAGTATTTTTTTCTTGAACATTTGTTCAAGAAAAAATACTTCATCTAAAAATTTTAGTTTTATATCAAATAAATTGCATGCTTTTTTAAATTAATCATCTTTAAGTTAAAATATTTGCTTTCCAAAGCATTTTTGCTGACATGCTCATTATGATTTGTATTTAGTAATTAGCTTATTAGGTTATGTATGAGTTTTTATAATTATAAAGGAATGAGTTAATTTGTTTGATGTGTATTTGTGTTTGTATTAATTCTCCACTAAATTGTGAAAGCTGCAAAGCGATGTTCATCCTGCAATGGCTGGTGCCAACACATTTCCACGTTATGATCATTTTGTACCTTTTCGTTGGACAAGTGGTCGACACCGGCACGAAGGTCATTGACTTCGCTAAAGTATTGAGAGCGCTCTTTCTCAGCCCTGAATGGATAGAACACCACAAAACAATTTAGTATGCTATCTTACTACGTGGTGGTTCTTGTGAAATAGATTCCCTGAAATATGTTGGTCGTCGTGTCGTGTACAAACAGATAGTTGTGTGGTTGTAATAACTCTGGGAGGTACTAAGAGGTTCCATGCAACTTCACCCCGGTAATCATGCCTTTCAGGTGACATGTTACCTTCTCCCTTGCGACTTGATCGACAGCCGCACGCGTGTTGTTAAGCTCGCTGTAGCAAGACGCGCGGTCATGTTCAGCCCTGCGTTTGTATTGTAATTCGATTTAGAACGAGTTACCACAGTAAAAGATTGGTTAAACTTTTGTTGCTTACATCAGTAAAATGCAGTTTTAATAATTAAGTACTAAAGTTTTTTTTTGTATTTTTAAATGATGTATACACGTCTGCACATCAGACTACCACAATCGGTTGATGTACATGCGTCTGTAAGATATAAAGTCGTGAAAAGGTTGTTTTACTCACTTGGCCTTAAGCTTGTTAAGCTGGTCGAGCTGCTCACCCATCTCGCCGACGGCATCGTTGTGCTTCTTGCGGAGATTGGCGAGGGTGGACTCGTGCTGGATGTTGGACTCCTCGAGGTCACGGCGGAGCTTGCTCAGCTCAGCCTCGCGCTTTTTGTTCAGCTCGATCTGAGCGGAAGTGGCACCGCCGGCTTCCTCAAGACGCTCACCCAGCTCCTCGAGCTCACGGGCGAGGTCAGCACGCTGTTTTTCAGCCTTGGCACGGGCTTGACGTTCAGATTCAACCTCTTCTTCGAGCTCTTCGATGCGGGCTTGTAGTTCCTTGATCTGTTTTTGCAGCTTGCTGACAAGAGACTGCTCGTCCTCCAACTTGGCGGTGAGGGATGAGATCTCCTTGTCCTTGCGCTGGATGGTCTGTTCGAGCTCCTTCTTGTTGCGCTCGAGGTCAGCGACGGCCTCCTGAGTAAGCTTGAGGTCGCCCTCAACCTTCCTCCTCTGCTTCTCAACATCACCACGCAGCTTCTTCTCGCGCTCCAAAGAGTCCTCGAGCTCGTCAAGGGTCTGCTCGAGCTTCTGCTTAACCTTGTTGAGGTGGTTGACCTTGTCCTCGGCAGCCTGGAGTTCCTCGGAGGTCTTTTGGTTTCCTTCGCCCTGGAGCTTCTTCTCTTTGTTCAACTTGTTGATGAGCTCATCCTGGTGGGCGATCTCGTCGTTCAAGTTGCGGATCTGGTGATCCTTGGTGGCCTTGTCCTGTTCGGACTTCTGGACGGACAATTCGAGGTCTTCGACGTCTTTCTTCAGTCCGGACACTTCTTGTTCCAACTTCTTCTTAGCCTGGAACAGCTGGTTACGGGCATCCTCTTCCTGGGTAAGGCGGTCTTGGGTGTCCTAAATAAAAACAGTATGTGTTAACTTTATAGAAAACAAAGATATTATGTAGTGTGTTGTATGTTGTATGTAGTATGTAGTATGTTTATTCAAAACGATCAAGGCCTGTTATTTGTATGCCTGCTTTCTATCTATCGATACATAAAGGTAGCCATTAACGATTTGCAATAAAATCGTGCAGCTTGCAGACATGTATTTTTAACTTTCGAACTATTTTCTGTATAAACAAACTTAATGTTTATTTAAAGAATCATGTCGAGCTGTAATGTATTTCGCAACTATGTATATTTCTAAACGCATATTTGGATTGTAATATTAGAAGATTGTAGATGTTTTGTAACGCTAAGAAGTGCCAACTCGCATTAATTAAAAGTGTTATGATAACCTGTTTAATTAGTTAGCTAAGTATTCACGACCTGATTTACGTTTCTATTTCTGTTTGGATAGAATTTTGGTATGAGTTATAGTTGCCTAATTACTTGCTTTAAATGATTAGAGCATAATTAATGACTGAACTTGACTGAATGAACTTTACTCTACACTTTGTTAGACTTACCCTGAGCTGTGTCTCGAGGTCGGCCTTCTGTGCCTGGAGTTTGGCGGAGCGCTCCTGGATCTCGGAGAGGGAGCCCTTCTCGCCCTCAAGGTTGGCCAACAGGTTGGTCTTCTCCTCAAGCAGCTTTGCGTTAAGGACCTCCAACTCCTTGCGGAGTTTCTCTTCCTTCTCGAAAGCCTCCTGGGCCTTTTGGGCCTTCTCCTCCAGTTTCTGTAAAATGTCACTTCCTTTATCTGCCACACCATCCCACTCGGACACATGAACTGATGCCATTTTTATTAAGAGTTAATCATATAGTAAATATGAATACTAAGGAAAAGGAATGCAATTCGATTCGTTCGTGAGTGCTGGAAGGGGTGCGCGCGCCGCCGACCGCTTAGCAACTGAGCCTCGCTGGAGTTTTCCAGCGGCGCGCGTTGCGCCCCCGCATCAACATTGTAAGGAAAAAGCGCGCGGGTGTAAGTGCGGGAGGGGTGGGGCGTCCAGAAATGGCTGCGCAGGTGCTGCGGTGTCGCGTAACCGACAGGTGGGTGCGGCCCGATCTATTTGCGTTACGTTGAATCACGCGTGCTATATTCCGACACATTGGGTCAGAGTGCTCAATCATTTTAATAAGGTGGTTGATAGTGAAAGACACTTACCGCGAGCTCATCCTCGACGCGGGTGACGTTGAGGAGGGGCTTGACCTTCTGCCACAGCTTCCACCAGGGCCAGGTGCGGAGCTGCAGGTATTTGCGCAAGTTGCGCTGGACAACTTGGAGAGCCACTCTTTAGGAAAAAAATAGACATTGATAAGTTATCAAGAGAGAAAGTAAAGAAATTTCCTACTGATTGGTGTTGCTTGTTCGATGTCTTACCTCTGTTCCTGCAGCTTCTTGTACTCCTTGCGGGACAAGTAACCACGGATGAAGGCTTGCAGCCAGGAGACGATCTTGGACAGTCTGTCGTCACGCAACTCCTCCATCTGACCCAGGACACCGGCGCGGAAGAACACCTGCTCGCCCAAGTAAAGTGTAAGAACAAACGAAATAATGCAGAGGAATCATAAACATGCAATTCACACCATGAAAATTAATTGTCATTTTTTCATTCATTGTGTAACCAAACGATTCACAATAACAACATCACTAAGTTATATAATAATATAAATGTAATTCAAGTACTTACATATAGATATAACACAGACAAGCATTCCATATTAGTAAAGTGTATAAAATTTGAATCTATTGTAGGTGATTTTTAAATATAGCTAAAATCTTAAATATATAATATATATAAATTACCAAAATACAAGACATTTAAGTGCTGTGGCTGTGGGACAAGCATAATGTTAAACAACATGCATAGAAATACAGAAATTATGGTGTAGTGTGTGTGGCATGCTGTATTCTACCTTTGTCTTTCCAAGTCTGAAAGATTCGGAATCTAAGCCGGTTTGTTCGAGAATTTTCTCGGTGGCTTTCTCAGGTGATATTGGTTCTTTGATCAGGTTCGGGCACAGAATTTTGTATCTGCGTTTGGGAGTACACAAAATAAGATAATTGTGTATTATGTGTGTGTGTTTGTGGAGGAAAAGAAAAAACAAACAAGAGCCTGAGTAGTTAGGGCTCCAAAGGTAAGCAGCTTAAGGTTCCTAAAGTCAAATTACATCACCAGTCTTAAATGGTGCTGTTATAATTCGACTAAGCGTTCGGAAGCGTCGCAACCCGCCGGGTGTGTGGGATCGCTCTTCACTTCAAATCTAACTACCAAAAGGATCAGGACATGCCTTGGTGTGACCGAGACGGTAGGACTCGACATCCAAAGCGGAGGCGTCCAGGATCACTTGAGCGATTTTCTTAGGATCACTTTCCTTGTCCACAGCTTGAGGGGCCAGGATCTTGTAGCTACATTATCAAAAGTATGGGCACACAATGAGGGAGTGTTGTAAAAACAAGTAAAATTAGATAGGTACCTTTTTATATCCATATAAATAAAGGTCATTAAGATAGAGGGGAAGTAAATACAAAGAAACAAACGTAACATGTCCAGTGATTATGTATAGTTGTTGAAAGGGTAGCATTCGGTAAATCATTTCTATAAACTTAGCTACTGTGAAATTGTGGAGAAGGGTGCAAACCAAAAATTACGAAAATAAAATTATGTTCATAACCAAAACGGGTTCATAAAGTAGGGTATGAAACATCTCTATTTCTTTAGAGAATACAGTCATGTTTAATTAAATTTCTATCATGCTAACACCATTCTGGGATGGTATCAGTTTTTCATCTTGCCTTAGTATGACCAATACGATAGCTTTCGGGGTCAAGTTCAACAGACTCCAGACACTTCCTAGCTGCTTCTTTGGGATCTTTTTCGGCGGTCATGATGGCCGGCGCAAGAATCATGTAACTGTTTATTGAATAATACATTAGTGCTTTCGGTAGAATAAAAAAAATAACAAATAGTTATTTTATTCAACCATTACCTAATTTGTTCACTTCGTGGTCAAAAGGTACAAAAACTAACAGGTACGGATCAAAATAAATTTAGGAAACGTTAGTCATCTACATCGCGGACATAAGGCCCGCATGACGTCAGCCGAGTCCGCTGTAACACTAAGAATAAATCCGATCCAGATTTTCCAGAAGTATAAGAATTTTGTTTTGACTCAGCGTCTACAAATTTAGGTGTATCAAAATAAGTTCTAATCCTTTGGTATAAAAATAAAATAAACAGTTTAGACGAATCGCGACCTCGTAAATATGCTTCAAGATTGCTTTGAGTATAGAAATAGTAAGAGTTAATTTTGTTATGGAATCTTACCGGAGCTTGAAGTCAGGGTAAACCATCCTGTTGGGGAAACCTTTACGGCAAATACGAATGCCTTCCAATACACCGTTACAGGTCAGCTGGTGCATCACAAGGTGAGAGTCGATGAGACCTAAGGTGTGAAGAAGAAGAGAGTTACACATTTGGACTTTTACATAGTAGTCAATGTGGCGTGAAAAATTTGCGAGTATTATGTGTACTTACCAGGCTGTTTCAATTCGTTGGGAATGATACAACGCACGAAGTGAGGTTGGGTAGACCTCAAAGTTGCCATCAGGTTGTTAAGTTGTTCCTGTGAACATTACAGAAATTAGTATAAAACATTACTGTCATAATTATTACAAACATTATCGAAATCAGTTTTTATATTTTTCTGATTTCTCAGTCAGGTTATATTACGAAGAAAACTAAAAAACATTCAATTTTATAAATCATTAACAAGTAAAAGAAAAGCAAATAATTTGATGTGATGATTTTTTTAAGTACTTTGATGAATTGTGAGGTTTAAATTTAAAACACCAAACTAATGTTAAGAAAAACATAAAATCACACAAGCACATATTAAGCTTAGTAGACCAGCAGCGAAAATCGCGGTATATATCGTACCGATTATTTTTGGAGCTACTTTTGAGTAGGGCTAGTAAAAAACGACACTCATATAAGACGAGTGAGTGCCTCTCAAAGATGATAAGGTGCGTTAAAAACAATAAAATTATAATCATTGTTGTAAGAGGGTAATTTTTATGTAACCTTTTATTAACAACTACGATTAACACACAATTTCCAAAAAAGATGTCGATGGAGATCTACATTCAGGTAGGAGTCTACATCGACAAGGTGAACATAAAATCAATCATCATCTACTTGATAAAATTTCTGTAAATAACCTTGTAAGCGGAGGAGACAGTAGCGAAACCACCACCCTTCTTACCGCGACCGCCTATGGATATACATTAACAAGCACAACATTAGTAATAGGACGATCACAGACGCCACATAGCATCGCCGAGGCATCTCCAACTATACGCCTGCAATACATGAACGGTGACACGAACTAACTGTAAAACATACACTGACGAGGACGAATGATTAATGAGAGAGCGTGGAAGACTGGCTCCTAGTAGGAGATTTAGGATTGATAACGGCATTGGTGATGTATTAGGTGTAATGAAGAAAAAAACATTCTCCGTAGAAACCAGTCTCAAGCGTGTAGACAGAAGATAGTGAAGCCACGTGGAAGGCACAGAAGCAAATTATGGATTGGTTTTCCATTTTACCCTGTAAAGTGATGATACGGTCTGGAAGGCAGAACCCTTGGCACGCTTGCCACCAGCGCCTATTTTGTTTGAAAAATGCATCATAAAAGAAGGTTAATAAAGTTTTCGACAAATGAGAGCATCATCAGCTGCATCAGCAGGTGCTGCATCAGCTGCATACAGCAGTGTAATTGATAGTGGTGAAAATGGTGTTCGGGCATGGAAGTAATTTTGCCCAGGATGAAAAGTCAGTGACAGTTACACATAATGAGTATATTTGACTTATTGTTGATGTTGTATGAGGTGTATGTTCACAGAGGTGTACTATCAGTTCACGGTCCTTGTAGTTTTTCTCCAATTTGAATAATCCTGAACTTTGAATTGAAATACAACAATATTTGTCTATTAAAAATACATAGTATATTTCAGAAATAAATTAAAAATGAAATTGGATAAAATGTATATCTTATAAGAGTAATTGAAGTAAAACGTACCCTTGCCACCAGCAGCACCGGCAGGATCACCAGACTGACCAGGATGGTCAGCGAAGATCTCAGTGAGCAGTTTGTTCTGACCCTTCTTGAACTGGTCAACGACTGTGTCGTTGAGGGGGTCCTTGTTCTTTTCAAGCCAACCAGTGATGTTGTAGCCAACCTGTTTCACAAGTAAATTGAGATGTTGGATTATCGATGACAAGTAAAGCCTTTTTTTAGAATTACATGGATACTTCTTGGCAGTGAAAATCTGGACAATCGTCAAGTCTTGGTGGCGAACGAAACTAGAAAATCGCATAATATTTTCAAAATAAAAGCATACTTACGTTTCCGGCGTAATGGCCAATGGCGAAGTGGGCAGCTTGGCAACCAGGCTTGGGGGGCTTGGGCTTCAGGTAGGGAGCAGACTTGCCCAAATGGTTGTTGTTCAACTTCTCAACGAAGGTGGCGTCAGTGGCTTTCGGGAACATAGACTCTTCCTCAAGGATGGAGAGGATACCCATGGGCTAAAATCAGGCCGGATCGATTAGAACGCGGTAAAAACTTACATGATTGTAATGTGTGTGTTTTGTCTATGAGAATTTGTATAATATTTATATATATTTTTTAAATATAAGTTTTAAAGATAAAGCAAGAAATTACAAATCTAACTTCGTCACTACTGGGCAAAGGCAAATCGCTCCATAACGTTTCGTACATTAGCTTTATTTATTACGTTACTTTATTTTTGGTACTGATGTTAACGTAGCAAAACATATAAAACAAATGAGTTTAATAAAATAAAACATGGCCTTTAAAATATTAAAGAAACCATAGTAGTATATAATATGTAGTGTATGGTGTATGTTGTCTTAAAGCTAAAATTGTAAGTAAAAAATAGTAGAAGAAAGCAGATGGCATGCGAGTAGAAAAGTTGTGTATGAAGTGTGTAACTTATAAAATTAATGCATTTTATATATTTTGTTAATTTTTATACTATGAAAACATAGTCATTGTCAAAGTTATACCATCAAAACGGTTCAATTGCAATTGTTAATGTTAACTGAATTATAAGAAAAAGTGATTATATAATTACTAATTTATTTTTAAGTATTATTATTTATCTACATAGTTATCTATTTATTGTGTGCATTCGTAAAGTGCGTGGATTTAAACATCTACTATAACTAGAGACTATTTATTTGTAAGTATTATTATTTATCTACATGGTTACGTATTCTTTGTGTTCATTCGTAAAGTGCGTGGATTTAAACATCTACTAGAGACGGTAGGTAGTATGTAAATTCTACATATTTCACTATATTAATGCAATAGCATCGCTTGCATTTTATTTCGATACATTGCGTGTATGAAAGCGCTTCTGTTTATTTTGTACAGGGATATTAATACCGCGGAGCAAGGGTGAACAGCCAGCAAAACTTTGCATTTGCAGGCGTTTACTTTCATCGAACCAGCAGGAAGCTTCTTCTAATCGCGCCCTGATAACTTCAAGCTGTATATTACATTCTTCTAATACCTTTTCTAGCAAATCTATTGTCGGTTGGAGATCCATACCAAAATCTATGAAGGTCCATTGGATCCCTTCCCTTTCATATTCTTCTTGCTCTAGCACGAACATGAAGTGATTAAAATATTGTTGTAATTTTTCGTTGGTAAAGTTAACGCATAGCTGATTAAACCCATTCATCTGGATAGTAAAGAGAAACAAACGAATCACAGTGTTAATTAATAGAAACTAATTGAATGTTTACGTGTTCATAGAGTGTTGATAGTGTAAGAGAGATTACAATAAGAAAAAAAACAGAAAGACAGTAGTCACACAAAACAAAACGAGCAGGTAGCATAAAGCAATCGAATAATATTGACAAGAGAAGTTAATATGTTTATATGATACAAATTTATCAGTTTAAAATAGTAATTTAGTGTCATTATTCGATAGCTCAGTGGCGAGTTGCAAGCGTTCTCTGTTGCGTTGCCGCCATCTACCTTTTCAATAAGGTCAATGCAATTTTGGAGATCCATGCCAAAATCAATAAAAGTCCATTCGATGCCTTCGCGCTGGTACTCTTCTTGCTCCAGTACAAACATGTGATGGTTAAAGAACTGTTGCAGTTTCTCGTTTGTGAAGTTAATGCAGAGTTGCTCAAAACCGTTGAACTGCAGGGAGATAAGTAATGTGGAATGTTATGTCAAGGGTGGGTATTGTAATGGCTACGGATTTCGTTCCGCAGTTCAGTTGCCTAACGGTAACCTGAATGTGCGAGCCAATGCCAGTCTTTGTTCGCATGGCGGAAAGTTTGAAGTTGAGTTATCCCGTCACAAGTTGTCCCAGCGGCGACGGGTGCACACCGAAGACCCGGCCGACTATTACCTTCTCGATCAGATCGATACAAGCGAGCAAGTCCATTCCGAAATCGATGAAGATCCAGTTGATGCCCTCTTTCTTGTACTCTTCTTGTTCAAGTACGAACATGTGGTGGTTAAAGAACTGCTGCAGCTTCTCATTGGTGAAGTTAATGCAGAGTTGCTCGAAACCGTTGAACTTTTATTATAATAGGAACACAGGAAATCCAAAATAAATCACAGGTAAAAACGGTTAGATACTTTCTAAACTATTGTAACCATCAATTAGTCAGCAGGGGTTATAAACATTGAACTATATCTATTGTATGGAACTATGGGTGGCTCTAGATGTTTTCTCAACCGAGGATGCTGTGGTATCACTCGGTGTACCTTTTCAATTAGATCTATGCAGGCCAATAAGTCCATCCCGAAGTCAATAAATTCCCAATGAATGCCTTCCCTGGTGTACTCTTCTTGCTCCAACACAAACATGTGGTGGTTGAAGAATTGTTGGAGTTTCTCGTTTGTAAAGTTAATACAAAGTTGTTCAAACCCATTGTACTGATAAAATAAATTGCATTATTATCAAAGAAATCATATTTCATACATCTTGTACTAAAATTGCATTTTCATAAATATCTAGTTGCATGTATATATTAACATAAATATTTTCAAAATGACAACATGACAAAAACTCAATCTATATTAGATTGATTTTTGTATACATAAGTAAATACTTGATAAATTATTCAAGAAATAATTGCAAATTGACTTTGCATAATTTAATTTATTTTCTTAAAAGTAATTGTACTGATTACTAAGTGAGAATTTTCAACATTTAAATAAACTTATGAAGTTGGCCCTATAAGTTTTATACTCACGTCGAAAATTTCGAAACCAGCGATATCCAGCACACCGATGAAGTGCTGCCTCTTCTGCTTGGTGTCTAGGGTCTCGTTACACTTCTTGACGAGCCACTTGAAGAGACGATCGAACATGCCCTTGCAGAGAGCACCGACGGAGTTGGCGACCTGGTCCTTGTTACGACCCTGGGTGACGAACTCGTTTCCGACCTTGATGCGGGGCTTCAACAAGTTCTTGTACATGTCCATGCAGTCAACACCGAGGAGTTTGGCGACCTTCTCACCATCCTGTAAGAGTATTTCACCAAACATTTGTACATGTCTGCATGGAATGTGCGTAAGGACTTTTAAACTTTTTTTGGGATTATTGTTTGTGGTTACCTGTGTTGAATACGAAATTAAATGATTAATTCTAACTGTTAATTTGTGTTGGGTCTTAAATCTAATTTAATAGTTAATGTTCTATTGGAAGCAAGCAGAAGATACTTGCCTCAGTGCCGTCAGCTTCAGCCTGTTCCTCGCGACCCCTCTGCTTGAACTTCATGCTACCCATGTGCATAACGGCGGCGGTGATTTTGTAGACGTTGTCCTTCTCTTCTTGGGTGAAACCCAAGACGTCCATGGCTTGCTATAATGTTAAAACTCATTCAGAAGAGAAAATTCACGTTTATATAATTCATTTCACGATATGATCATTAACGCATATAATTATAATACAAGTGAAAACAAACACAAAAACGAATTCAAGGATTACTTAACTCTGTATATAATTATAAAATCTGTAAGATACTTTTGGCAAATAATTGGATCAAACAATAAAACAACATTTAATAACATACATAATATTGCTGTCAACTTACCTTAGTCAATTAAGTTAGATACTATGGTTAGTATGACTTTTGAGAAAGCGTTAGCAAGTTAGAGGCTAATCTTAATTTCCAAAAAGTGCACAGGATAAGGTCAATTCTATTCGGTATATAACTAAACAAAAATCTGTGGAAATTGACGTTTCTCTTTTCATCTACAAAAAAATTGGCACAAGTTTCGTTTGTGAAATCCTATAAAATGTTGCAATACATTCGAACTAAGATTTTTCCTCCCATTACTGTCAATTTTAATGGTCATTGTTTCTACATTGTGTTGCACTATTGATTTTGGTCATACATTTGCCTCTCGTGGCAATTTTGGTGGTTCACTTAATACGATGAACTAATCAAGTCCTAGGTCACTTACGTCGGTCAACATACATTCCTCGCCGTCATCGACGTTGGGGATGGTAATCTTACCCTGGGCGACGTTATAGTAATCGTGAATGTCGTTGGACAACAAACACTGTTCTGTAGATTAAATCAAACCACTCAATTTAATAAAACTAATAATTTCTACATATCCTTGGCTGACCTGAAATGTTTCGCTGAAAAAACCCTATCTGTACGAATTCGTGTAGTGTCAACACATTTTAGTTGATATGGGAGTGCTTGTGCTGGATTTGGGGGTATATTTCCGTGATAAACACCTGTGCATAAAGCTTTTTGAACTCTGGCAGGGAGCGGACATGTGTATGTCAGGAATTTTGAACAGAACGGGCCAATTGACGGATAACTGAATCAACCGCACGCTCCATGCGCAGTTCGCGACTTACGACCGTCAGATCAAACTCTTCGGTGTCGTTGACTCCAGGTATACGCGTCTTGCCCTGACTTATGAGGGGATAGTCCGACATCCGGTTGCTTAGCATCAACATTTCTGCGAACACCAAGAACGATCTGACATACACATGCGTGACTGAAGGTAAATTCAGCCGCAAGCGAGGCAGCAAGCATTCGAAGCAGCTGAAGAGTGATAGATGAAGACAGGAAGATGAGAAAGAGCCAGTTGTCGTATTCTGGACTCACATCTGTAAGAATCCCTTCCTCGCCGTCATCAAGTCCGGGAATGGAGGTCTTGCCTTGGGACACGATGTGGTAGTCCATGACGTTGTTCGATAACATGCATATTTCTATAAAACATCACCAATTACAGTCACATTTGATAATTGGTGCACTTTTTTTTTCTAAAATAGGATAACATGCTACCAATAGGGCTAGAAGGAGAAAAAACTAATTGTTGTAATCTCATGCCAGTTCCGTGGCGAGATTTCCTACAGCCTCCCGGTTACTTGCGAGTTGGCTTTGGGTTCAACAACACTTGCAAAACTCCGACAGAAGCCTTCGGCTCATGGAAGGCTGGACTTACGTCGGTTAAGGTACATTCCTCTCCATCATCTACGTTGGGGATAGTGGTTTTTCCTTGCGACACAATGTAATAGTCATAGACGTCGTTTGACAGCAAACACATGTCTAAATATAAAAATACATGTTAGTTACAGTGGTCTATACATTTTTGTGTGCAGTGTAAATAAATCTTCGTACAGCTTGTTGGTGTAGACATATAAATGATGTCAGGTAATGTTTAAGTATTCAGTCGTCTTAACTTTAATCAAATTAATTAATAGAAATTATTACAGACTACCTTTTGCATACAAAACGTCAAAATAGTAAAATACAAAATCTTTTACCAATATAAACATGATCTTACATTAAGTAATAAATGAAATAAAGCTTAAAAAGAAAATTAAATTTTACAAAATCTTAATTCTTTAAAGTATCTAAAGTTTATAATATTTTTATTTAATAAATGTAAAGGCAACTAATAGCCCTCGATTGTTTAAAAAGAAATTTAACTTTATGTCAAAATAATTAAATTTTAAAGTGTTAAAGGTGCGATTCAGGGTTCCGTACAATATATAGAAAAACCTTTTTTCGAAACTTCTTAAATTGGCCTTATGAAAATTCTAACTATTTTTTCTGTATAAATTCAACTGACTTTAAACATTTAGAAGAGCAGGGATAATTAAAATGTTTTAATATAAGAATAACTTATGTTTTTCAGGTCAAAATTTAATATGTCCAGTATGTGAGTGGCCGGCAGATTGAAGCAAGCGATCTTAAAATAATTCAGTTTTGTTCTTCTAAGATACGGAACCCTATTATACTATTTAATAAATTTCTTTATCGATTTTGTTCGTCATGTAGGTATACGCACCCTTAAGTCCAGGGACGGAACCAGACATCATCTGGTAGAAGATGTGGTAAGAACGCTCAAGAGCCTGTTGGGAGATGACACGAGCCTTCTCGAGCAGGTCTGAAGGGAAAAAAGTCAATATTGTAGCAATTCATACTGCTTGAAAGTCAAGTCAGGACATCAGACAGCAGAAAAAAGACAACTTACAGGTCTCAATATCAGCACCAGCCAGTTTACCGGAGGGACCGAAGTGGATACGGATGAATTTACCCTGGGGAACAAAGAAAACGTGGTTTGTAATGATAATCAGAAATTGAAGAATTTAATCAAGACAAAAGTACTCGTGTCTAATGTTGAACACTAAGTATTTTGTCTTAAAAATGTAACTTGTAAATACTTACGAAACGGGAGGAGTTGTCGTTACGCACGGTCTTGGCGTTACCAAAGGCTTCAAGCACAGGGTTAGTTTGGACGACCTGATCTTCCAGGGATCCCTTCTTCTCTGCGTTGGGATCCTTCTTCTGGGAGGCACCCACGGTGGCGAAGTACGCAATTACCTTCTTCGTGTTCTCAGTCTTTCCGGCACCAGACTCACCACTGTAGGGGAAAGAAGGTTTTTGTTTTACATTAGTTAATTTACGACATGAATATGGACGTGGACGTGTTAAGGTTTTTGCTCTCGATTTAAACCAATATGTACAACGTGTTTGGGCACGCTCGTATACATTTTCAGTTAACTTAGTCTTTTCGATGAAACATGAGCGAATATCAAGCCAGTTTTTTTAGCAAAGAAGATCTTAGGATATTTCTTTAATTTATTATTTAACACTTTATAAGATAATGAAAAATCCATTTTAAATTTTTTACCACGCACTTAAAAATGACTTTAGTTTCGAAACGCTTGAGATTTAAATATACTTGAAATGGTAATTTTATTGGCAAAACAACTGTTTCTAACCCAATATTCTGGTTAAACAAATAATTAATTATTTTTAATTGATAGAGAATATACTTACGTAATCAACATAGATTGATTTTCGTGGTTGGTCAACATGTTGACGTAGGCGCCGTCGGAAATGGCGAAAATGTGGGGTGGCACTTCCGAACGACGCTTGCCTCGGTACAGCTTGGCACATCGGAACGTATACACGGGGAATCTTTTGTAGGGGTTGATAGCGACGCAGAAGAGACCCGAGTATGTCTGTATGATAATATACGGGTTAGAGGAGGTTATGATAAAAATTTGGTGGAGTGGTATACGAGATTTGGTGGCAATTATAAGATTGTTAATCTTATGGATTTTTCTAATTATTTTGATACAGGATTTGATACAGTCAAGATGGGAGTATATATAAATCTGAATTTTACTTGGAACTTATCAAAATTTTGGTGGAGATTACAAATCGCGTGCAATAATCTTCTCTTCTTAAGAAAAATCTTTGATATAAAACCACACAAGTGCAGAGATAGTATTGTATTGATACTTTAGCCATCTGCACAAAAAAAAACAATATTAATATAATTCTTTCCACAAGGTTTTGACTAACATTAAAGTATAAACAAAATATATTTTTTCTTAGACAGAGAGAATTATATTAATACAAACACAAAAAAATTGTTGCTGAAAACCAAAAAGATGTCAACAATCTCATTCAGAATGGAAATATTTAGTTAAAGAGCAAGGGTACTGTAATGATACCTTTTTGCTCTCGCAATAGAAAAAAGAAATCCTTCGCTTTTAATAAAAAACGTGAAAGGAATTTCAAAACACAACACTTAAATCTACTCTAGACACAAATAAAACTAATAAATAGAAACTATTCTAGTTTGTAGAAATCTGGAGAAGAGTCTTCCCGAAGATCGCCACCGACTTGTCCTGTGTCAGTAGGTTTCAAGATCGGCTTAGGAACGTTTTGGATTAGTCACAGGTAGAAATGGGGGTATGGCGGATTTGTAGACACATTTTATACTGATTGATTAACTAATTAAATATAAATGATATTTTATGTTCTATAGTCAACGTACGTAACGTACACATTTCGTACATTCAACAAATCTATCGATCCGTCAAGAAAAAAATAATATATTTTGGCTTCATATTTGATAAATATCTTTTGTATGTCGAATAATAAAATGTAATTTTAGCATTAGCCAACGATCGAAGAACTCTCGACGGCGACAAAAATAGCACTTAAAAATCTACTGAAATAGATTCAGCCGGCACATCGATGGTACTATATATAAAATTAAATGAAACATCAATCCAAGACGAATTGCGCCGTTCAAAGACAGTTAATGCACTTTAAAACTTGGTTGCTATCCAAATAGAAATGTGTCTACAGCGTTGAAAGATGGGAGAGGTGAGGTGCATGCACACTGCAAGGCTGCAACTCCTGGCCTGGCCGCTGACTTACGTAGATAAGCTTATGGTAATATCTCTGCTTCAAGTTATACAAAACTGAAGCGTCGTTGAGGTATGTCAAGTTGGACATATCCTCGCATTTCTCGTACTTAGGTGGGTTGACTTGACCTACAAGATCCTTCTTGAAGTCTTTTGTCTGTGGGAGAGATAGTTACATTAGTTAAGTAGAAATGAAAAAGGCGCTTTCTGCGCCTACTTACATAGATCAGTTTCGCATAATATCGTTGTCGGAGGTTGTGGAGTACTGCTGCATCGTTTAGATACGTCAAGTCAGCCATGTCCTCGACTTTTTCGAATTTCGGCGGGTTAACTTGTGATAGGAGTTCCTTCTTTAAAGTCTTTTCCTGCTCATTCAATATTGCAATTAAATATGGTGTTGAATTAAAAATTAACTCTTATTACTGTGTTAGTGCAGCAGAACTTAATCACAATACGTTATTCGTAAACTATGTGCTATGGTGTTTGTTTGTTAATTCTAATCAAAGTAAGTCATGAGTAAAAGCGAATTTATAGAGTTTTTAAAGTCTTATAAAAATTAGGACGTTGTTTTAATAAAATTAAATCCAAGACTAGGCCTCTTAGATGTTTTGTATCCTAAAGGTCACCACCAAAAGGTTACCAACTAGGTCATAAAAATTACTGTTACTATTATCATAATGTCATTAATTTAAAGTCAAAGAATTCGCAATGCATTTGTACAAGCATACGAATTGCTGACTTGGCCCCGGGTTCGGGATTCCCCAATTTATTTGTTTTTAAGTGAATCGACGGTACTTTACCTCGCCTCCGGGAAGGTTGACGGTCACCAATTCACCCTTGGTGGCCTTAATCTCTCCCTGCAAGAAGCCCTCTTTCTCGTCCGGCACCCAACACGCTTTCTTGCCATCGTAAGGCTTGCTCTGGTCGATACGCTTCTGCTCAAGAGAAACGAACAGGTATGGGGTCGGATCGGGGTCGTCGCCCTCTTGGACGGCTGGCTTGGGCATTTTCGGAGGGCTAACGAGACTTTTGGGCTAGTTGAGACACGAGAACGCAGCCCTGGAGCCTTCCTGCGAAACACACACACTGTTAGTCGGTCGGCCGAGTGCTAAGGCTGGAAGAGCCGCTGCTCAGCGCGTGCGTCTATTTGTGGCTGTAATCCGAGTAGAGCCGCTTTGGGATCGGTGCCAACGCAGTTTGCGTAATACCGTGTTTTATGCGCGCGCGTTTTTTATTAGCTTCCCCCAACGGCCCTTCGCGGATGTTACGTCACAAGGAATGCGAGCTGGAGGCACGCCAACCGATTTATCCGTTGGATTATTGTTTATTGTCTTTTATGGTGATGGTCTATGGATCAATCGGTTTTACTGCACTATAGTTCACTATAGTTATTTCGGATTGCTATTAAGACTGTTCATTAAATTTTAAAATATAATTACTTATACCAATTGATTTCAATCATTTTGTTTTCAATTGCATATAATTCTTTTTTTTCAATTGCTTAAATTCAATTGAATTCATTCAATTCTGTAAAATGTCGAAAAAATTCGGCTTTGTTTTAAATGAAAACTAAAAATCATTAATTATTTCAATACCTTAAAGCTTATGCTAATATCAATCAATTAATCAATTATCAATCAACAATCACTAGGTAGATGCAAAAATCCGAAGCTGCCGTTTTTTAAAAGCGTAAACCATGAACCACCACCACGAAGCGTCCCACTTCGACAAAGCCACTTGCACAAATCAAATCCAATCCGATAAATCAGCTGGCGCGTCCTTCGACGTCACTTTCAATCTTGAAGGTATATGCACTCGCGAGCCACTGATGCACTGCACTGAGCGCACGGTCCGCGTGCGAAGGTACTCACGTTTGAAGCCGTTCTGACCGGCGGCGCGGAGTGCCGATGCTTTTTATACGCGCAATACGACACCATCACGCGTGATCACCCCATTTTAGGCGGATGCCAGCCTGGGCCACAGCTACTCTTTCAGCCGAGCTTAGCTTTCACTTCGCCGGCAGTGCGCTACGCGTTTCCGAACGGCGACGTACAGTTAAAAGCACCGCTGGGCGGACGAAAGCTCGCACTCCATCGCCAGAGCTTCCAAAGGATGTTTACAAGCCAGGGAATAGAGTTAAACTTAACTCAATGGATACCAATGAATTGACTGTGAATTGGAACGATTACGACTTTAAACGTAGGTAATGAAACGGTATGCCCGCTCTTGAATAACGGGGCATATAAAAATATCGTTTCCAGTTTTATTAGCCTAAATAATTGGACTGATTGAAGCGTAAGCTTAAAATAATATTACTAGATAAATTTTTATGTTATCCTATAAATAATACAGGTGTTTTCATAGATCTCTGAAAATATGTGATGAATGAAATAAATAGTGCGCTCACATAAAGTTTTAGGTTGTTTGGTGGCCGTAGCAGTAGAAAAGTAACTAATAAAGTTCTACATCCCGCAATAACTATTAGTTTTGTTTAAAAGGTTTCATTTAATTATCTTTAGGAATACGAACGTCGCGAGTAAATATTTACAGCAATACTTAAACTCGCCTTCAAAAGCTACCGTTGATATATCCATCCAATGACACTGCTTCGCACTAGTGTCACATAAACGTAGTTGGAATCGCATAGTTTTTCACAGCAGACACTTAAATATCATTCGCTGAATTCACAACATTAATTAATAAATTTAAGTGTAGCCAAGAGTCAACATGTCAACGATATAGAAATATGATTTCTGTACTATCTTGCTGAAACTACTTGGCGCTACGAGGGTTTTAGCAATAAAATGTTGCACGTAATGTTTCTCCAAATTATATTTGACTGCAAGAACTATTCGGGAAGTACACAAGCAACATAAATTTTAATTTTTTTAATTTGTTTGAAAGATTTGTCTTTCTCTAATTTCAATACCATTTATTATTTCAATAAATATCACCTATATGTTCTATATTATATAGAAAGAAATCTGACATTGATATTATAAAAAGTTCTCCAGTTTTCTAAACTTAGCAACGGGATTAAATGAATTCTTCAACCCAGTTCTGTTTTTCTAATAATCATCAGTTATTCTGTTAAAATTATCAAACTATTTTATCTTTATTATCAAAGTATGTCGTTATTTAAACCTACCTTACAAGGAAACAAGATTTAAGATCCTAATTCAAGTTATCCTTGTTATTCATAGTTATGTTGATTGTTAGAGGTGATGATGAATGGACTACTTAGCTATTTCACGAAATTATAAATATAATAACAAATTATAAAAAGACAGCGATCGAGACGTGATACTTTGTAGTGATGACAGTTCAACTAATCTTAAGCTAGGTTGAATTAAGATATTAAAGCGCCATAGACTCAAGGTGGAAGGCGCCCCTCTCGCATCCTGGAGGTGCGGCGCCTTCAGTGGCCAAAAGGCCTAGTTGGAGGGCCCCAATGGGCCGCCGGCGCCGCGCGGACCGCGAATGGCTTCCGGGTTCTTGTGGTTTCGCTAATGCGGTTGACGAATATCCCTGGGTTTTAGTGGGTCGGGCAGACCACCGCCTATCCCCACACACCTCCCGTCGCTTGCAACAGCCCGGTCGAGACGGTCTGAGAGCAGATTTCCCTGGGTTAAAAATCAATTAAAACCTAATTTACTAGTTTGATAAAACCATACAAAAATACAGGAAAGAAGTGAGAGCCCTCAGATTAAGACAGCGCTTATAGAGATGAACAAGTAAAATTTTAAAACTTTCTACTATTAATAAAAAATGTAACGGCGCAATCTGATTAGTTTAGGAATCCTATAATTAGTAATTTCTAGCGTCATTTAACGTTTAAGATACAATTTCGAAAGAAGTTCGTGTTATGCCCTTTGGTAATGAAAGGGTAGCAAAAGCCCAACAACATACTCGTACTGTCCTAAAGCTGAACAGAGGCTTCCATAATTAATGTTAAATCACCGCTACAACTGATGTATATTGACTTAATCACTATGCTTGCCAAATGCGGGTTAGTGATCTCAAGTATGGCATATGCAGCATATGAAACCAGCCACATAGATGGTGGGCTTCAAGTCTATGTGATGTTATTAGTCTGTTGTGCCTAATCTTTAACTTGGTATTCGAAGATCGATGACTTTCTTCGTTGTATTTTGTAAAGGTATGCTGATGGCAGCTTTTGACTTTGGATTGCAACTGCAATTCTCAGGAGACATTAACTGGTCTATAGGAATGTTAATACAATTAATTCGGAGCGCGTCGACTGTATTTCAAACGGCTTACATACAGATTCATACAAACCCGCCGTGTACATGTACAGACTTCTGCACATCAACTTATCCAAAACTGTCAAATTTCTTCAATAAACAATCAACCATATACCATCTACATAAAGTTCAAAATCTATTGGTTCTTGATTTTTGGAAATTTGACAGTTTATGGTAGTCGGTGTGCGAGCGTGTGTACATATCTATACTAATATTATAAAGAGGATAGCTTTGTATTTTGTATGTATGTGTGTCTGTAACGAATAAACTCAAAAACTACTGCACCGATTTAAAAAATTCTTTCACCATTAGAATGCTACATTAGTGCTGAGTAACAAGGGCAATATTAAAAAAAATGTCCACCCGTGCAAAGCAGGGACGGGCCGCTAGTAACAGATCAAAATACCACAAAAAAAAACTAAAGTATAACAACTGAGGAGTGGCGCAGAGACTGGCGCGTTCGGGTCGTGATCATTTAAGTTAAGCCACATTCGCAATGCTGTGTCAACAGATGGGAAGGCACGTAAAGCCGTTGGTCCCGGCTGCATTACCAGTCGTTAACAACCAACGAACCGCACTGAACTATCTATCCATAGGGAAGGCTCGTGGCCCAGAAGAGGGGACATATAATGAAATGGTGATGACAAAAAATTAAGATAAATTATAACTAAGAATTGAGTATCGTTTTTAATGTGGAAGCCATTACCCCTGGACCATGTTACTCGTAACACTTACGTGGCTATTTAAAGAACACTGGAGCAAAATAAATATGACTCAGCCCGCAAACGTACTCTCTCAGATTCGCAAATGAACAAATTGTTTTGTTATGGAGCAAAAGGGAAGCGGTAAAGGAGACCGGTTACTGTTACAAGTAAAGTGTCTTAAAACTTTTACTAGGATTTTTTCTTAAATTATAATTAATACAAATACAAGACTACATTGATTCCAATTTAGTATGACACGATTTGTTTCAATATTTCTTTGGGATATTCGTTCAAGGTGTGATATATCAAAGAGTAGATACTTTGATAAAGCAATGCTTGCTAATAACGTATAAGTAACAGTTGAAATGTTAGATAGAGAATCAAATTTCTTGTTAGCTTTGAAAAAAGATCTTAAGAATTGATCAGAGAATCTACCTTTGAAAAGAGATCTTAAAAATTGGACAGAGAATCCAATGTCTTGGTAGCTTTGAAAAAAGACCTCAAAAATTGGATTGAGAATCCAATCTATTGCTAGCTTTGAAAAAAGACCTCAAAAGTTGGATATGGAATCCAATTTAGCTTAGCCTGTTCAAAAGTTGTTGCTCGGATTGCGAAAGGTCTTAGGTTCTTTTTACCCGACAGCAAAGGAAAGGTTTTTCGCGCCTATCTTGTATGTAATATTCTTTATTACCTCATATCTCCAGAACCGCTGAACGGATTTACATAATTGAGGTTGAGGTATCCTTAGATTCGTCTTAGCTGCCCAAGTGTTCTTAGATAGGTGACGTTAAAAAACCAAACATGGTGGCTGTGCGACGCCATTGGAGTTGGTGAAAAACCTTTTAACAATTATTACATTACATTACATTACTATTACACAATTTAAAATTAGAAAATAATATGTCAATGCGCACAATTAGACAATTTGGTACAAAACAATACAACAACGAATATCATATCACTCAATGCAATGCAAGAATTGGCATCATCAAAGTACGTCTGGGCAGAATGCTACCATCAGGGAATCCAAATCTATCTACAACTAAAACAATTAATTAATTAAAGACAACAACATTCAGCAATCGTATCTAACCATTTTTCATTTGTAGAATAACAGTCAGTCTGTTCTATCGTTAAATGAAATTTATTGAAAAGCAATTTACTATCAGAAACATTCGTTAAGCCTGAAAACAGTTTACATTACCAGACAGAGCATCTTAATCTTTACAAAGTTGCATCTATCAAAATCGTAGCAAATTACCCAGAAACACTACGGCTGTGCCTGCGGTTTGTAAATACCGTTCGTAATGCATAGTAAAAGTTTATGTAATGGTCGATGAAATCTGTACTGGAACACTACCATGAGTTTACTTTTACGCTTCTGGCTAGCGACTGCGTTAATGTGTTGCATGGAAAAATTAACCATGCGTTCTTATGAACATCAAATGGCGCTGGCGCTATCAAGTTTCCTATAAACCAAAATTTACTGTATTCTACGGAAAACAACTATTGAGCTTTTGTGAGTACTACAAGGCGCTGTCTACTTCAGTTGTGAAAGCTATCGCTAACGAGTACTCATGGTACGGTACTGGTAGGATACTGCCGCAAAATATATCATACACGATTTGACACTTTTAGGAATGGCTCGCCAGATGTGGGAATATAACTTAACAGAAGTGTCGCTAATCATCTATCACACTAAATAAAGTAAGTGTCCGTAACAATTTGTGATTATTATCTCGTGCTTAGCATTATCCGGTTCGAAGGACCATTTATTACTTGTTTACTTACTTACTCTGATGGCTCAGCGACCCAAAGTGAGTGTTGGCTTCCGACACAAGGTGACGCCACTGCTCCCCGATTTGCGCGATCTCTTGCCAGTCGCTGGTTTCCAGGAACTCATGTTTCTCACCATTTATTAACATTTTTTATTTTTTTACCACCAATTTTTTATGTGATTATTTATTTTAATCCGTTGCTTAGTTAGTAAAGGACCTATATTATAGTTAACATTTAATCTTCAGTGTATTCAGAATCACCACGAAAAGAGAAGAAATGTATTATATCAAATTTTCCGATTTACTTTTCGTTTCTACTGGATTTTTTCTTTTCAGTCACAGTTCTGCAACACTGCATATTCTGTGTTAAATAAACGACACAATAAGCGGTAGCTGGCCGTCTGCCAGGCAGTCCATACCTTCACTAAGGATTGCAGGTGATATTAGTGAGTAATACTGATAATGGTCTTCAGTCACATTTGATCTGGTAGAGCAAAATTTGTGCAAAATGTGTTGAGTAAAATTTCATTTCTCTTAGGAAGCAAGATTATTAAAATTAAATTAAAGTCTTGCTATACTTGCTATAGGTATTTACTAAGCCATACGATATATGTATCTCAGAGGGATTGGTTATAGATATGTGACAAGATACCAATGAAATATTGAAACAAACGAAATACAATTCACACTGAAACATAAAGATGAAAAATGTATTGTATATTGGGTGGTGCAATTCTTTATACCCGGCATCACACGGGGTTAAGGTCCTTTCTGTAGTCTAGGTAGTGTTTCATAAACCCAAAATTGTTAAGAACCCCAGTATGCGGTGACTTAAATTCTGTGTCACCTTTGAAAGTCACAACTTTTTGTCTGAGGTAGGGCACATTGCTCGCAGGACTGATGGCCGCTGGGGCAGAGCAGTCCTCGAGTGGCGACCGCGTACCGGAAAGCGCAGTGTGGGCAGGCCTCCAACAAGGTGGACCGACGATCTGGTGAAGGTCGCGGGAAGCCGCTGGATGCGAGCAGCACCAAACCGGTCGTTTTGGAGATCTTTGGGGGAGGCCTTTGTCCAGCAGTGGACGTCTTTTGGCTGAGATGATGATGATGATGATGATGAAACAAAATGTTTGTCTTGTGCATTTCTTTTTAATTTATATAATTATAATGTACTTTTAAATTATAGAATAGAATAGAAAAACATTTCATTTCATATCATAAAATAATATACAGGGACAACATTCATAATTTAAGATACATGCTATATGATACTGAAAAGGCATCTCAGCTTATTATTCTTCATCTTTTCACTTTTCATTATCTTCTTCTTATATTTTCTTATATCTATCTTGTCCAGAACATATTGCCAATCCTTTTACACGTGCAGTCTGTGGGTCAACTACACGCAGCGCGCCATCGGCTCTACGCGTCCAGTATAACAATGCTTTCAGGATGCTAATGGGCCTTCCTCGGTTCTGTAGTGAATCAGGGATGTTTGCAGAAGCCCGTTGGATTCCATGCCATTTAACGCAAAGGAATTGCTTCTCTGATGCACAGAGTAAGGTGCAGCCCCAATGGCATCCTGATCACATTAACAGATAAACCGGATTACCCTATTTGGAGGCACTGCCCACGCCAAGGTAAATTAAGAAAAAAAAACAATGTAATACTAACATAAATAATAAGTTTTATTTGTTACTAACACAATTTTATGGGCTACGCCTGAAATAAAGGTTAAATTAAATTATATAATTAATTTGAAAGGTTACCCGCTCTGAATATATTTGAAATCACTGAGTGTATTTAAAAGAAGAAGAATAAGAAGAAACATATTTATTGGTATTTAACATTTTTATTTATTTGAGGTTGTTCTTTTCTTGACCATTCAGTATCCATACCAAGTAAATTCCATTCGGCCTTGAAGATTTTGTTGCTGGTCTTTTCTCAAAGCTCTATAAAGTTTAGGAGGTCATAGCATAGTTTTAGATATCTGTATGTACAATTTTTTCGACTATACTAATTCCAGTTACGCTGAAAGGCTTACTACGGCCAACACCAGATCTCTACATAAAAAATTCTGGTGCCATGAGTGCCCGGTAGGACGGTCTATTAAAAGTCTTAAGATCAAAATAATATTATCTTTATCAAAAAAGCATATTGTCTAAGCATTTTTAAATCGTTAAAAAAAACACCAACTACTTTTAGCTACATAGAAGTACCTACTTAAAGATCTGTTTATTTGCTTTTTCAGAAAATTAGTTCTAAGTTTATATGTATTTGAACTGTTGTTATATCACCGCTGTTTGTCTGTCGGAACATTAGGAGGCTCCCTCTGGCTGCGGACACAAAATAAGGAAGCTGCAGAAGGTTATCTTCATTCATTCTTACGGACTTAATTCTTACGGAAACTCGCAACAGCTGCGCTCACACCCGTTTTTATTTAAAACTTTTTTCATAATTTAGATAATATTTCTAGTGACAACAACAACTTAAAATAAGTATTTCTGCTCCCGAACAATGACTATCCAAAAATAAAATAGTAATATAGTAACTATTATTAATTACATTGCTCAGGTAATGAACGTTAGTTGTTTATAAAATGAAATTTTCTTATTGACGTTTCCAAGAACAAGTAATGGGTTAACGAAGTAATTGCTAAGTAGCGAGTAATGGCTTGTTTATAAATACGGGTGTCAGACTATTCCGAGATCCGAGTCCGTGAGAGAGTCTATGGGTCTTACAAATAAACAAAGAATAAGGTCCGAATAGTTATTCCGTGTTTTGTCTCTTTTACTCTAATTTGAAATGACGTTTACATGACAGGAACAAAACACGGAATAACTATTCGAATCTTATTATTTGTTTATTTGTAAGGTACTATGTGTACGTTGCTAGAGCGCGGCATGTAATAAGCTAACCTTCTGGGGTCTCCTTATTTTGTGCTGCGGGCATAATGCAAAAATCCCGATTTACGTTCGGCCGCTGCCAAGAATGCCCGATTGTCGAGTTTACCTCGCCCAGTTTATTTCTGTCACGCAGAATAAAATTGTTTGTTTCTAGTTGACTCGACTGGTGATTTTATCGTTTCACCAAACGTCTTTTTGTATAGTTATATTTCGTTAATGCACGGTATATATTTCGTGTTACACGATAGGAATAGTTGCGTTGTTACTTGGCTTCAGCAGGGGTTAAACAGGATGTTTTAAAGTACTCGACGCAGTGGAACTCTCTTTTTTGATGATTTGGTGAAAACATGGATATTAATAAAACAAGGAATACTTTACCGGTAACATATGTGTCGATAGATACATAGTTACTTTTATTGCAACACTAAAATAATTAAAATTGATTTTAAAAAAATTTACGGTCTTATCGCTTTAAATAAATGAAGCGATTTTTTTCAGACAACCAGTCGGATGTCAAGAATATCTTACAAAACATCGTTATGTCTATTTTTTTACTTCAACTGTGTTTAATCTTTGAAATGTAGTTCTGGGTTGCAAGAAACTTCTATTTCATTGTATTACTAAAGACTAAGTTAAACAGTTCACGCTTGTATTATAAGAGCAATGCTGTTCATTGGTACTAGCATGAACTAATAATACCTATATTGTTAAAAATTCAAAAATTCAAAATTCAAAATCATTTATTCAGTTTAGGCTACAAGTAGCTCTTGTGAATGTTACTATGCCATCGGTTCGTAAGTCTACTCTGGGTGGGAGATCTTGTACTAAGAAGAACCGGCAAGAAACTCAGTAAGAGTCCAGCTCTTTTCTCCCTTACAGCGTTAAAAATATTAGAAAAAATGCCATAACATAGCAGGACACTTTCCATTACAATAAACTCAAAAATATAGTTAAAAGTATAGTTAGTCTACGAGATCCAACTCCTATATTGTGAGTCTACAAGATCCAACTCCTTCGCCAGGCCGGCAACGCATCTGCGATTACTTTGGTTTTGCGGATGTCCATGGCGGCGGCGATTACTTTCCGTCAGGTGACCCGCCTGCTGGTTTGTCTCCTTTTATATAAAAAAAAAAACTCGTGCATTCGTATGTATCGTGAAATCCGAAACAAACTTAGCCCGACTTGGAAACCCGGGCGCCTTCGTGTATCGGGCTGCATGCTTTGCCATCGGCCACCGAATCGTCCCAGACATTGTATGGAAGCAGCGAACTATGACGTCACTATTAAATTCCATAAAATAATCAAAATCGAAAAGCGTAAACAATACAGTTCTTTTTAGTGATATGGTTTTAATAAAATATAGAAAACTAGCTGACCGGAGGATTTTTTTTCCCTTTAGTTTATGGCTTCGTGCGATTAGCACATTTAGCCAGTGTCAAAGTAATTTTTCGTACAAGTAATACATAAATAAACAATATTTCCTTCCTGTATGATGATGATGATGAATGATAATAGAAATGAGAAGTGAGAAATGATAGATACTCGAGGAGTTGGGGGGTCCCAACTCCTCGAGTATCTCAGTAAAGATGTGGGGCTTTACTAAGTCCTCGGGCGGACTTCTTGAAAGAATTTGAAAACTGACGTTGCACTGTTTTGTTTCATTTGCCAACATTCATGCACACTCACGAACACTTAACGGTTAATAAATCCACCATTATTTCACATTAATATTCGACATAACACAATTTTTAGGAAATAATACAAAATCGCAGACATGACTCTTCACTTCCCCGTCAATAAGTCGACCGGCGGACTTCGTACCGCTTTGACAGTTTTCATGACAACAAAACAAACAAATCATTAGTCCATTTAAGAACATCCATATCCTGTGATGGACCCCTATAGCAGCGCCACCTACCGGGTCCAATTGTAAATCTTGATCGTTCTCGAATCCACTTGAACACACACAGAAAATTTCATCCAAATCGGTCCAGCCGTTTAGAAGGAGTTCAATAACATACACACGCACAGAAGATTTATCTATGTATATTAATACGTGAAGCAAAAACTTTGTTCCCGTTTTTACGAAAATTGCGCGGACGGAGGAGTATGAAATTTTGCACACTTATAGTTTATATAGAGAAGGTTATCCGAATGTAATTTTTTTTTAATTATGCATAAAAATACATTAAATCAACTAAAACAACATTACACACACTACCATGTATTTGACACACACGTATTGTTTGTCTTTAACACGGCCGACATCTGTCAATCCAAACTCACATTCTATCTTTTTTAATTTTTCATTGCTTAGGATACAATCAGTGCAGCCTTAATAAAATTACGGAATTTTGACCACTGCTGGGCGACCACTATTATATTTAAAGATATGATGACGAAAATATCAACACCGCGAGTTACAAAATGACCTGATGCAAACAGCGCAACACCATCTATCGGTTAGCCTATCTATCTCAATATCGAAAAAGGTGATGGTTAGCGTAAACAGGGCATGCCACTTGTTATTAGCACCTCCACGTAATAGCTGTAGAATTTCATATAAATAGAAAACAATATTTTCAAGAGCCGATGCGAATTTGAGTCATTCCGGAACTATTGTTGAAGTATATTTCATTTTCAGCATTAATGTTGTTCTAAAATTATAATAGGGTAAATGACTTCTTGGCGGGATAATGAATAGCAATGAATGCAGTTTTGTTTCATCATCTTCATTATCATAATTTCAGGCAAAAGAAATTCACTGCGGACAAACGCCTCCCCCAAGGATCTCCACAACGACCGGTTTGCTGCTCGCATCCAGCGGCTACCTGCGACCTGCACCACCAGATCGACGGTCCACCTTGTTGGAGGCCTGCCTACACTGCGTTTTCACCAATTTTGTTTAATGTAACAAATAAATAGCTTGCTGAATATTAATGTAAAATTTTGGTGGACTATTACCCTTCAAATGTTCGTGAATGTGAATTGATATGTATTGAAAAATGAAACGAAACAGTGCAACGTCACGTTCAATTCTCTGAAGAATTCCGCATGGGGTCTCAGTAAAGCCCCACAACTTTACAGAAACTCAAGGAGTTTGGAGAAATGTCATTTATCATCTGTCATCCATTCCTCACTATCGTGTATTGATAGACATTATACAAAGAGTTCAGGAGCTCGATGGAGCAGTGGTTAACACACCCGATCTGCGAGTGCTGAGGTTAAGTAACTTTCGCAAAGGCAGGTCATCGGATGGGTGACCAAAATTTGATCATTTCGAGCTCCTCCGTGCCGTAACGTAAAGCCGTTGCTCCAGGCTGCATATGAGCTGATGATGCGATGATGATGATTTTGATGATGATGATGAATTAAAAAGTATTTTTTTCTACAATATATTTTCTTAACTAAGTCATAAAAGCATTTTTTATTACATCAAAGTTATTTTGGGTATGCGGATTTTAAGCAATGACCTTCTAGTAAAATATATACATATTCATATTAACTTTGTAAATAAGTACTTTTGAATCGTCTTATTCTTTAATCTTTTACCTACACTACCCATTCAGGACGTTTTTTTTAAATATAATTATACAATTATTTGAAATATTTTAAATTAGAAATACCTGTTGGGGTGGTTGGAGCATATCAAACCCACCTTGTGTGTTCAAAAAAATTTTAACATTTTAAAAACATTTTTAATAACAGTTCAAGTAATTTTGCATTTACCTAAGCATTGTATAAAAAAACATATTTCTGGTATACCTAAGCGTAAGATTGTTGGAAAACCGAACAAATAAATAAACCTAATACACAACAACAACAATAAAAAAACAACACAGTTGTTTATAGTAAAATTGGCAACGAAGCATACGAATAAGACAAATTGGATGCACCCATGGGCTATTTATGCCGTCTTATCTAAATATTGCGTTGTCGATCACCACCCCGCTCGCCTGTGACATGCTGAAATTCATCTTCGAATCTATGGAATGGCTCGAATGCTTTGAGGTGGCGGTGCGGGGGTGAGGACACGATCTGGGCACGCTATTACCCGTAGTGCATTGCTCTGTTTGTAGTAAGTAGTGTAAGATGTTCATATCGAGTGATCTGTTTTGAGGAGCTCGGTGGTGCAGTGGTTAACGCGCCCAGCCTGCGATTGCTAAGGTTAAGCACCTTTTGAAAAGGCCGGTTATCGGATGGGTGACCAAAAATGTATCAGTTTCTCTAATTAGCCAGTTTCATGAACTCGTCAGTTTATCTCATTCGTCAGTATCGCAAAATTCGTCAATAAGTCAGTTTCCTTTTTGTTCAGTTTCTATAACTCGTCACTTCACTTAACTGGTCAATTTATGAAATTCGTCAGTCTAATACAGTCATGTTAATAATGTCATAGTTCAAACACACAAGATATAGGTACATTCATTATTAAAAGTAGGTTAAAACTTATTCTAAGGTTCAAACTTAGAAAACCAATATCTAGCTGGTTTAAACTAAAAAACAATTCTCTAGTAAAAAGTTAAATTCTACATATCACACACATTAAATTTTTCCGTTTGTTTCTGCGTACTAAATTGATGAGCGCCAGTTTAGACAAACCCGCGTGGATATCTGCAAGCTCGCTGGTATTGTCTTCAAATATCGTATTTATTAAAAAGTCGGAAACAATATTTGAAATACGTTCGTCCACTATTATTGACCTTTTTTTACGGTTTTTATCGGGCAAATAAATGGCGTTCTGGCGGATTCTGAAATCCACGTGCCTTGCCTCCCTTTTTAACATCGATATAAAAAAAATGTAAATTGAATCGTCTGAATGACAGTCGTCTACGTAGTCTATTGTGCCACGCTTCAACAAGGTTGATACCTCTATGGCGTTGATTGTAAACAAATAAATAAATAAATAACTTTATATATCAATAAACTTGAGGAGCTCGATGGCGCAGTGGTTAACGCGCCCGGTCTGCGAGTGCTGAGGTTAAGCAACTTTCGCAAAGGCCGGTCATCGGATGGGTGACCAAAAATTTATCACCTCGAGCTCCTCCGTGCTTCGGAAGGCACGTTAAGCCGTTGGTCCCGGCTGCATTAGCAGTCGTTAACAACCACCAATCCGCACTGGGCCCGCGTGGAGGTTTATGGCCCGGAGCCTTCCCTATGGATGGATAGGGAGAACGCTCCCTATCCATCCATAGGGAAGGCTTGTGCCCCAGCAGTGGGGACATAAATGAGCTGATGATGATGATGATGATGATGATGAAATAAATAACTCACACTAGGCCCTCAGGCTCAGGCGCTACTTTCCTACCTGAGACTACTATTATGTTTACATAGGTTTATTTATTTATATTATTATGGAATATTTATCGTTATTATATTTTTGCTTAATTTATACTTAAAATACACACTATTCTAGTATATAGTAATAGTTTCACCTCTGATCTTACAGTTTATTAGCTCTCTCCATCCGACTGGTTGTCTGGAAGAAATCGCTTTAAAGCGATAAGACCGCCAAATTGTAACTTTGTAAGTTTATGTTTCATAGTGTTGCAATAAAAGTACATATTATCTATCTATCTATATTTGTACGAAACTGTACAATAACTGTCCAATTAACGAAAAATGACGAATTACACGAACAGACCAAATGAGGATACTGACGAGTTAACGAAACTGGCGAATTAGGGAAAGCGCATGACTTCACTAATATTTAACAAAGTGCCACTAGTGACAAGTTAAGAAATAATGTTATTTTGCCGCTATAGGTGTGTTGAGGCGCGCTTAAGCAAGCATGCAGTGATTATAAATTTAAGAATACAGAGGTTACTAAACCGGGCTGTAACTTGTTTATTTTCGTGTGACGTCGCAATAAAACTATTTAATTAAAAATTACATTACAAGTTAAAATTTATGATTATGCCTTAGTAACTCTGATAAGTAACTCGGATACACTACAGATTTTTTAGTTTGACCACACCTTTCTGCCAGCTTTGTGCCAGACCCGTTGTATATACTCGCTTAATATCCTTCTTATTCGCCTTAGATCGCCCAAGCCTTTATCATCATCATCATCATCAGCTCATTTTATGTCCCCACTGCTGGGGCACGAGCCTTCCCTACGGATGGATAGGGAGAACGGGCCATAAATCACCACGCGGGCCCAGTGCGGATTGGTGGTTGTTAACGACTGCTAATGCAGCCGGGATCAACGGCTTTACGTGCCTTCCGAAGCACGGAAGAGCTCGAGATGATACATTTTTGGTCACCCATCCAATGACCAGCCTTTGCAAAAGTTGCTTAACCTCAGCACTCGCAGACCGGGCGCGTTGACCACTGCGCCATCGAGCTCCTCAAGCCGTAGTGTCGCCAATATTAAAAGGGGATGGTGAGCTGATGCTATGATTTTGTCAAGGCAGTTTCTTGTCTATGGCTTACTCGCTCAAGATTAGCTATAGCTACAGTCCCAGGTCGCCCAATCTGCGAAGCTTCGAGTATTAATCGGGGGTGAATACTAATATGTCAGGTTTCTTTTGTTACCATACCTTACTCGCTCAACTTTAGCTACAGGCCCAGAGCGCCGAGGCTAAGGAGCTTCCAGGGTAGTTATGTTTTTGTACTTTACTCGCTCAACTTTAGCTACAGACCCAGGTCGCCAGTCGCGGTGTTCCATTACAGTCTTATCAAGTCGACAAGCGCCACGACAATATCGGCGCGAACAAGCGTTCTAATTCCGTCGCCGCCCTGCCGACTATTTCGCCGGCTATTTATACCGAAATATCGCCGAGCCGATGTGGGTCGGGATTCCTTTTGCTTTTGTGCCGCTCGCACGTGTTTGCGTAATGTCGTTTCTACCTTTTTTGTAGGAAACTTGTAGGTCAACCTGGACGGGTATTTGTGGAGCTTCAGGCTAAATACGTTTGGAAACTTTTTGCTCCCTCTCCCCTTTTTCGAATATAAGTTTTTGAGTAGTATTGATCAGACTGTCCCCCTCCCGACTATAAGATGTCTTCGATTTTGATTCAACAAAGCAAACTAATGCGTATTTTTTATATCCATGTCAATAAAGATAACGAAAAGAAAGAGTTCATAACCGAGAAAAGTTTTTCTTGCATTTTTTACAAAACTTCGTTAATGTATTTGAATTAAATTTATTATTACTTAGATATATTTATTAGAAACATCGCTATATATAACAAATTATAACAAATTACAACTACAACAATTAACTACCGCTTTAGTACTACAAATATTTTACAAAAACTACATTTTTTTAAAGTGTATTTGTCTTGTAAAATAAGCCAAACCTCTTTATTATCTTTTAAAGCAATTAATCACTTGAGTTTTAAGCGTACCCCATATGCGTACTATTCTCATATAAAAAGTACATCTTCATCATCATCAGCGTATATAAAGGTCCCAGGCTAGATCCAGGCCTTCCTATCCACATAAATCCATACAATACTATTAAGATAGTTAGATCCATGCAATACTATTAAGATAGTTAGTTAGTTCCCTCTTGCAGTAACACTTCGACCCATCGGGATCTTTTGTGCAATACTATACTATTACATACACAGTGTGTATGTAAAATAACATAATATAATAATCCACGATTAGGCATATATATTTTTTCTTTGATAAAATCCCGATTGATGACGTGCCCAATTTATTATCCATACCCCATGGTTGAAGGATGGATATCAAAATAGTCTTGGCATAAACTCAGACATCCTAATATCAGCGCTGACAGGAACGTTTCGAGTCATTACCGTTTAATATACGTGAAATTATTAAATTTACGTGACATTTTAATTTCCGTTCACCGTTATTCAAAAGGCACGTAAAGCTGATGGTCCCGGCTGGATAAGCAGTCTTTAACAACCGCCGCACCTCACTGGGCCCGCGTGGTGGTTTATGGTCCATTCTCTTTGTGGTTTTTCCATTCATAAATCGTGACCCAGCTTCGGGGTGCAACCCGGCGTCACCAAAATGAGGTGGTGATGATGACACTGTTATTATTTCTTTAAGCCTACCTGCCTATTAAGCTACAAGAGGTGAGGAATAAATTTGGTATAAGTATATGGATTAGGACATCGTTAACATTTTATAGTACTCATCATCATCATCATCAGCTGATTTTTATGTCCCCACTGCTGGGGCACGAGCCTCCCTACGGATGGATAGGGAGAACGGGTCATAAACCACCACGCGGGCCCAGCGCGGATTGGTGGTTATTAACGACTGCTAATGCAGCCGGGACCAACGGCTTTACGTGCCTTCCGAAGCACGGAGGAGCTCGAGATGATTAATTTTTTGGTCACTCATCCGATGACTGGCCTTTGCGAAAGTTGCTTAACCTCGGCACTCGCAGACCGGGTGCGTTAACCACTGCGCCCTCGAGCTCCTTCTTTTATCGTACTGCTGAAATATAATCTAGTATATTCATAAAAATGAATGCTTGAGAAAGGCTCGACTGATTTGGCTGATTTATTTTGTGTTGTGTTCGTAATGGTCAGGACAAGTTTCGAGCTTGTAAAACCATCACAGGGGTTCACTGAAGCGGACGAAGTTGGGTGCGGTTTTTGATAGAAACAAAATTGAACTTAACGAAACCTTACGAAAGTTCATTTAGCAATATACCGCTTACAACACTGCTCTTCCAAAAGATGGAATAGTTTACTAGCACACGTTTTCCCTCCTTCCTATGACATGGGGCCCTTCAAACGAGGCGTGAAGAGGCACCTTGTGGGCCGGCAGGGTGAGGGTGACTGATGCTGCGTTGTTTTCACGCTGCACCAGATGTCCTTGCGTCTGGACTCCGTTTCCACTAAACATCAGGTGGAGTGGAGTCATTTGCCGAGCTAGGTTTACAAAAAAAACAACTTCCTTCCGTATTAAATATTCAGTTAAATAAACTTTTATTTATTTATTACTTTATAGATGATATGTTCCTTATATAAATACAAAAATACTATCAGAATTGGCTTATTGGTTTGAAGAAATAAAAGTTTAAAGATTGTGTGGTATACCTACCAAAATTTCTCAGGGCTCTTAAGTAGTTCATTAGTAACTGCGCTATATATAATGTAATATAATCGTAATATTTATTTAAACTTATTACAATTCTTATTTAAGGAAGATATACTCTTTCTGCCCCCTATAGACAAGTGGCAAAACGCTAATAGAATAGAAATTATGTAGAATGATTGTACGGGATTGACATAAACGTAAATTGTATTAGCGTCCTGCCACTTCTAGCGGCTGATTTAAGAAATTTAAATACCATTTTCTACATCAGTACAGAAACATGTAAACTAAAATTACGATGGTGTAAGCCTCGACTAAGAGATACCGCGTTCTTATCTGAGCGGGGTAAAGGACATATTGTGCTTGGTTTTATTGATGGTAAGGGCTTGTTACAAGTTTTTTTTGGAGAGCATTTGTTATGACATCAGGCCGCATTTTAAACGTCACCGAACTTTATGGAATCTTAAAGCGTTTCCCAAGCCATGTGATCGAAACACCATCAGAGGATATCTTGAGGGATCTTACCCTACTTTATTCGAGGGAAAGGGTAGATTGGGAGCAGAACAACCTGACCGGGTCGTGGTCGGGGGGAGAGAAGCGCCCAGGTATATGTCTGTACCTGTTAAAGAGCGCGTGTGAACCGGGACTTCGTACTCTGGTTCTACGAGTACGATGTCTTGAGCGAGTGTGCATGTTTAGTGTGTCGTGAATGTGTAAAGGCATTTTGATGATCTATCGGATTGTTATAAGTCCGCTTAACTAGCAACCACTCTCATCTAAATCTATCGCCGTAACAAGAATGTCAGTAGTTAAAATATCCAATTTTTTCATAGTTAGAGATTTTTGATGATATGCGTTTCCACCATTCGGCTGTATAAAAAGCACTTCCTATCGTGAAAACAAGATAAAAGTTGTTGAGTTGATAATGATGGCTTATTACTTGAAGAACCCTGGCTTTTATCAAAATCATTTTGTACAAAATGCTGTGCAGTTTCGTAAGCACTTTCTTCTCCTCAGCTAAAAGACGTCCTGTTCGATTCATAGAAATTATCTTAAAGTAAATAGAGTAACTAAGTAAATGTTAAACTCTTTTTAAATCTCCTAAAATGTACCTTTTGTGTCATATTAGTATTGGTATTCTGTTTTCTAACATTGAATTTTGCTTTTGACTGCGAGTCTATGGTTTCGTCCAAAATCGGGCAATAAGGTTACTTCTTATTCGTTTCTTCCTATGAAGCATGATGCAGGATCGCCAGGTGCCAGCCAGGTAGACCAGAACATTCCAGGCCCTGTGTCATTCGATTACATCCGATAATCTATTATAAAGTGAAGTTTGGCGATAGCTGGCTCAATTTAAATATATCAACTCGAGAACAATTGAAATTTATTTCTAGAACCTTTGTAGCAGAACACAAAATTGCTTGCAAGTTTTTGAATTTACCAGACATGTTAAAATGAATCTTGCACGTCTGTGTTAAGGTCGATTGTGTTTTGATCAAGAATGGGTGTTGTGTTACTAAGAATAGACTTGGCACTGGCAGTAGTGAGGTGGATTCGGTTCCTGACGTCGCCCGGTCGCGCTGACTCACGCGCTTGACAGGTCAGCTAACCACACCGGGCTTAATCTAGATATTGATCTCAAAGGTTTACGGCCTTCCCGAAATAATTAGACACGTTTCACTTCCTAATGCAAGTAAAACTGGACTTAACAAAATTCAAATATATGTTAATATTTCTGAAGAATTTGGCATCTAAATTGTGAACACAATTTTAACCACAATGCTACTAGTAATTCTATTGTTACAACATTTTTTACTGAGTTGTCAAATGAGCATCATCATGATAATACCCAGCCCAAGCACAATATAATTATCGTTAAAACTCGTAATTTCCAACTTACCATACCAGACTATATGAACTGAAACTGTCTTTTACCTCAAAGATATATCTTACATACCTACAAGCCTTGACATTCTTGACAACCAACCCAAAAATTTTTAAGGTAATCTGTGGATATTATAATAATTATAATGTTTGTTATTTCAAATAAAATAAAATATAATAAAAATAAAATAAAATCATCATAAGCCTATACTAGTCCACTGCTGGGCAAAGGCCTCTCCAAGTGCACGCCACTGAGCACGATCCGCGACTACTCCCATCGACCCATCCCAGCTGGAGCTCTTGCCAGCCACCTTGCATAGATCTGACCGCCGGACCCCTATTATCATTCATCGTCATCATACAGGAAGGAAATATCGTTTGTTCATAATTATGTATAACTTGTAAGCCAAATTACTTTGACACTGGCTAAATGTGCTAATCGCACGAAGCCATCAACTAAAGGGGAAAAAGTAAAGAATTCGTAATCAAAATATAATTCCTCATTTTCCATAGACATTGTTTATGAATGACTGGGCTGCGGTAAACCATCTGGAGAGTCTCCAGCTGGCCCCAGCTCGGTACAGTCACACGTCTAAATATATATTCATAATATGAGGTTGTTGAGATCAGGTGAGGACTACTCGTATATTGATTGTGAATGTTTTTCTACACCTTGACAATTTATATCCCATCCTATGTTATATATCCTAGGATCTGATATGATCATACAGGCTTAAATTTTCTGGTATTATAAGAGTATGAAATTACCTATTTATTCACGATCACACAAACATTACAAAAAGATTTACTAATAAAGAAAAAATAATAAGTATTATAATAATAATAATATTATATCGATATCACCATTTCGCATGGCGAATACCTTGTGAAAGCCGAGAAGGGCAAGCTTACTAAGTACCTTGACCTGGCTCACGAGGTGACCGCTATGTGGGATGTGGATTCGACGATCATTGTCCCCATAGTCGTATCTGCAAACGGCCTTATAGCGAAGAGTCTCGACCAACATCTCAAGAGACTTTCGCTGGATGGCTGGATTAAAAGTCAGATACAGAAGGCAACACTGGCCACGGCACGTATTGTCAGGAGGTTCCTCACTCTGCAGCCCTGACCACCGGTAGCTTGGGCCCTGCCCCGCTGCTGGTGGTACTCTAGGATTAGGTTTTTATAATGTTTTATCGTTTTTATATTAAAATATTGTAAAAATCTAGTTTTAAGAAAGAAAATAAATAAAGGGGATATTAAGGAAACATGAAAAATAGCCTGCCTCAGCTTATATTATATAGCTTATATTATATTATAGGGCCTATGTATCTATTTTGTTTTATTATTTTTTTTCAATTTGGAAAAAGACAAAGTGTTGATAAAATTCTACGAGCGGGACTAGAACCGCACCCGCGGGTTTGAGCCACGATGGAATAGTTGGTAGTGCACCTGACCACAGGCGGGTTCGAATCCTGCTCGTGGAATTTTTTTATCACTTTGTCTTTTTTCAAATTGTAATTTGTTCGCAACAATATTTGCGTAAAACTATATGTCATCATCATCATCAGCCTATAAACGTCCCACTGCTGGGCACAGGCCTCCCACATGATCAGTAGCACGTGGGGGTATTGGGCCATAACCCACCACGCTGGCCCAATGCGGGTTGGTGGGTTTTAACGACTGCCATCTTACGACAACAACCGGGACCAACGGCTTAACGTGCCTTCCGAAGCACGGAGGAGCTCGAGATGTTTTTAATTGGTCACCCATCAGGCGACCCGGCATTGCGAAAGTTGCTTAGCGGGCAAGATCGCAAGCCGAACGCGCTAGCCGCTGCGCCATCGAGCTCCTCAAACTATATGTAAATAACTATTTTTATTTGTTTTGTTTATTTAACAAATACACAGCTTATTATAGCTTTACTAATGAGTAATAGTAGCAGTAGTATATATTGTAGGATATGGTGTAGTAAGGATGTAAATATGTTATATTAGTGAAACGCCTGTCTTACTGTTACATATGAAATATATTCTCATTTTATATAATTGTTATTTTACGTAATTTATAATAACAGCATTATGCAGTCATAATAAGACCCGCCGTATAATAATAATTTACAGAAACTATTTCTGATCATTCGTTACTATCTCTGCAACGTCATTTCTAAAACTACATTGACCAATGTGGAACTAGTCCCCAGAGCAAAAAATCGGTTTTAACTATGTAGCGTTCGAAAGACAACTTTGAAATCTCATGATAAATAAAGATTAAAGCACAAGCTAAAACTGTTTAAGGCTGGTAAATATTATCTATAATTTCATCAGCTATGTTTTTGTACTTTAAAATACATGCATGAATCAAGGGTGGACAGAAGCCAAACACTGATGCTATCAGTCCTCAAAGATCGTGATACAGACAAGAACGATGTGGATATCTAACTAGACAACCGGATGAATGGATTGTCTCACTTCTCAACAATATAAATATAATGTATGTATATGTATTACGTGCTTCGCAAGGCACGTCCGTTGGTCCCGGCTACCAATTCGCACTGGGCCCGCGTGGTGATTTATGGCCCGTTCTCCTTATTCATCCATAGGCAAGGCTTCTGCCCCTGTGTCTGATGCTACGGCCACACTATCACGCTATCGCGAATATTTTCCGTTTTCACGACAAGTCAGGCCAAACAATAGTCACATTTCAGAACTCGGGCAAAAATTGCAATTTTACGATAAGGTAGCTACCCAGGCAGATTTAAAACAAGCCCTGTCACCAACCAAACCGATGCACCCCCCGCTGCGACGCAACTCTGCACCTTTTGGTCTGAGGTCGGTGGTCTAACCTACACACTGCAGAGGCGAGCATATGCCTTGAGCTGTGGAAACTAGCTGTCTAGTAACTAAACACTGGATACATTCGAGCTTTTGTAAGAGCAAGCGCATGGTGGGTGCAAGACCGAAGTAGATTTTTTATATTTGCTGATGGCCTTTTCAACGTCACCGCTCATTTTTGGGGGCGTCAAGAAACTTAAAAGTTTCCTCAAACCGTGTGATCAAAACACCGTCAGAGGGTTTTGAATAAGCGTGTACCATTTCCCTACTAGATTCTCAGAGGTTCGAATCGGAACGGGACCGAATTACCATGTACGCCAACTCAGCACTGATGAGTTGCAAAGTATAATTTTTGCTTTGCTTGGCAACTACTTTGTTTTACGCATTATTTTCATTTCAAATAATATTTTCGTCTATAAATATAAAAAGAAAAGCCCTGACTCACTCACTCACTGAATCATCAAAGCCCAGCTCTAGCCCTTGGTCTTAGATATCTGAAGTTTTCCTCTATGATAAATTATGGGTTGTAATCGATCACCAAACTAACCTAACCTAACCCCCAAAAATACTAAGTTAGCACCTAAAAATCCAAAGTTAGCACCTAAACTACTATTTAGATGCTAACTTAGCATTTTAGGTGCTAGCCTACTATTTTTTTGTGTATCAATTTATTATTTCTCATAAATTATTATTTATAATAATAGTTAAATATAATTTTAGTGTTGAAAACATACTACGAGCGGGGTTCGAACCAGCACCCCATGACATACCGAGTCAGGTGTACTACCAAAGCATGTTGGTAGTTGAAATTGAATTTTTTTTTATATTTTTCCTTTTGTTTGAGATAATTAATTATGACTATGTCTATGAGACGAAATTTTCTTAAAAACCCCTCGGAATACGAGATACGTGTGTTTATGTGAGCAAATTCGTGGGCGACAGTTTCAAATAATATTATGAAGGCAACAAATGATGAGTAAGCTCTTCTATTCTGCCACTATGAGTCAACGAATAGTATAGTACAACAATAATCAAAGCTATGTCACAATCAAAGCGTATGTCACAAGCAAAGAAGCACCTTTCGCATCGTTATTGCAAATCAGTTCCATCAATCTTAAAGCTCAAGTGACAAAGTCTAGATTACAATAACGCAAGCGTTCTAAATTTGACACCATGACGTCACACTCACGTACCGCGACAAACGCAAGCGCATACTTGCCCAATTCTGACCTATATTTAGCGCAAAGTGGGAAGGACAAAAGATCGGTGGGTGTGCTTTGCCCGGATACGTGAAATAGGCGAACATCTTCCGTCTTGCTCGTTCGGTTGGCTGATGACAGAGATATAGATGCTCTTTCTGAAATAGTCTTTATCGCTATTTTTGAATGAGTCCATCTATTCTTTCGGTTATTACTGACCGGTATCTATCTTGTTTGCGTTCAGACTTCGTTTTGAACTTTATAACTTATATGTACACCTGGAACGATAATGTCATCTTAAACAAAAAGTGTCTGAATTTCCTATGAAATGTGAAGTGTTTTATTATTGTTTTATGTAAGCTGTCGTGGATTCGTGACATAAGTGTAAAATCGTTACAGAAATCACCAGAACGCAATAATCAACTGCTTAAAACCAACTATGCTTAAATTTTACTTATTATGGCTCGAAGGACCAGATACTTTAACTTTTATTACTGTCATGTCATGTATCTAGTAAAGTATTTTAAATAAACTGGCTTGTTCTAATTATAATTTGATTCTAATAACATAACTTCTTAGGCTCACTAAGAACCGTACGTGATTTTTGTAAACGACTTAACGGATATGGATTTACACTGGTAGTCTAACAGAGCTATGGGGAACGAACTACTATTTCTGGCATTCATTCATACAATCATTCATTCAACTATCGACCCTTAAAATTTAACTTCAAAACAGGTGGTGACTTATATCATAGTGTAAGAATATGAAATAGTAAATAGTATAAATGATATGTAGGGGAGTGCAATGAAACGATCGTTTAGTAACCGAGCCCGTTTAGTACTACTTTGCTTTGACAATGACGTGACAGTTGTATCTTGCATTGTAGGTTGGTATATAAAGGGTAGCGTAGCTATACATCAGTAAGAAATAGTTACCGGTTGAAAAGTCACACCTCTTATCGACTGTTTTATAAATCTTTTGAGTTTTGAAGTAGGTTTACCGCAGCGTGGCGGGCGTACCAGGAAACGCGCGGCCCGATCGCCCGACCGGGTTTGTACCGATATAGACGGACGGAAACTTCATACATGTATTCGTTTAGCTTCTCATCGACAAAGATGTAGTCAGATTGGGAGTAATTAGCAGACAAACTTGCTCGGTTTGATTGCAAGTATACTTATAGGAACAAAACCGGTCGTTGGGGATCTCCTTGGGGGACGCCTCTGTCCAGCAGTGGATGTCTTCTGGCTAAGATGATGATGATGATGATGATGATGATACCTATAGGTAGGGTAGTGGCAGCATGTTCAACACATTTTTATCATTTATTCATTAATTCATTCATTTCATTAATTTTGTTTTGTAAACAGTCATTCAAGTATCAATTTAATTTAATTTAGTAATTTCGTCTGATATTTGTGTTATACCTATTAGTTTACTCGCTCATTTTTATTGCATGTAGTCCTCACCTGTAATTGCAGTGACATTTGGATTGTGTTATTATAAGTGCATTTTTGTTAAGTAAATTGTATTGGTGTTCACTGTGTTGGTGTCCGATTAAATAAATAAATAAATAAATAAATTAAAAAGATGGGTCTGCAACTGATTTTAGCAACAATTAAATGTCATCCGCTGTCATCCAGTCATGATATGACATGATCATGTCATTTTTTGTGGACGAAATCTGGTGTCACATCACACCTGATGCCACTAAGATTCTACTGGTTAACCTAGTGCTTTATGTATGGGTTAGAATCGTAGCTGTAATTTCTTTGCATGTTCAGAAAAAAAACAAAGTGTTGAAAAACTTTTACGAGCGGGATGCTATCGAGCCACATATCATGGTTAGTAGTGCACCTGACCCGGCATGTCATGTGGTGCGGGTTCGAATCCCGCTCGTAGGATTTTTTCAACGCTTTGTCTTTTCTTCAAATTGTAATTTGTTCGCAACAATATTTGCGTAAAATTATATCTAAATAATCATAAAGTAATATTTTTAACAAAATAAGGCGATTAAAAATCTATTTAATGGTCAAGGTTACAAATAAACAAAGAATAAGGTCCGAATAGTTATTCCGTGTTTTGTTTCTGTCATTTATACGTCATTTCAAATTAGAGTAAAAGAGACAAAACACTGAAAATCTATTTGGACCCTATTCTTTGTTTATGTGTAAGGCACTAGGAATATAACACATTAAAGGTAGGTCCCCGAAAGGCCTGCGCAGACGAGAGTTTCGTCCGTCAAACTAGAACACTTAAACTACTGTTTCGCCTAGCGCGCATACGCGTGTGACGGACTCTAGTTACAAATGGTTTATTTCTGACGAACAAAAGTCCGCCGAGAACTGTCCCTCGTCTGCGCAGGCCTTAACAGAGCGTAGACAACTGGGTGCCTTGTGGACAATGGGCACTTTTAAATCCTTTTTTTTAAATGTCAGCGCCTGATCAAAACTTTTTATAAGTGTAGAAGATCTCCATACGAATAATATTTTATATAACAAGTAACTATTCCAAGATGTGAGTGATTTTATAGTAAGTTTATAGTATGATTCGAATCCAAAACTCCGGAATCATGAGAAAAATACTCAATAGTCTTAGAGCCGCTTTTGATAAAAATATAAATACAATATTCGATTTAAAAAAAGCTTGTCCGGAAATCGAACCTGTTTTGTCAGTATTTCCAGTATTATCCTGTATTAGATCCTCTCATATCTTTGAATGGTTACGGTTTCGAGCTAACTGTCATATAAGTTTTCGTTCGTTTGGCAGATCTCTAGCCATATAACAAAGTCAGAGTCACCACCACCAAAGCTCGTACAAATTGCCCATTGCCCTTTTACAATACAAATTCTGGTTTTCGTTAAAGTGATCGAGAGAGTGTGTAAATTGAAAACTCGAAAACTCGCGCTTATTCGAAAGGATTTTCAAAATATGAATCCGGTTTTAACCATGAACAATGATTATTTAAAAACATTTTACAGTATGCGCCCGCCCGCGCCGCCGGCCGCTCAGCCGCAGCGTGCGCACGCGGTTGGGCGGGCGGCGCTGTTATGCCGCGAATCAGGCGCACCAAAGCTATTTATAGTGCCGGCCCGGTATTCCGTTAACCTTACAGAGTGCTGTGCGAGCTTTATTCAACATTCTATCACGTTAATGAAAACGAGAATTTTGTACGGCATTGAAGCAGCGCCACCTAGTGACAAACGAGCAATTCAATAGGTCGCTGTAATAGTTATATTTTTAAATATATATTTATGTGTTTGTTATTGTAATAATTGAATCTGTATTGAAAAAGATTTGTTACTTACAAAATAATAAACTATTAGCGTTTATTCTTTGACTAGCGGGCGCCCTCGGTTTCACCCGTGTGGTTCCCTTTCCCGTGGGAATATCGGGATAAAAAGTATCCTATGTGTTAATCCAGGTTATAAACTACCTGTATGCCAAATTTAGAAAACAAAGAAGGAACATATACACACACACATACACACAAACTTTCGCATTTATAATATTAAGTGTGATAGCATTACAGGCAATTTCTATCACGCTCTTTTTAATTTTTAGAATTAAACCTGCTTTTCACAAAACTTTGCATTAAGCGTTACATTTTGAGGTCACCATCATGGCATAATTTATTATTGACATTTTGTATGACATAACTTAGGCTGTTTACTTTAAAGGGACTAAGCTGATTGGTAGTTCCCTTCACTTCGCATCGGCTTGACTACATAAAACTGTAGTCGTTTGGTCATGTTGATTCAATTGTAAGCGGGGTCGATCAAGTCGACATGTTCCTTTTTTATGCACGTGTGTGAGACTGCAATTAGAAAATGAAAATGAAAATGAAAATGAAAATAGTTTATTTCATTAACATAAGATAAAAATATATGCAATGGCCAGAACCAACCCAGGAAACATGTCACCAAGCTTGTAGTGAGAGGTTCTGCTCTTCCCAAGATACAATAAACTATGTTAAGATACAAAGAGTAACTAGGTACAGTTATAAATAAACTATTTTATCTATGGTGAATTAATTACAATTAAAACTGTGTGTGCATACATATTATGTGTGCACGTGCGTGCGCGCGTGTGTGTGTGTGAGTGTGTGTGTGTGTGTGCGTGTGTGTGTGTGTGTGTGTGTATGTGTGTGTGTGTGTGTGTGTGCGTGCGTGTGTGAGGGCGAGGGTGTGTATGTGAGGGTGTTTGGGGGTGTGTATGTGAGGGTGTTTGGGGGTGTGTATGTGAGGGTGTTTGGGGGTGTGTATGTGTGTGTGTGTGTGAGTGTGAGCACCTCTCTCCAATGAGAAATGCGTTCATAGTATAGGTTCCGGCAATAAATCATCATCGCTATCATTATCGTTATTATACCAGCTCATTATTACGTCCCCACAGCTGGGGCACAAATTTTTCCTACTTGGATGGAAACGCCATAGAGAGCATGGCCATAAACCATTACGCGGCGCGCCCAGTGCGGTGCGATGGTTGTTAACGACCGCTAATGCAGCAGGGACCAACGGATTTAAGTGCCATTCGAAGCACGCCTGCCGACATTTGTGTTACACTGCAGTTTGGAGAGAAGCGATATGATGATCATCATTATCATCTCAGCCAAAAGATGTCCACTGCTGGACAAAGGCCTCCCCCAAGGCGGCATATGTCTATCATTGATTTACATAGCCGCCCGGCTTCTGTTTGTAATAAGTGGATTTTTATGTACTTGTGTTTTTTTTTGGTCAATTTCGTATGCTGTCCGCGTCTTTTATAAATAATTAAGTGACATACTCACCGATTCTTTTTATTGTTATTGGTTATGTCAGAATAACAGAGGCTGCGGGTCCCCTGCAGCCACTGAGTCATAGACCTTTTTGTCTTAACGTCAAGTTATGTTTGTTAATGTTCGTTGTAATTTTTTTATTGTATGTTTTAGCGGAGCGCTGGCCGACCACCTGCTAGATGGGCCAGAGATATAGAGCTGGTCGCTGAAAAAACCTGGATGGATCAGCTCAAAACAGAAGGGATTGGCGTAACGTGGAGGAGGCCTATTCCCAGCAGGTGGGTAGATACGGGCTGAAAATGATGATGATGTTTGAGACAAATAAATGATTTTTTTATTTTATTTTTTATTTTTTATATGCGTTCCAAATATAGGCACCGCCAATAAATCGGCGTTGGGTAATTACGTTGCATGCCCCGCTGTGTTACCTTATCGATCACCGATTTATTTATTATTCGCACTCGACAAATGGGCTGTCGTTTAATTAGGTTATCGACATGGATCGCCGGTGACTAATAAATTGGATGCAGTCACTGTGCATAGGCGGAGCGATTTCCTATTCAAAATGACGTAACAATTGGAACAAGTTTCTTTAGATTTTTCTACACAATGAGTGTTGTTAATATGAGCGCGTCGCAATCTTGTTTGTTAACTTATACTTATTTCTAATAACTACTTCGCAAAGTGAGATAAACTTGTATGTAAAAAGGTACCATAAAAAAATTTTACAAAACTATAGCCGGCTTACAACTTCCCACATGAACAATAGCAGATGGGTACGCTTTTAACAACTGTTATCTTTAGAAAACAACCTGGATTAACTGCCTAAAGTGCCTTTCAAAGCACGGAGCAGGTCGAAACATTTAATTTAATTACTCATCCTATTACCCCTCATTGCAAAAATTGCAATTGCAATTGCAATTACAAATTTAAAAATATCGCGTCACGTCCATTCGATGGTCTATCTTGTGTGACGTATCTAAAATACAGATTATTTAATGGTGCAAAGGTTTTTTAATTTTCTGTTGTATGCACCACGAGGTTACTTTTTGACATAGACTCTTTCGTAGAGTCCAAGACATAGTTTTGTAAATCAAAGTATATGGCAGTCGGGTACCGCATGCGGGCCCTGATTTTTGGTAACTGCAGAAAACGCTTTGCGTACCTTTGCGTCCAGGACGCGTGGTTCTTGTTGGGAGGTGTCGTCACCAGCTCATCTTAGCCTTCCCTATGGATGGATAGGGAGAACAGGTCATAAACCACCACGCGGGCCCAGTGTGAATTGGGGGTTGTTAAAGACTGCTAATGCAGCCGAAACCAAGGGCTGTACGTGCCTTCCGAAGCACGTAGGAGCTCAAGATGATCGAATTTTTGGCCACCCATCCAATGACCGGCCTTTGCGAAAGTTAACCACTGCGCCATCGTCGAGCTCCTCAGTAGGGAGGTATAGACCTAAAATTACCCGCTACCGCTCCTCGCTCCTCTTTTGAATAGAACCTCTGCTCTAAGAATATACGTCAACAGCAATGTGATCGCTCAATTGCCAAGAGGTGCAATGGGTAGTACGTAAATAGACAAGTACATTGATATAATTATATAAAAAGATACAGACTGTGACTAATTAACGTTTAATTTAATATATTAATGCCGAATTAATTATGATATTAATTCACACGTTATCTTAAAATTAACTAAGTGAGTTTATATATTTATTTAACTTTTGCAACATTAAATTATATGACGGACTTAATGTCTAAGGCATTCTCTACTAGTCAACCATAGGGTGGAAATAACATGGTAGGCGGAATTCAGAGCCATAAAAAGTGATGGGGGTAGTATAAAAAATAGGTATTATATAATTATTAAAAATATATATACATAATTAATATTTGATATTCCAAAAAGTAAGATGAATAAATAAATAAATAAGCAGGCCGGTGGTGGTTGTCAACGACTGCGAATGCAGCCGGGACCAACGGCTTTACGTGCCTTCCGAAGCACGGGGGAGCTCGAGATGATAAATTTTTGGTCACCCATCCGATGACCGGCCATTGCGAAAGTTGCTTAACCGGGCGCGTTAACCACTGCGCCATCGAGCTCCTACGTAATCCATAGTAGTGTATTGAAAATAGCTTTACCTTGTAGAAGCGAATGACGTAGATATCTGTTTACATTAGACGCTAGCTTTGACGTCATAAACACAGAAAATGAAACATATCTAAAATATACCTAACTTGGCTTCTGTTTGGAAAAGTTGAAGATTCCACAAAGTCGTACGAGAGAGAGAGAGAACCCTTTCTGGCAAGATCTCCCCTTTCATATTTAGTATAGAATCTTATAGAAGCAGCAGGTTTGCAGGTTGTAATTACGCTTGTGATGTATTATATTCTTAATCAACAAAATTGTACACATAGTGGTTTTTAAAGGCACGTTGTTAAATAGCATATAAAAGAATCTGGTTCTACTGAGAGCTTAGAGCATTTAATGCTCTAAGACTGAGAGTCATGACATTACATTTTTTGGGGAATTCTTATAAAGTGTTTTACTTAAGAAACCTAGTTTACAAAATTACAAAATAAATGTAGGTACAATCTTTGTAAAATGACTTGTCCCATCATGTCATGGGGTGCGTTTTCAAATCCCGCTTGTGGTTATATTTTCAACTCTTTTTTTCATAAAGATACTTCGTTGTTTTAATATTTTATGTTTCTGAAGGTATGACGCTGCAACATTTATTCCTTTCACCATACTCGAAAAAGAATATGTTCTGTTGTTAGCCTCGATCAATAGTTATAAGTCGTATACTGTAAGACTGAAAATGATGGACGAATTTTTATTCAGTACACTAAAATCCCTTTAATTATACATAGATTTTAAACTGAATACAAGTTATTCACGTACAACATACAATCTATTTAAATATTTTAACGTCTTAACCCTTTATAAGGCAGTGGCATATATATTGCCACCATATTTTGAACTTTATACAATTAAGATAAGGTCGAAAACCAATAAAAATTTGAACATGATATGCCCGTTAAAGGGTTAAGGTACACAACAAAGAAAATAAATTGTAAGTAAATTTAAAAAAAACATAATTATTTTAACTACTAGGTACTATCTTATTTGTGGCAAATATATAGGCATATGTATTATTTTTAGTTATACTATTTCATCCCACTGCTGGGCAAAGGCCTCCCCCAAACCATTCCACTTCTCTCAATCCCTGGCGACATGTCATTACATCATTTAAAAATAACATCATTATTTTAAAGCTTAAAATAAAATACTCGTATATTGACATAATGTTTCCTTAGTAAATAATAAATTAGAAAATAACAGGATCAGCGACATACTTACTTAATCTTATTGTTTGTAGTTTTGTATTTTTAACAAATTGTTTTTGGTGCAGGTAACACATCCTATCTGGTAGGTCTCGACGGGGAGGTGCGCGACCTTCTCCTTCAGGCCCTTCGGAGTCTTGACGCTGGGTCTCATGAACGTAGACCACATCTTCCCCAAGATCGACATTATGCTGATCACTGAGAGACCAAGGAGGAAGCCCTGCGAAAAAGAAATAATAATCATCATCAACATCAGCCTAAAAGCGGTTAAGGTCTTCAAGCATACATGAGAGAAATATTGAGTCAAAAAACATCATATTTATAAATGTTCAAATATTTTTTAACGCAAATTTTGTTGCGAACAAATTATAAAAACACAAATGTTGAAAAAATTTCCACAAGCAGGATTTGAACCTGCACCCTTCTGACATACCGGGTCAGGTGCTCTTCCAATTGAGCTATCGTGGTTCTAACCAGCCCGCCGAAATTATTCAACACTTTTTACTTTGAAAGCCAAAGGCGCCCATTCAATGTCAACAACTACCATCACTAACATCCGATCATAATATTTTTACAAGAAGAAAAGGGTGCAGGTTCAAATCCTGCTCGTGGAAATTTTTTCAACATTTCTGTTTTTATAATTTGTTCGCAACAAAATTTGCGTTAAAAAATATTTGAACATTTATAAATAGCTTGCTTACTTCTTAACTGATCTTTAATATTTGTAAAAATATTATGATCGGATGTTAGTGACGGTAGTTGTTGACATTGAATGGGCGCCTTTGGCTTTCAAAGTAAAAAGTGTTGAATAATTTCGGCGGGCTGGTTAAAACCACGATAGCTCAATTGGAAGAGCACCTGACCCGGTATGTCAGAAGGGTGCAGGTTCAAATCCTGCTCGTGGAAATTTTTTCAACATTTGTGTTTTTATAACATCATATTTGTTTTGTTTTATATTGCAACTACATGGAAACGCTTACCCTTCATCTGACCTGTATAAGATCGAAAGTTGAAGCGCACTTCAACCGTAATCCTTACTAATGTAGCACTGGCTCTCATCTTATCTAAATATGTCGCCGTAATGTCAATGTTGTAGCATTGTTGTGTACCAGCAGCTAGAGGTAAGATAACCAGTGTCTCAGTAACTGAGGATTTCAGTTGGAATGCGCTTCCACCTTCGGCTTTATCATCACATAACGTCAGGTGAGATGAAGGCCAAGTGCTTCATCATCATCACCATCACCATCATCATCATCATCAGCCTATACTAGTCCATTGCTAGACATAGGCCTCTCCAAGTGCACGCCATCGAGCACGATCCGCGGCTTACCCGTATGGAATAAAAAAACATGAAGTGTCGGAACACAACAATGGTACACTAACATTGTTGACGGCAGATTTAGATAGGCGGAATTAAAACAAGCCCGACCAAAAACTAAATCGGGTACAACATGCAACCAAGCTTGGAATCAAAAAGAGGCGATGAGTAGTTAGTTTGAGGTCGTTACGTGGCCTATGAAAACTATGAATTCACGGGTAGTCATCATCATTATCTATCACATAGTAGAATGAAACAAGTAGGTCGACTCGGCCCCCGAGCAAGCGATAATCACCTAAACTTGTAGGGCTGTCGCTTTTAATTAGAATGAGGTAGGTATCTACATATAAATAAGAACATACTTAGAAATATGAATTCATGGATTTCAGAGAACCCCCGATCTACCTAAACGTAGTTTGTCAACTGTACAACACAACAACTTACAATAGGTAAGTAGATACGGTCAACAGCACATCACGGTAAACACTTGCAGTTCGATATTAGTACTTATGCCCACAACATAAGAACGGTACAAAGTCCAAAGTGTTTCGTCTGACTGTTCCTAATTAGTCCCTTGTTTTCGCGGTAGGGTATACCGTGTAATCTAATAAATTAAACTTACAAATCCGTAGGTACATGTATTTACCTCTCTAATCCACGAAATCTTTCGGTAGTAAATAACTGACACAAAATTGTGTAATTAGGTTAGGCAGGAGGTACTCAACTCACCGTTCTTGTTCGATAGGTAAAGTAAAGAAAGAAAATTCTGGATGGACAAGCTGCTATTAAGACATTCATAAACACTGCAATATCTCTTGTTTTTTTTTGTAACCATCGTTGACCTTGACTTACGTTTAACAAATTATAATCTACGTGCGAGCGGCAGCGGCGCCGGCACAGCGACGAAACACGCAGGCGCGCGCGGCATTATGTACGGCTCAGCCGCGACTGGCGCAGCATTAGCAGCAATAAACTTTGTCAGTGTGTGCGTGCGACGATGCGTACGGACGGGTTGGTTCGGCTGCGCTCACATACAAGCCGCGCTCGGTGCGTATGTATGAAGGTGACCTACTTGTTTCATTCTACTATGATTATCATCATCATCAGCAAATTTTTATGTCCCTACTGCTGGGGTACGAACTTTCCCTATGGATGGGTAGAGAGAACGTACCATAAATGCCAGCCATAAATGATGTTTTTGCAAACATAAATTTTTAATTTATTTATTTTATCTTTTTTGTATTTTTTTTTACATGTTGTGAATTTTGTGTTTTTATTTGTGACAAAAGTGTCCTTTTATGATAGGGCATTTTCCAATATTTTTGACGCAATAAGGGAGAAAAAAGCTTGTCACTTGATGAGTTTCTTGCCGGTTCTTCTCAGTACAAGGCTCAGAGTAGACTTACGAACGATGGCGTAATGACGTTCATAAGAGCTATTTGTAGCCTAAACTGAATAAATGATTTTGAATTTTGAATTTAAACCATCACGCGAGCCCAGTGCGGTTTGGTGGTTGTTAACGACTGCTAGTGCAGCCGGGACCAACGGCTTTATGTGCCTGTGCGAAGCACGGAGGAGCTCGAGATGATACATTTTTGGTCACCCATCCGATGACCTGCCTTTGTCAAAGTTGCTTAACCTCAGCACTTGCTGACCGGGCGCGATAACCACTGCGCCATCGAGCTCCTTACGGTCTGTCACCAGTATAAAATTAAAACCTTAGCGATTTCAATTAATCAACCAATTATCGTTAATTAATGTTTCAATGAAGGGTTGCTGTCCCGTCCTTTTTCACAGTCAGTACATCATCATCGCTGGACTATGGCCAACGTATAAATCATCAGTGATTGTGGTCGCTTGGCAAATGGAACGGTGCTTCATCAACTTATGGTAGCGCAGGGCGCTAGTGAAAAAACCCACATCATACATAATGGCATATTGGCACCGGAATCTGGTCGGCCTGCGGTGCCGCGATAATGCGTTCTTTATGACAATCATAAATATAAAACTACACTGAGTGTGGTCAGTGCCCGGATGGGCAGTCGATTACCTAGCCATGTGTACTTACAAACAAGCACCGCCACTAACCAGCAAAATGAGCACAAACATGTACTTCTCGGTACTTCTGGGTCTAAAGGCCGGTGGTGGTCCAACCACTAGACCATAGAGGCGGTATAGTTTAGTTATGTATATCATACTCACCACGCTTCCACCCAGGTCTGATATGAACAAGTTCCAGTCGTAGTTGTAGCGCTCCTCGTAAACGGACACCATCATAGTGTTGAAGTATATGAACAGCTGGAAAACAGAGATTATCAAGTCATAATACTCCTATATTTAGAACGTGTTATAAGTATAACAGTAAAATAGGATAGTATAGGTGAGGTTTGCGATTCCTAAAGATTTGTGGTTCCTGCAATTCCATAAGTGGGTTCTGCAAACGTAGTGCAGGACGCCCTTCGGCGCGGTGGAGCGACACGCAAGGTGCTTAGCAGCGGTTGGACGAGAATAGCCGAAGATCGGGCTCAGTGGCGTGCATAAGGAGAGGCCTGTGTCCAGCAGTGAACTGATGTGGGCTGATTATGATGAAGAGTGAACCACACTGTGATTGGTAAATCAGTTATTTTTTTACCATCTTCCTTTTGATATCAGTAGATGTGAGGTTCCATAAAATAACAGGGGTTTGTTAAGTGTTCCGCAACCTATAAAGTTTAAGAACCGCTGCACTAGACCACATTGCCTGCTAAATAGAAATACTAATATATAATACCGCGGTAAAGAAGTAAAATATTATGTAATATACGTAATTCCACCACCACCAGTTCCTCCCAAATCAGAAAGTAAATCTTGCGAATATCACCTAGGTCTGAGTGTCCCATTCACTCCTTTGGGCAATGAGTAGTTTTTTGGAGTTAGTTTGGGGTTTTTACGTGAGAATTCCAAATAGATTTGTATAACACCTGGGTCTGCAAAGCCGCTTCCTTGGTCTTGGTTGTCCACTGGCCGCTGACGGAATCCCAGGCGAAGGTGTGCCGGTTGTTGACGAACCCGTTGTAGAGGTAGCTGCGGCAGAAGCGGGGGCAGACGCTGCAGTTGTGGTGCTCCGACAAGCTGGTAAGGGATCATCCTTTAGACGATGTGAAGAAGCAATTTGTGGGTCAGCAAGGTTAGGACGGCTAGAGAGGCAATCTTGCCCCACAGCTGTCCTCGAATCTGGACTCTTTTTTTGTTAAACGATAAATTTGACGATAAATTTTATCAAACTTATTTCTATTTGTAATATTGTTATTTAATTCTAATTAGGTATTTTAATATTTTTTTGCAACATAGACATGTTACTATTTTGTTTTCTATTTCATTTGTTCCATTAACTTGTTTATAAATTCATTACCTCTATTAATAACAGAGATCAATTTTAACTAAAATTTTATTAATTACCAGTAGTTCCTGAGATTAGCGCGTTCAACCAAACAAACAAACAAACTCTTCAGCTTTATAATATAAGTACAGATAGTTGGCCCAATGCGGGTTGGCCAAAGGTAAAATATACCAAATGATTCCAAACAGCTTAAATTACATTCTCAATGATAAGTATTGTTTGGAGATACATACTCTACGTAAGCTGATATAAGAGCCCTCATTGCAGTGAAGTTGTTGCAGAGTGGTAGACTGCTGCCTAGCATCCAGGGTCCTGAGCAGCCTGCTTCCTCGCTAACTTTGCCCCAAACATATCGAGTAGTGCACTGGAAAATTAATAAATTAATGTTCATACATCATTGTATTTAATATTATAATGTTTTTGTTTGCTTTCTGTGTGTTTCACATTCAGTTAAATCAATATTAATATGCGGGATACGGGTGTTTATTGAATGAAGCGGACGAATGAAGTCGCGAGCGGGTCACTAGAATACATATAATAGGGAATCCTGAAATTAGCCTTACTCATAGTTTAGGTATTCCATAATAAATGTTATTTTTGTGACATAGCCGAGTTCCTCCTCATTGTCATTTGTCTGACCTGTGCTCATTCTTATTTGGGGCCGGCACAACATGTTTAATCCTTCTATTCTCCGTGGTCACGTCATGCTGATCATCTTTTTCCATTACATGTCCAAGACAGTCGGTTTAATGACCTTAAACGGTTTATTGTTTCAGAAAAGCTTACTTGGCATAAGTATTTTACGAAGTCACTTACAGTGTTGGCGCTGTAACCGTAGTCGCTGGTGCAGGGGTCTTCCTCGTGGCTGATCATCACGTACTGGTCTACCGACAGCTTCACGTCGATGGTCTCTCCGACGTTGCTGTACAGGTAGTCTACCAGGCCGCCGTTGTACACTGCTACTTCTGAATATGAGTTGGGTTAAGATTTGAGGTTGAAAATGATGCACTTGAAAAACTTATGCCCAGACTCAGTTTAGCTGCTGAAATGGCTGTCGAGCAATCCTGGGCGTAGTGAAGTGTCTTTTTCAATGATAGGTAAGATGGTGTTAGAAGGGTCAAAATGTTTTTTTACCTAGCAAGGAAAATTTATTCTACTCTATCTGATGTTATGTAGAAATAGACTCTAGACGCGAAACAAACCGGTGCAACGTGAAAACGACGCAGCATCAATCACTCTCGCCCTGCCAGCCCTGCCTCTTTACTCGTCGTTTAAAGAACCATAGAAAGAAGGGAAAACGTGTGCTGGTAGGCCGTTCTATCTTTTGGAGGTGCAACATTGAAATGAGTCATAAAATTTATTTATTCGAAATAGAATATTTAAGAGAGTATAACGATGATTCTGAAGAGCGAGACGAGTACTCCTATGAAAGTAGGGAGAAGGTGGGATGAGGTCAGGGAGTTCTTCAGAGCACTTGCCATGGTATAAGCAGTACAAGACGCTGACGGACGCAATATCTCTAGGCGACAACAGGATTTCTTTTATTTTCTTCTATCTCCCTATGTACTTACCAGTAAAAGGTTCTCTGGTGTAGTGTATGTAGACATGGTAGCCGGCCGGGTAAACGCTGGCGGAGGTGGCGATGTCGGCAGCGCTGTGCTGCAGCGTGATGGAGTAGCCCGTCTCCTTGGTGGCGGTGGTGGCGCGCAGTCGGGGGATGAGCGTATAGCAGCGGCCGTGCACGAAGCCCGTGGTGGTAGTCACTTCCACGTCTGCTCATCATTGTATTTATTTTTATTTAGTTGCTTTTTCATTTATTATAAAAAAATGTAAACAATGTATGAGTTCGTATGATATCTTAGACCTCACGGTCGGCAATGCGCTATTTGTAGGTGCCCGTTGTTTTACTTATCTTATGAGGTAAGACTCCTCATTGTTTTATCACTGCTATTATTTAACAAAAAGGCATAAACGCCAAATGGATGGAAATCGATTCACATGGTCTAAATATGGAACTTATTTTTACTATGGTGAAAGATTATGATAGGATTTTCCTTTTCATATTCTTTAAAAAACTCACTGTCCGTTGATCCTCCTAATCCGTACTGTGTGAAGAATTCGCTGGAGTCGTACGTGATGTCCTCCCAAAGCTCATCCAAAGGAATGGAGAAGTTATAGCTGCTCCAGGCAGACGTGAACCGAGGATGTGCGAAGAGGCCATATTCCTGGAACAAATAACTTTAAAATGGAACTGCACTACTGTTGCCGTTGGTCCTTCTGTCTATTTAGATATATCCCAAATATTCTGTATCCGACTTCATAGCGACCACCCTAATATCTTTTTCCGACACCAAACAGCATTGTTTTGCATTGCTGTTATATTTTCCATTGAAATTAAAGCCCACATACAGGCATAAGAGCTGAAACTTCACTGTCAGCAACAAGCTCTTCCTTGGTGTTGGAAGCTTCCGTGGGCTGCGCGTCCCATCAAGCAGCCTGCATGCTTGTTTGTCGTCATTAAATATTAAAAAAGCTTTCGCTGTTATCACTTACTAGCATTTTATCATACTTGTACGGCGGCTCCCTGCAGAAGGTGATGCTAGGATAGGTGATGGTCCGATTGAAGTCAAAGTGGGTGTACGTCGTTATAGGGGTGTCTATCAACTTGCTCACGCATGCAGTCAGCTGTGAAAACATAACGGCATCAATAATGATACTGCTGGGAATGATCTCAGCGTGACTTTACCCACAGGTCATATGCCTGCAATGACGCCGCTGATCGTCCGACGTGTCGTTTGCCAGCTTTCGGCCATAATAATCTCAATGTCTTGCTTTACATGCTCCACCTTCAATACATAATTTTCCAATAGATGTTCACAGAATCCCACTGCTGTGATTTACTACCAAATAAATTTCAACAGAGTATTGAAGCCTTAAGACCTAATTTCAGCATTCATCAGCATGTGGTTGTCCGTTGTCCGTTGATCAGCTTAATGTACTACTGCTGGACAAAGGTCTCTTCCATTTTTTTTCCATTTCTACCGATCCTCAAATGCCTCCGGCCAGGCTGTGAGACCATGTGAGGCAACCAAGGTAGTAATCACACGACGCGCCTGTCACCCGAGCACCAAGAATATGCATAAAGGTGTAGCTAGTAAAATAAGTAGTTGACTAACTACAGCCATATTGAAAATGAGTTTCAATTTACTGTTGAGTCATTAGAGGTGACATTTCAATTCAAAAAATTCATTTTAATTCAAATTTCAAATCAAAATTTCAATTGGACTGGATAATAACTTACATTTTTAAATATAACTAAAGTTCTTACTTGCTGCACCACAACTCCAAGACAAACGAGGACCACGAGGGTCTTGATCAGGTTCGACCCCTTGATGCAGCTCCAACACTTCTGCTTGAAGGTGACTGCCGGTTCCTCAACCTATAAATCATATTTATTTTTCAGTCGAACATGTTTCTTTACGACCGGACAGATAGCTACGAATAGGAAACCAACACACGCTAATCAACAAAACAAAAGTTGTTAAAAATATATTAACAACCTCCTATTCTTTAGCAAGGACTAAAGTAAATTGATTGTCAATAGCAATAAAACACCATAATTAGTCGCAAAGTAAATGAACATGACTAGTTAAAGAAAATCTTACCTTTTCATTTACTTCAACTGCCATTTCCAAAAATCACTTTGAAAACCTATAATCCAGAGAGACGCCCATGCCGGTGTCTGGCTCGCTCCCTATGTTGTGTGGCATATTGTTGCTGTACTGCGAACACAACCTGCCTTTTTATGGCATTTCACTCAACGGATAACTGATATTGGGCATTATCTTATTTATTACATTATTTGCTCATCGCCGTAGACTCAAAATTTGTGGTTTTCAAGTTCGTTCGTTCGGGATGCGGTCTTGAAAGTTATTTTAATATATAAATATTCTTACACATCCTGATCCGATTCCAACCTCTCGGACAATCTTGTAGGGAACGGGGACACGCTTGATGCTATTCCCTCTAGAATATGTTTGGATCATCACACGGCTATATAGGCACATAAAAATTCCGGTGTCGCTGTAAAAGCCGTTTGATGCCAACACAAGTACATTAATGGAAAAGATGATTGCAAATTAGTTACCTCGGACACAGAAGAAATAATAGTCTCGGATTCTATCAAATATCAAGAGGTTATAAAATCACAGCACCATTCAACGCTACAAGACCAAAAGATACCGTTCAGGGATTACTTATGAAGTAGCCACTTTCAGTTTTTATACCTGAAGGTGGTAAATGGGAAAATAACATTTTGAATTTAAAATGATGGGCTGATGTTAAAATATAATAAGTAGCTTATGGGCGCCAGGACCTTTTGTATAAAAATATTATAAACTGGAAATAACGCTTAGGTAGGTAATGTTAGGTAGACCGCTACTATCCGTTTAGATTACACTCGTAAATTTACGCAAAGTAATACAGCACTTTCACGCCAATATATGAATGACAAGTGTCGCTAATCTCCGCTGATAAACTTTATTAATGCCGACATGCAACTAAAACATGTCAATACTGAAGAGTTTTTGTTCAGTATTGACATGTTTTAGGTCGCCAAAAACTGGCAAATTTTTATACTTAAGAATTTCTGTTTAAAAGAAATCTTACTTTTCCTAAAATACTCATTATCTTAAGTGTTCAACAACCAAGGATCAATTCAATCAATTTTTATTTATTTATTTGTTGTCAGGCAACGCAGGCCCATAGACACATACCTTATCATCATCATCATCATCATCTCAGCCAAAAGACATCCACTACTGGACAAAGGCCTCCCCCAAGGATGTTATGGGGGGTATTTGCCGTAATCGCCACGCTTGGCAGGCGGGTTGGCGATCGTAGTAGGTTGAGGGTAGCCTCAGAGAGATGCTGCTACCCATCCCCTGGAATGGTCCCTAATTCGGCTTTTACGACACCCTCGGGAAGAAATGGGGTAGTGCAATTCTTTATCCCCGGTACCACACAGGGCAACGTAAACGTCTTTATACTTCCTTCCTTTTCCTTATTTATTAATTATTACTAATGCTTAAGTATGTGCGTCAGCTAGAAACAGCGAGTATGTGTGCTCTAGACACAAAGTCTGAGCTGACATTACATTACTAGGACGGCAAACGGGTGGACAGCCTTTGCCTGATGGAAAGCAGTCACAGTCGCAAAGATTTTTGGAGAGAGAGAGTTTGCTGATGGCCTCAGGCGTCCTTTCCAGCGTCACAAGAAGGCAAGAAACTTATAAAATTCCTCAAGCCGTGAGATCGAAACACCGTCAGAGGGTTTCTAGAGGAAATGTCCTCACGAACGCGTGCCCCCTTTCCCTAGTAGATTCTCCGAGGGAGAGGTTGCAATCGGATCGGGCGCCAAAGGTTTCAACGCTCATTGCCAACCTGAAAGCTTCAGTTCTTACTAGAGGGTCGCCCGCGAAACTTCGCGTTTATTCAACTGATGATGATTTCATTTCATTGTAAACTGCAAGTCACTCATCTACATTTGGCGCCAAAATGATGAAACCTTTTTTAAATGAACATTTCATTTAAATTTATTATGTCAAATAGTAATACATGAGTTCAGTTAGAATTGGAGTTAGTCGATAACAATTTAATTTAATTTTGTTAAGAATAAACTTTCACAATTTGAAACTATAACATTGTTTTGAAAAATAATAATTTGTTTAATAAATAGTCAATGCAATGAACTGTGAGCATTGTACTTATTGTTACATCTCGCGTGCGACAACTTTTCTGGTGAATGGTCCTTCTTCATTAATGTCACCATTCTGCGAGTTGTTGTCAATTCATATCTTGAGTGAGTTTTCAGAACGGACTCGAGACATTGCAACGTATAGTTGACCATGTGAGAAGACGGGGCTCGGCAAATAAAGGCCGACTTTGTCCAAAGTTAGTCCTTAGCTCTTGTTAATCGATATGGCAAATGCCAACTTGACTGAAGAACAGAGAGAACTTCAAGATCAAGACAGTTATCTCTCATCCAGACAACTTGCAATCGGGTTCCGTTCATCAGGCCTAGCATCACGTTCAAGTTACGAAGCAAGTTGACAATTAAACCAATTTTCAATTGTAAGTTGTGAGGTGGAAGTCCTGACACGTTGAGGCTGTTCAAGAATTCAATTGGATATCGAGTTTGCTCTGCAAAATCATCAGTGACAACAGAGTTGATGCTTTTGTAGCTGTGAGAATTCGTTCGAGTGCGGATGGGTACCACCAAACAGTTCTTGAAGTAATGGAGTAGACTGAATGGCCACTACTGGGACTTTGCCATCGTGACAGCATGCTGTAAAGTGGCCTCCAGTCTTTTCACATGCGTAATGTAGAGCCTGGCATTTGTCACATTGTGCAGTTAGATTTCCAATGTCTGATGACGGCAGTAGTTTCGTGGAGTCGATATCCGCCGGGATTTGTGAACTGTTGAAACGTCTCACACGTTGTCGGTTTCTATCGGTCACTTGTGTACTGCGATTAGTAGCTGTTGTGCGGCGAGCATCACCTGCTGTTGGACGTCCTCTTGGCATAATTGTAATGAAAACAGTTAAGATTCTATTAAATACTGCCACAAACATGCCAAAGTATTTATTTTTAATATAAAAAGTCATATTTATTTTCTTTTTTTCATATTAAACTGTTCACGTCAGCAGCGAAAAAAAAATACTCACTTGTTTCGAGATAAATGTATTCATAAAACTCTCGTGGTGTTAAAACATTTTCACCACTGATTACATATTATTTAAGGTTATTATATATTTATTATCACAAAACAAAGAACAACGTACGTATGTCGTAGTAGGTTCGCACGTTTTTCATTTGTTTTTTTTGTACAGCCGTAGGCCGCTCTCTAACCGGCGAGTAACTTTTTTCCGCTCTCTAAAATTAAATCTGTGTTATGTTGGCAATAGAACCTATTTGCTAGTTTTCTACTTTTTGATAGTAATTTTGACAGACTTTTTCATTTTAACATTTGCTTTTATCTATATATTAATACGTGAAGCAAAAACTTTGTACCCCTTTTTACTAAAATTGCGCGGACGGAGGTATGGTGTGAAATTTCGCACACTTATAGTTTATATAGAGAAGGATTACAGAATGTTAATATTTTTTTTTAATTATGCATAAAAAATACATTAAAACAATAAAACAAACATTACATACACTACCATGTATTTGACACACGCATATATACACTTTTCAAAAATTTCAAAAATGGAAGGGGAGCGGCCGAAATCTGTCAATGCCAATCCAAACTCACATTCTATCTTTTTTAATTTTTCATTGCTTAGGATACAATCCGTGCAGTCTTAATAAAATTACGGTCAAATTTCGACCACTGGGCGACCACTACTTTTATTAAATTCTTCTTCTTGTGACATTGCATTTGAACGCTGCGTTTCATTTCTTAGCCTATATTTTAATACAGTCCACAACATTTTGTCCTCTTTATTTTTCAGCACATCTACGGCTGGAGCTCTTCAAAATGAGACCATAACCGATTTTTATGTGCAGCTAACGTCCCTTAAGGCTAAGGGTAAGGCACACTAGCGCCGCTAATGGATTTAATTTTATAACTGCAAAGCTGGATTTTTTTCAAACATTGCGGACCTTCCGACACGGCAAACATCTATTATTTAATAATTGTGCACTACTTTTAGGTTTGTTTTTGTATTCATTCGCTAACACCAAAAGTGGCCATTGTTTGTGAATAAATGCGATAGCCCGTTTTGTGAATAAACCACGCAAAAAAAGTAGTGCACAATTATGAAATAAATATTATGGATGCTTTCCTTTTATCGGACGGTACGCAATGTTTAAAAAAATCCGGTCCGTTAGTAATTGTCAAATTATCAATTGGTGGCGCTAGTGTGCTTTATCCTTCGCCTTAATCACTGGGACAAAAATCGGCTTACGCTATTAATATATAAGATGCGTCTATGACTTTTACTGAATCCAGGAACTACCTTTCAAACCGGAATTCTGCCAATGCGAAACAATGCAGCGTAATGACAGAAATAGACTATAGACACGAAATCCTTTATTATGTGCTATAGACTAGGGTGGTTGCTATCCAATCCAGACGGATTCTGAAAGAAAGCTCCAGAGATAATTCAAGTATCCTTCCGAGTTTCCAAAATTGTTAACGCCCAATCGTTTTCTTTTAAATTAAGATTTTTAGAGAATTTCAAGTTTGACCCGGTTCAGTCACTCAGCCTACATGTGGCTCCATCTGTGACTGGAACGGGCAACCTAAATGTACAAAAAGTAGCTAGAGTGAGTTGTCAGCCGCTGTGTCAGGCTTTAGGTGCCAAAAATGATGATAAAATAACCAAATAATCCCTAGATTACAACTTATTAATAGTTTTATTGGATGAGATATTTCAAAAAGCATTCAAAGCATGGAACCTTGCTGCAAAGGTAGTTGCTTCCGAATTATATCGCTAGATGGCACTCGCCAGTGACATGACAATAATATCAATGGAATGGTTTGGAATTATCCAGCAGAAATTCGCAATTTAATAGTAAGTAGGTACCTACATTTAAAAATCCTTATCTATTGTAATTAAAACTTGTAAATCCCTTCAATATTGTAACAAACATAATGTGTGTATATTATATAAGGTGTTCTAAATTATTGTACCTACAGTCGACCATATCTCAAGTGTAACAGTAGCGTTGTATCTAATGCTCTACGTACGGGTTAGGGCCTAACCAAACCTTAACATTAACATAAGGCTGGCCTCAAGATAAAATCATCCGTCATCCCGAGCCATAGAACTAGTGGTATAGAAAGGATAATACTACGATTAATGGCCTCAAGATCAACTTGTTATGCTTGATGTGCGGTCAATTAAATGAATATGTGATATGCGGTAAATTTTCGCAGAATAACTGAAATGTCTGTTCGATGATTTTGCGTTGTCTAAATAAACTACTAGAATTCGCTAAAAAAAATCCGTACATCGAAAGGACGTATATTTGGGACGTAATACATTACTTAGCTCTATCTAAGTGTTGTATGGCATCGAATTTCGAAAATTATACAAACTATAAATTTATGAAGTGAAATAAAAAGGCTATTATAGCTCAAAGCTTTTAATTACAACTACATTAGATATTTACAAAGTAATACACGATACTTAGTAGCTTACAGATACAATATCACTTTATGAGACAAACACACGATCGGTACAGATACCAACGCTTGCTTCCATCACAATAAATAAAGCGGTAACGTCATTTCTCATCACTTAATTGTAAAAACACTTTTGAATATCACTAGGGTTTAAAACCAACTGGAAACAAGAATCCAGCTACATAATATAATAATGGAAGACATGGGAGCGATAGATGTACCACCACTTACTGGTTTGAATTTAGAGGCAATTTTGTTTGTGATATTCAGGAACTTGTTCTTGTATTTGTCCAGTATATCCGATCTCGGCGTAACGTCGCAGGCTGTATGGCTGATGGCATCTAAAACGGGAGCAGAGAACACTCTAAAGTTAACATCGTTAGAGTCCAGTTTTCCGTACATCCATATAGGCATTCGGTTCGACAAAATCCAAAGGTTGTCATTGTAATCCACTTTGATGTCCGTAGGGTAGATCATAGTCTCTTCGTTCATGTAAATTCTGCCCTGGTTCTTCATATTGTAATCCTTGTTGTATGTTCTCCAGCAAGCGACGGCGTTTAGGTTGACAAGTGAATAGAATAGGACCCCAGTTTTCGGGTCTACAAAGGACACGCTTGATTGGGCGTTGGGTCCACGGTCTCCTAGAAGTTTGAAAGCATCGAAATTGCTCTCAGCGACCGATTCATTTCTCAAGTACTCTGTGGACACTGAGAACTCGTTGTAACTAGCCATGGGGTGAAAGTAAAGAGTACTGTAGTTGTTAGCGTTGGGTGCGGATATGCCGATGCCAAAGATGGCGTCGGTCCAACTGAAGTTGTGGCCTTTGACACTGAAGTCGCAAGCTAGAGGGTCCGGGTTAAAATAGTGATGAGTGATTCTCCAAGACTCATTCTTGTCGTAGGAGTAGACGACAATGCCCGCCTTGCCCAAATCACCGGCATAGGCGTATGTGTTATCACAGTCGGAATCTTCAACAGCAATGTTTGCAAAGCCGGAGTCTTGTTTAACTTGGTTGTCGGGAAAGACGTATTTCCTGATGAGGTTGTCGGTTTTCAAGTCGTAGATGATGATGGAGGGGGGATATTTTATGGTGTTGTTCTCTAGATTGCCGATCTTGCCGTTGTCGAGGACCCAGAGGCGGCCGCAGCGGTCGGCGCGGACGCGGAAGGGAGACACAATCTCCGAAGGTTTGCCGTCGGGGCCGGTGGTGTGGGCCGCCCAGCTTGGGTACGGGATCAGTTTTGGCGATGTCGTGTTATCTGTAATCAAGAATTTTGTTTCTTTTATTATAATAGCAGTAGCTAACGAGTAAAACTTAAAACAAGCCCTACTACCAACTAAACCGAGAACAATGTACTCCCGAATACGCAGGGTCTTAGTCTGGTCGTATAACCAGTAGATAGACCACAATACAATTGCTCATAAAAGATCTTTATATTCACAAATGCATTTGAATCTACGCAGTGACTTTATTAACAAATTGCATTGCATTGGACCACGTTTAAAGTCGATTCTCAAAATAATGTTGGGATTTCCGATGCCAACGAATATTTCAGCTAATTGGACAATCGTAGAGCTGACTGAACTTCTGATTCATTTCTGTATTTACTAACCTATCTTATTGACAATGCTTCAAGGAAAACCATTTATATATAATAATAAAAATTTACAATTGCGACATTTAATATATGTAATACTGATTGTATTCGTAACTAAGTCCATTATAATTAATTTAAAACGTTATTCGTGTATTCACAATGCTGATGTAGGACCTCCCGCGTCTGCCTCCGGATCGCTACTATCACTTATCTGACGTTTCGTTATGCGTAGGCGCAGTGAGGCGTATTTTTACCTGTATTATTATTATCTTTTAGTTTTACTATAATGCAAAAAGTGGCTCAAAAAGAAAAAAATAAGAACTTGTTTTGTACTTGTTGTTGTTGTTGTTGTTTGTTGTATTTAAAACTCTTAAAAATATCGTCAGGAAAACCTGTTTATCAATAGTGCAAACGGGAGCAGTAACGTCTGATGTCCAGTAGATAGAGAGGTAACTAAACTATGCTTATTTAAAGAAGAAAATCGGTTACAAGTGTGAGGCAAAAGCGATCTTATCGCTTAAAGCGATTGTAGTAATACAATAGCATTAATATCACAACTTGAACTTAATTCTTTAAGCGCTTTGTTTCTCGGCCTGCCATGTAATAAATGTCTAAAATTATAACAGACTAACGAAGAAGACCTATATCTAGCAATTAACGAAATTGCAGTTTCATAGTTATTGTATGTTTAGAAGATGTTCTTTGTAGAAACAGGCGACAACGGCGTCATTCTCTTGTGCAAACAAAACAGCAGACTTTCACCATGTGACTTTAACCCATCGGCGTACGGCTGTGAAACTTGAGATGCGCGTGTGATTTCGTATGTGACTGTTTGTTATATAGAGGAGCGTTTTCGACAGAATATAGGGAATTAAACTTCACACGGTACGGTACATGTGCAGCAGTGTAATAATAGAATTTGATTATTTCTAATTGCTAAAATATATTTTTTTGCAGAGACGAGCGACGGCCGGCGGTACATGGAGCGTGACATTTCTGAGTGCCTATATAGTTTTGTTTAATATCCGTATTCGTTGATTACGTTTACAAGAACGAAAATTTGTATGTATTTTTGTGTTTGGCAATCTTTAAAAAACAATAAATAAATAAATAATAATATTGCACTTCGCAAAAATATTTTTAGGTTAAAATGTAAATAAAAAAATGGATCACATGTTTATATTCTATAGTTTCGTATGGTTGCATATTCTATTGCTTTATAGATCTTAGAAAAACTTTAAATGTGAAGGTCAGCCCAATTATTTTACGCACACTGCATGTTACATAAGTACGAGTATATTATAGTACTTTCACTCCGGCCAAAATGACGTCTCGGCGACAATGAAATTGGGACCTTCATAAGGTCTACCCTGGCCACATAGCGGAAGTACTTATGATATCGGTATGAAATGACCTTGAAATACATAACGATTGAAAGGTAACTGTGGACATAAAACTTGTACCACTAGGTACATATATATTTTTTTGTTTTATTATTGACATGTTGTGTAGTAAACGTTTGTGGAATTTAACGATGAGATGATACAAATAATAATAATAATAATAGGTAAAGTTTTTTATAATATTTTATATTGTAAATATGTTTTTATATAAAATATTGTAAATTTTTTTTAAAGAAAATAATAATAATACTATTGTACCAAATAAAGATTTTTTCTATTTTCTATTTTATTTCTATACCTATGAACTCGAATAAAATTGGTACAAATTCTATCGTTAGAAAAAGTTTAACAAAATGTAAAATTCACTCAGTGAGGAACTTGTTCTACTTTATTATTTGTATGTTTATTTGCTGTTTTTTATTTTATTATTATTATTATGCCTGCCCCTACTGGCGTGACTGGCGTGACTTTATGTATGTAATGTATCTATGTATGTATTCATTAAATTGTAATAAAATGTCCATTATGTTAAGTTGTCATAGATGCTCCGAAAAAATATTTTTCATTTCATTTTATTATTGTTATTTTTAGAGATTTTGTTGTGTACCTATAAAACCATGTTTAAGAGTCTGTTCAAAGTCTCAGTTCTATTCTTAAGGAAAATATTAAATAGTAGATAATATAAAAAAGACTTTACTCCACTATCTTATCTCTGACCGTCGCAACACAACAATTCTACTGGTTGATTGATTGATGGCGAAACTGACCTTTCAAATTGACATAGTTCAGACTGGACGGCACACCAGACCTCCACCGCGGCACGGTGATGAACAGCCGGTCCCCGTACACTTCCAGGCCCATAGGGATATTGTTCTCCGGAACGAAGGCTTTGGACGCCAGCGCCTGCTGCCGCGCCTCCTCGCTGGTGAACTGGTAGTCGAGCTGCTTCCACTCATAGACTATGTGCAGCTGGTCCATGCACGTCGTCATGTACACCAGCTGGAGAAGAACGAGGGCTTTGATACCCCTCATTTTTGGTTCTGGAATGACAAAAGGTTACTACGGTTAGTGAGCGATCATCATCATTGTCACCTTCACCTTGCTCATTGTATGTCACCACTGCAGCGGCCACGCGATTTCCCTACGGATGGAAACACCACAGAGAACGGGCCACAATTGGATTGGTGGTGTTAAGGGACTTACGAGCCTTCTAAAGCACGGAGGAGATAAGTATGCTAAAATTTTGGTCACCTATCCAATTACCAGCCTTTGCAAAAGTTGTTAAATTCTCGCAATCGCAGACCAGAGATCATCAGCAAGATCTTCAGTGTTTATTAAAGCTAGTTTTTTTTTTTGTAAAAGATTGCTGGAGGCTGTTTATGGCCTTTACAGTATTAACGCTAGCTATCAATCAATTTTACATAACCAGCATAATGAAGTAAACATTAATAAACGTGTATTTATCATATCCACGATACGGAAATGAATAATTCGCAATTAAGCTCAATTTACGGAAGCAATCGATATGTTACGTTAATTACAGAATCCGCAATGTCTTGGACCAGTTTTGGTCGTGTCAATCAGAGCCGGGTGAACGACCTTGTGCAGCATAGGCCGACGCTTACGCAGTGCAACGTTAAACTTTGTACCGGGATAGAAGGTGATAGATGCTTAGTTTCTTATTATTTTTTTAGTTGATGGCTTTGTGCGATTAGCACATTTAGCCGGTGTCAAAGTAATTTTTCTAACAAGTAGAATACATAAATAAACAATATTTCTTTCCTGATGATAATGAATGGTAATAGAAATGAGAAGTGAGAAATGATATACTCCCCAACCCCTCGAGTGTCTCAGTAAAGATGTGGGGCTTTACCAAGTCCTCGGATGGACTTCTTGAGAGAATTTGAAAAGTGACGTTGCACTGTTTCGTTTAATTTGCCAACACTCATGCACACTCACGAACACTTAACGGTTAATAATCCACCATTATTTCACATTAATATTCGACATAACACAAATTTTAGAAAATAAAACAAAACCGCAGACATGACTCTTCACTTTCCCGCCAAGAAGTCTCAGATGCTTAGTTACAGAAACAGAAACTGAAACAAGGCTTTGGCACAAGCTTTTTTATGTCACTTTAACGTCAAACGAACATACGGAACTTCACCAAGTTCCGTATCACCATAGCGACAACCGCAGCCCATATATTAAATTGAATATTGTATGATTTGGTAACGACATACTTTTGTTTCTTCTTGTAAATGTCGTTATTTTTATAAAAGCTGTGGAGTTTCTTGCGCCCATTCTTCTCCACAGCTAAAAATTAGACGTCCTAGTAGTTGTTAAAAAATTTATGAATTATTGAAAAGCACTTTTCTTTTATTTGAATTTTTTTTTTTTACTTTGACTTTGACTTTGACATGACATGCTCACGCCGCCAATGCTTCACGCGCCCGTTGTGGTTTCACTGGATCTTATGCCCTTTAAAACCTGGGTTTACTCGGTGCAAGTGCGATTAAATCCACCCAAAAAATTTCAATACAAATTCTCGTTTTCGTCAAAATGATTAAATTACTAATAAATTTCGCACTAGGTATACAGGGTATTTGGTAACACACAGGTTTATACACACCTGAATATGGCAGATAGGGTACTGCGCATAGAACCCCGGAAAATTATGAACATTCATGCTTGCTACTAAGTAAAATTCCAGCTGATACATTATTCTCGGTCGTCAGTCTCGTGGTCCAACAAAAACAGAAGTCAAAACATGTCAAGGATGAACAAAAATTCACAGATTTCGCAGCCCCCCAAGAATAGGAGCATTGAAAATGAATACTACAATTAACGAAAAAAAACCATTTTATTTTAAATAACACAATTCCAACTTGAATGCACTTCTCGCCTGCATCCGCATCTTTTAACACTATTACCATGACGATCGGTCAATAATCAAAGAGGCTACATCACTTTTTATATACGGAAATACCCGTTCTTCTACAGTACCAAATCTAAAGGGACCACCTTACAGGTCACAATTATTAACCGATTTTCAAAAATGTTTCGCCATTTTGTAGCCAAACTTATTAGTTATTAGTAAAAAAAGGGTCTTTAATTTTTTCTTAAGTCAGTTTTTTTTTTTAAATATTTACAATTTAGTATACAAACACCCCCCAAAAAACCCGATTTTTTTACATTTTTCAAAATTCCATAATAAATATCCAGCTGTTTTTAAAATTCAAACGCTCGCACGTGTCTCGATAAATTCCTTAACTCTTGGTACTATTTGCATCTCGATTCTCCCAAAATCCTCGGAGCTATGGTTAAAAATACGTTTCAGGCGATTTGCATCTGATAACCATTTTCAATGGTAAAATAACATTATAAGTAAAATAAATTTGAGGTTTTGTAAGGAAAAAAAACTACGTAAATGTGATTTTGCAAAGTTATCGTTATGTTCTTTATACTTTGTTGCATGGCTATGTTTCGGAAATATACACATATAACACCTTGTATTTAAGTGTATATAATCAAACGTAGACACCCTACTTAGACATAACAATCGTGCAAAGCGCCTGCTTTGGGTAATAGGTGTAAACAATGCCTCCTTTAAGCGGCCGATGATTCAACTTTATTCAAAAACACTTAAACAAACCACGTTTGTAGAATTCATCATGCTATGCCATCATTGTTTAATTTTGCAAATAATTTACTGTTCTCTGACTGAGTGTAAAGAGTCTAGTATTGAATGTATAGCATACATTGCTGCATGTGTGGTATGCGATTCATCGGATACGGTTCGACGTTTGTACTGCTGTGATTGAATGAACGTTACGGATAATTGTTAAGTGATTTAATTTAAAGAACCTCTAGTAAATTAAATAATACAATTTAAAAAATAATAAAATTGAGTATACATAAAATGTATATCTACGTATGGGATAATATTAGCAGACACACTATGTAGAACCATGAAGTACCTATTTAATTTTTTTTTATTATGTACTTTTTCGGGTGAAATAATTCTTAGTAAAAAAATATGTTTTTGTTTTTTATTTCATAGTTTGGCTATATGTACCAACATGGGTTATAAGAAATTATGTTACAAATGAGCGATTATACTATAGATAAAATAAATTGAATTAAATGTGTGTCGCGCCTCGAGATTTGAATTTTGACACTACACATTACTGTGTGAATACTTCTTTGTAGATTTATATATATTTTTCTAAGACTTGTCAATGTTCTTTTGTTTTTGTCGAGCTGCTAGAATTTTGACTAATGGCAAGTTTTATTGATTTTATTTCTTCATTTGTTATTTGTACGGTTTACTTTGCTTTCCTCTTTCCATTTATATTCATAATTTTCTTACGCGTCCATACTTGTTTATTTCTTGACGCATTACACATTAACTGCGTGAAGAATGTGGCATTCAATCGGTTGAAGCTTTCTGTCAACATCGTTTCATTACAACAGCCGCTACAACACTCTTATCAGTATTATTCACGGAGAGAACAATTTTCCACCGGTTGGAAAATATTTTCGTATACTCAACTTAGAAAATTTATTTCTATAACCAACACCATTTTTCTATTATTTTTTGTTTTATTTTCTAAAAAGAGGCATTTAGCTTTTATCTCACCTGCTGGTTAGATAAAGCCAAAAGTGGAAGCGCATTTCACCCGGAATTCTCAATACTTTAACCGCCTCTGTGATCTACCCCATAGATCCCGGGTTCGATTCCCAGAAGGGGTCATATTTGGTTAGTGGTTTGGCTATCTAAATATGTCGATATAACATCAATGTCCGGAACCTAGAGACAAGATAGACTGACTATCTCATTGCCTCAGTAGTTGAGGATTCCGGATGAAATGCGCTTGCGATATTATGCTGAATCTTACACTCCTCCTGTAAAAAAGGGGCACCCGCACGATGTTTTCTCTTCACGTGTTATTATATAGATTAAAGTCGATTAACTTTATAAACTCACATTCTTTAATTTTATTACCTGTGTGCGTAAAGATAGTTGTATGTCAGAATAGTGTGTGTAAGTTACTACTCGTTATTGCAAAATGTTGACCCGTACACATCGCTATGCAGAGCTGATTCTGTAAACGATAATGTGGTTTCACAAACTATATACGTACTTTCTACGTTTTTTTATATTCGTGTTTTATTACTTAATACTGTCTTAATATTGAACCATTATTTACTTTAAAATGTTTAAAGATTACTAGATTTTTTATATATATTTTTTTTAATAATTTAGCAATCAGTTTAAGGTTAAACGTAAATTCTTGATTTTGAATTCGTAAATTCGTAATTATTTTGATGGTGTACACCTACAAATAAATGCGCCTGCTTATTGGTAAAGTATACCTATAATGATTACATTTCTTTGAATTGAGATAAAAAGGTTTAAAAGTTCAAGTCGATCTTTGACTATCGTTCAATTGAATTGTTGCGAAATTTTACATGCCTATTAATAGATTAAATATTCTACTTTATCTGTTTTAATTTTATGCAACATCACTTGCGGAGAATTTGTCAATGAACTGATATTATTGACCGAGGGCATACGTTTATGTGGTTTTAGCTGTAATTGAAAAGCAGATAAATCAAACCTATATTTGCCACAAGATCTTATAGTTTGAATAAAAATGACAAGCTAATGATAAAGGTTAATAAATGAGTTTAAATTATTTTACCTTACCATAAACTTCATTGTTAAGTAATTATACCAAACCTACAAAGAAAAAACTTAAAGTGACTTAACACCTCTCACTTGTAGACACAATGCAGACGCATTGTTCGAATTCAGAGATAAGTCGATTTACTTCTGTTCAACAGAATGCTTATTGGTATTTCTTGCCATTTACCATATTTTTATCTTATGTATCTTTGCGTTGAACGGTCTTAGCGTTTATTCCATTTTACCAGTAGATAGAGCGTCGAAAATTACATAAAATTGCATTCTTAATCAATTTTTGATAAAATATTGTATTTATCATGTTTTACCAGTAACCAGACGAATAATCGTTATACTTTACTTTTTATTAATTTTAGAGATATTTTAAACAAAACTTCTTAATGATTAAACACTTCTGAAACACGATGTCTACAAAATTATTAAAGAAGACTACGAGTTCAAGCATTATGTTATCTAAATCATTGTTTAAATGTAGTAATGTTGTCGACTAGGTAATTTAAATTCAATACTTAAAGGTTTTGTGTGATGTGTGTATTCTTTCTAAAAATTTTGCTGAAGCGTTAACCAACCATTTTGTCTGTCATTGTCACTCCGTCCGTTTTATTTTTGTTGAATGTGTATTCCGTTTTTAAAAATAGAGTTAGGGATTCGGAATATACAGCCTATAATTATTATTTTTTCTGTTCAATTTAAATATTTTTATACTTAGGGCTGCCATTTTTGTTTTTTATATTTTATACATTTTTATGTTACGCTTGTGCTGCTATCGCAGCATCACCTAAACCGGTTCCGACGGAAGATCAGCGCTAACCCCAATGCTAGCATTTTGCTGAGTCGGAACCGTTTTGGGACTGTCCTATGATTTTTTCCATTTTTATCTGTATGTTTGAACTGATTTGTCCCAAATAAATTTATTTTGATTTGATTTTAATATAAAGTAGAGCTCATTTAGTAAATTTCACTTTACCAACCTTAGCTTTTGTCATCATCATCAACCTACACTAGTCCACTGGACATAGGCCTCTCCAAGCTAGATTAGTTTTACCTTTTTTCAAAATGGCGTCGGTTATTTTGGCATCCCGCTTCACATCAAACTCAATTCAACGTGCTCTCTTCGTGACTCACTGCAACCTACATGCCCTTGAAAACCAGTTGGCCCTACAATTCCCATGGGCCCGCCAAACAATCGCTGAACATCAATTACGGTGTTGGTAATTCATTACGTCACTAATTGTAATAAGTGCGTTTTAATAAGCTTCTGTATTAACGACACGAAGGGCTTGGTAACAAACGATACTAGACACGGCATTACGGAAAATAAAATGGGGATTGCGATGTTCCAACGTGAATGCGGAATTGTCTTTTTATAAATCCTTTGTGGCTATTTTAAACCGTGGTCGTCTTTTGTTTTGTAATCGTACCTACTACTGTTGGTTGTTGAAAGATCCGTTTATTTTGTTGTTAGAGGTAATTTATTTTGTTACTAAGATTTATAAGTTTAAAATGGTTTTATTTAAGTCAGCTCACTCTCAGAGGCATTTTCAAATAGTCGTGACTCTACCAAATAAACTAAGTTTTAACCTAATTTACCATTATTTGCTATTATACTATTATTCGTTGAGCCATTAAACAAAAATTATAACTGTTTACTGTTCGTCCTTACTGTAAATTATTTTTGCATTAAAATTCTTCAATAAACTGAAAAAAACGTACCTAATCCTTGAAAGTCATAACACAATGTTAAAACCATGACCCATTCCGCCTCTTCAAAGGGCTAAAGGCTAGAGTCAAAAGCCATTTAAAACAATTGCGTTTTGTTTTGTCTCGTTTTGAAATTTTAATACCATTTAAGAATTTACCTTACTATCTACTACGCATACAAAAACTATTATGATAACAAATACTTAGTATTACAAATATCTATAACTATCCCACAGCTGGGCCTCCATAACTGAAATCAAGCTTACAATTTATTGGAAATGGCTTCATCACCACGCGTGTCAAATGCGGGTAGGTGATCTAAAACCCGGGCTATGCATCAAAACATCACTTTTCCCTGCCTGGGAATTGACTTGGGACTTCGGGTATCGGGCTGAGTGCTACTATATTAAATAACTGCTGCTATATTAAATTTTATTATAAGTATAAAATTTTTGCTGAAATATATGGGGCGGAGGAAGCCACCTGCATCCGAAGCATTCTTCGGCCTATCATCACATAACATCAGGTGATATGAAGGTGAAGTGTTGCCCATAAGAAAAATAAGAAAAATTACGTTTATAAATGTGACAGCACCATGACAGCCGTTAAAACCCACAAACTCATATTATGCCAGCGTGCTGGACCAAAGCCTGTTCTCCCCAAAAGTTAGGATAGAATAGAATAAGCTCTATATTGTAGTAAATATAATAGGTATATACAAGTTATTACATTATTATAGTATTTCCCATATAATGTAAAAAATTGGAATGCAAAAACATAGAGGGGTCCAGTTTATTATAATAACAAATAAAAACTAAGCAACTTAGGTTGTTAGCAAGCAACAAGTTTATGTAGGAAGTTTTTAAGCTGATTAGTTTGAGATGCTTAGTTTCTAGCATTTAATTCAAATAAATACAATACAACACTGGGCGTACTAATATTTATGCTAATAAATGAAATGTTTAACAGCCTTGGTAGCCTAAACATTTGAATGTATTAAGACTATTGCGAAACTAGGCGTCACTGTGGGTGCTATAACTTCTGAGTACAAACGTTTTTGGAGTCGTGTGTCGGTTACCTCGTTTCATTGTATCTACGTATTACAAAACGTACCTACTTTTGTTATGGGCAAAGCTAAAAATTTCCTGTTTGTTACATGAAGAAGAATAGACACATGTGTTGGTACACTGAAATCTATTAGATCAATGGATGATGGATGGACGGTCCGTTTTTCGGACGATGTCGTTGCATGCACCAGCGCCCGGTAATAATTACAAGTACTAACAACTATTGTTACTTACAAAAAAAATTATTATTTATTTATTCATAGCTCGGCAAATGACTCCATTCCACCTGATGTTAAGTGGAAACGGAGTCCAGACGCAAGGACAACTGGAGCAGCATGAAAACAACGCAGCATCACCGGTCCACAAGGTGCCTCTTCACGCCTCGTTTGAAGGACCCCATTTCATAGGAAGGGGGGAAAACGTGTGCTGGTAGACTATTCCATCTTTTGGAAGTGCGACAAAGAAACGAGTCACCAAATTTCTTTGTGCGCGATGGAATGTTCGAGACATTACAGCGGTGACTCCGGAGAGCAGCATGCGTACTCCTATGGAGGAATTGGATTGATTGACTGAATAAATGAATTTAATTATTATCAATGGAACAGACTGCATCTTTACATTGAAGAAAACATATCTTACTGATAAATGTACTTATATGAGTTTGAATGCGAAAAGTCGTGGTTCAATCGTCACAGCTCCATCAGACTACTGACGTGAAGTGAACCCACACCCAAACATAAGCGTATAATATAGCTTTGAATGGGATAACAGGTTTTTTTTTCCTTTAGTTGATAGCTTCAAAGTGTCAAAGTAATTTTTCTTACAAGTAATACATAAATAAACAATATTTCTTTCCTGTATGATGATGATGAATGTTAATAGTAATGAGAAGTGAAAAATGATATACCCCCCAACCCCTCGAGTATCTCAGTAAAGATGAGGGGCTTTACTAAGTCCTCGGGCGGACTTCTTGAGAGAATTTGAAAAGTGACGTTGCACTGTTTTATTTCATTTGCCAACACTCATGCACACTCACGAACACTTAACGGTTCACATTAATATTCGACATAACACAAATTTTCGAAAATAAAACAAAACCGCAGACATGGCTCTTCACTTTCCCGCCAAGAACATCCAAACAGGTTATTAAAAAAGTGTTTGTTAATAATGTAAATCTTTAAAAATAGTATATAAATCGTAGTGGCCACCAGTGATCGATACTTCAGGCCCCTGGCCCTATGTTCGACACAGTTTTCATCTCCAAAAACTAACATGGATTTTCATTGAAGTTTTACGTGATGCCAGCTAGGAAGCAGGTGGTATGTATTTTATTATTGCTGAAGAGTAAAATCAGTGCTGATGTATTTTATTGTTACTGAAAAGTAAAATCAGTGCTGATATATTTTTTTTAATGATTAAAGAAAACAAATTAGATCACTGGTTCTTGTCGAACACTGGGTGCTGTTGAAAACGCAAGTAAATATGATAAGTTTAGTTCAAATAGCTCTTACTAGATGGCGCGGTTCGTATTCTGACTGAATCGCGCTATCAAAGTGTTTTGGCAAATAGCTTATAAGGCATGTAATCTACAATTTGTAATTGCAATGCTTTGGAAGGTATGCGTATAATTTTAAAAAACTATGTATTTTTAGACATTATTATTACATATTCCACCTGTTCCTAATATTTAAAAATACCTAATCCAAAAACCTACCTACTCCTATGTTACTCAGCGCTAAGTCATAGGCTATATTAAAAAAATGTTTAAAAATAAAAATACACTCGTGATGCGAAGCCGGGGTGGACCGCTAGTTTGTCAATAAGCAGCTATCCCTAACCCTAATAGTATTCCCTTCAGTACAAAGGTATACCATTTTTCAGGTGCCAATCTTATATCTACATGTGGCTTTGACAGACCCTCTCAATTTGTTATGTTTTAATATTTTTTGTTACGAATTGTTCTTTTTTTTTCTTTTTTTTAATTGGTACTATCATTCTTTGTATTATTGAAATGTGATGTAATGTTAATGTACTGATTTTGTTTTCAGTGAATTTATAAATATTCAATTTTCAAAATTCGCTTTGCTATCGCATTAGCCTGCCTGTAATTATAGTTTTAAGTGTTATAATAATAAATAAAGAAATAAAAAAAAATCATGCAAACGGCGCCTCATAACTCTCTACATATCTACATAGTCCCTACATACCTAAAAACCGTAGGATGCATCGTTTCAACTTTTTATTTATACCTACTGTGTTAATTGAAAACAAAAATCGTGTTCAAATATAGACCACACGAATCGAAACTGGATCACCTTGGGGAGACCAGTATCTATTGTGGTACAGTTTTGGTTGAGGCACTTAAAATTCTTATACTAGTTTCATATATCTGTGACATGAGTCTTGTAGTATATTTTCAATTGGTTTTACACACAGTAGGTTAGTAATTAACAGGTTAGTCAAAGAGAATTTTAAGCAGCTGTCAAAACACCTCAGTTTCCCAGTGACAGGCTCTACAACGGATTCGATCACGATCGAGATTCACGTCAGGATCATGTGTAGCCTTTAAACCTACATGTCCCAAAGCTAGACAAAGGCCTCGGTGTGATTGAAATTAAGCCATCGCTACAGTTGATAGGCAGGATTGAAGAGAAGTAAAATATACGAGAGTAGACTACACACACTACAGTTTTATATATGTATTTTTTTTCTTTAGTTTCAATCAAAAATGTCCATTAATATTTAACAATATTATTTTTTGCTTGGGCTCTGGCACAGATGCGCAATATTCTAGATTATCTGAATACATTTATACTATACCTAAACTATTATTTAGGATTTGTTACTTAAATAGACAGCAATTTACAAACAAATGTGATGTATAGTACAGATCATGTAAGCCGTGGATAACGGTGCTGGTTTTGCAATAAATAAATATTGTAATTTTGTTTGTTGTCCCAAATAAAAAAAATAAAAAAACGAGCGAGCCTTACAGTAGTCGCTAATGATGTGTAACATTTGACATCTTACCTTAGTAATAAGCAATTTTTACATTATAAGTATTCTGAAAAAAATGGGTCAGGTACCTATTACATTATTTTATAACTTTATAATAAATGCAGTGAATACTCATTAGAAGACATTTGACATATCAATGACACAATATGTCACATATATTAATAATATGTCATATTTTTAATATCGATTTGAAATTTACAAAATGGCGCGCGCTTGCGCGCTTCCCTGACTTCCTGTTATACTATTACATATACTTCCGTCCCATTTCACGAAATCACTCCCACAAATTGCTTATATAGAATATTAAAAAAAAGATATTCCTACTGTACTCGTAAAGTGTTTCTATTCAATTATTTTAGTTTTAGTTACTTAATATGAAAGTGCCGTAAAATTTCATTTATTTCCTAAGGTCAACCCTTCGACTTGACTTATGTTTACCAAATATTGCATTCATCAACCTCACATTGTGACCGTGATACGGCGATAACCTTTCTACTCAAACCCAAGCGAGGCCGGAAAATACGCAAGTTAATACGAGTATATCAATCGACAAATAATGAGATACGAATGATTCATTAGGTATGGTCAAAATATTTTCCCAACAACCTCTGTGTTTAGTACGGTCAATAACATTTAGGGTTTGCTTAATATAACCTTTTAATAATATTATGACACATGACACAATAACAGAATCAGAATCAGTGAAATTCTTTATCCCCGGCACCACACGGGGAAACTAAGGTTGTTGTGGATAAAATATAGAGGAAGGTAAAGCACATCGTTTAGATTTGAACATTACACTGACTATATAAAAATTGTTGTTTTAGTTTAAAAATTTAATTCCATCCTAAACGAAAAATTGCGAAATAAAATACTTAAAGAAGATTTGTTGAGGACGTCAGTACGAAATTGTCCCCTTAGACCAGCCCTTACTGCGGCGAGGATATCCCGGTGTTTTAGTAAGTACTCGGAGACTCCCATAACATAAGGGTTGAGTTCCATTTAGCCACCGCGTTTCCCCAAGTGCAGTATGTATTCTTAATGAATTTCACGGGGCAAGAAAAGCCTGAAGTGATTTAGAACTGATAAATAGATAGATAATAGCTTTATAGCAACACCATACAAATTAAATTAAGCAATTAAAAAACAAGTTTAGCGGTCTTATCACTCCAAACAGTGTGAAGCAAAGAGTATTAATTGATAATCTTGTTAAGGGGGTGCAGCGCGGACGCAAAACTGCGAGTTTCAAGTTTCTTTATGATAGCGAGCGAGCGGCGCGTGGCAGTGGTGTGACAACGGCGCACGACTACGAATACGCACGCACACTAATATCTGTACAGAGTAGGCTGGTGATTTAATTAGAGCAATGTTTACTTTCGTAAAATCAAAGGCGTTTGGGTAAAAAATAAGAAAAGTCTTAATATTTTTATATTCATGTTTTTTAATGGAAAAATAAGACAACAGTGACCTGCGGAATATCAATACAAACATTTTGACGTCGGATCATTGTTTCATTTGGGCTATATTTACAAAGTTTCTGAAGAAATAAGTTCTTAGATATCATTATTTTACGTAATGTTTATGCAGTTTCTGGGTATTTGTTTCAAATTCCAAGACAACCATGACCTTGTGAAAGGATCAAGCTAACCTACACTAGTCCTTTTAATGTATAAGACCTATTCAGCGCCTAGCACTAGTGACTTAAAAACACGTAAATTTTCAAATTCCGCGCTGCACCCCCTTAAGAAAGCCTACAATAAAACTAAGGAGGAAAGATCTTCAGCATTCGTCGAAGCGAAGAAGGCGCGGTCCGGCGCACTGGCCTGCCATGACCCACAATCAACATTTAGCCGTCTTTCTCGGTCCCTACATCGTCGCAGCTTCAGAACTTAAGACCGTCTTAAAATCAATTCCAACTCAATTATACGAAACATTTTTAAAATTTGACGCTGTGAAAGAAAGGAAGAAAAAGAAATTTCCTTACTTAGTTTCTTGTAGGTTGTCATGGTATCTCGTCTTGTAGACTTACAGACCGATATGGCGCTCAAAATTCACTACTAACAACTATTCGCCCGACACTCGTACAGTCAGCTGAGCGTTCAAACCTATCAAAAATATCTGCGTTTGACAAAAATCACCCTTAGCCCAATACGTGAAATATGTACTTTCATTCAATGTCATTTGTTCTCAAACAACAAATAAAAAGAGAAATAATAAATTGATCCACAAAAAAACTGTAGGCTAGCACCTAAAATGCTAAGTTAGCATCTAAATAGTAGTTTAGGTGCTAACTTTGTATTTTTAGGTGCTAACTTAGTATTTTTGTGGGTTAGGTTAGGTTAGTTTGGTGATTGATTAAATACAAACCAAATAAAATTGAATTTCTACGTATTGAGATAAGGTTGATTTTTGTCAAATGTTTAGATATTTTTGGTGTGTTTGAACGCTCAGATAATTTTGAAGCTAACTGCACATACATGTACATGTACACACGGCTGCACATCAGACAACCACAAACTGTCAAATTTCATCAATAGACTTTGAACTTTATACCCATAACATAAGGCTTAACATTTATTAGGGAAACTAGCGGTGCCCCGCGGATTCACCCGCGTTAAAAAATATTTTCCCGTTTTTGCAACATTTTTCACTGCTGCTCCACTCCTATTAGTCATAGCGTGATGTAATATAGCCTATAGCCTTCCTCAATAAATGGACTATTCAACACAAAAATAATTTTTCAATTCGAATCAGTAGTTCCTGAGATTAGCGTATAGGCACATGGCCAATGTTGGAGTTGTCGTTGCCTTCCATGTATATTCAAGAGTGGCGTGGTTCAACGGGCGAGGAGAAATAAGCGACTACTAAACTATAATCGACGTTTTAATTACGTGTTACACACTAGAAATAATGAGGTATAACTTTATCGCAAAATCAGATTATAATTGCATAGCTATTAAATGGTAGAACACAAAAATCAGGACGTTCCACAGAACGCGTGACGCCTACGCCAGATGCAAACCGATTCTGTTCACTTTGACACGTTCGCACGTAACGTCGCCAGCGCTCTGAGTTCCGTCAAGCGAGCTGTCACTGAACTATCAATGTCACTGTCAGTGTCAGTCGCTTCACAATGACGTCGAATCAATTAATTTAGCTCCGATAGTTTGTAGAAGCGCCGTCACGGCCATACTGACATGCGCACGACCCTGTGCGCCTTAATGACTTCGCCTCGGTTCTAATGTAGTACCTGAAAAAAAATGAAATAGGTATCTGAGAGTCACAGAGCTCGTCCATCTCTGACTTAATCAACCAGCGTTAGGATGTCTTACAAAATAATCACTGTCACGAATTTCTTGTTTTCGACACTTAGTGAAAGATGGACCGGACGTAAGCTCCAATGAGCTACTCCCTTCATCTTCGTTATGATATTGCAACGTGGCCCGGACGTGACTCCACTGAGCCAGCCCCTTCACGTTACCAATACACACAACACAACACAACATGTAGACCAAGGACGTCGACCGCTAAGTCAGTCCTTTCTACCTATTGTCATGGTTAAGAGAACACACGAAGACACAAATGTACACTCTGATGGCAGTACACAGACTTACATTTAAACTTCCTCAGACTCCGAGGCAGTCATAGTCATTGAACTGGCAGTCATGGTGCGGGAACTCGTTACTGAAAGCGTGTCGCTTTCATCATCTGATGAGGCTACACCCTCGTCCTCCCGACCATGAGTCGCCGTCTCGGCCTCGACATCATTTAACACAGTGGCAACATCAACCCACCCCTCAAAGCCTCTGGGTACTGCACGCAAGTTCTCGTGGGAATACTTTAGTACGCGATTGGAACCATCGATATGTTTGAGCTCGTACCTATCGTTGTCTAAAACGTTAATTATAAGGAAAGGCCCTTTAAACTTCCGTTGAAGTTTCGTTTGGCTGCGTTCGCTACCTTTGACAAAAACGTAATCTCCTAGAGAGAAAGGTTTGACTCGTGCTTTACCTTTGTTAAACCTAATTACTTCTTTTTGTGCCGCGTTTTCAATACTCTCTGAAGCCTCGTTCCTGATTGTTTCTAAGTCTAACCTAGGTTCATCGTTATTAGGGGATATTGCAGCTATACCTAATGATTGCGCGCGTATGCCAAACATTAGTTCCGTAGGAGTGAATCCCGTTACTCTGCAGCGAGTGGTGTTAAGGGCTAGTTGAACTTCTGGAAGTTCATCTTGCCATGTCTTATGAGGATCATTCTCAATAATGGTAAGTAGGCACTTTAAAGTTCGCATTACTCTTTCTACTTGACCGTTAGCTCTGCTGGCGCCTGTTGCGATAAGGTGAAGTTCTATGCCATGACTACTACAAAATTCTCTGAAGTCTGAGCTAATGTAGCATCTTCCCTGATCAGATATTATTCGTTTGGGAGCGCCGAAAAGACATACTGCTTTTCTTAGTGCTTTAATTGCACAAGCGGCATCAAGCGACGGGGTATGTTCCAAGAGTACGTACTTAGTAAAGGCATCTACTATGACTGAAGCATACTCTTTCCTATCACTTTTGCCGCTTAATTTCCCAGTTATGTCTATGTGGATCGTGTGCCACGGAGATGCTACTTTGGGTATCGGGTGCAAACGAACTTGTTGAGCTCCGGAGGGACCCTTCGATGTCTTGCATACGATGCATGCATCAACGAATAAACGTACCTGTTTAGCCATTTGGGGGAACCAGTATTGTTCGTAAAGCTTATCAAGTGTCTTTTCAGCGCCTAGGTGTTTGATCTCAGTGTGAATATGATTGATCAATGTCCATACAAGCGAATTAGGTACAATGGGTAACCAACGACTAATTTTATTGCGTTCTACCTTCCGGTAGAGAACGTCATTCCTAACATCATAGGTGTGGCTGATAGAATCGGGGAGTTCATTAAGGCGGTGTTTTGCAATAAGATCTTGAATGTAGGCATCTCGTTTTTGTTCTACAGCTAACCACCCTTGGTGTAGTTCTACGAATTGTACAGATTTTGTTAACGTTTGAGCTAAGGGCTCGCCACTATTGGAACTGCTTGGTACTGGGTCTGGAAGAGGATTTCGAGATAGGTAATCGGCGTGTTCCATACTACTGCCTTGTTTGTGAACAATATCGAAGTCGAAAGCTTGTAGGAAGGCCCACCACCGATGTACCCTCGGAGTTAGATCAGTTTTTGACTTAGATGCTTTCAAGGAGTTACAGTCCGTGAAGACAGTGAAGTGCTGGCCGTACAAATAGTGTCTGAAATTTTCTACTGCCCGAACAACCGCCAGAGTTTCAAGTTCATACGAATGGTACCTTGATTCTGTGTCGGCTGTTCGGCGGCTGAAATAAGATATAACGTGAGGAATGCCGTTCTTTCTTTGAATAAGAATGGCACCATAGCCGTCAGCACTCGCGTCCGTGTGTAGTTCTATAGGCAGTTCGCGATCGAATATCGTAAGTACAGGCTCCGTTGTCAGAATTTTAACTATCCGTTTGTGAATATTATCGTGGATGTCTGTCCATTTGATCGGGCCCTTCAATTTTGTGAGCGGATATAAAGGTCCTACAAGCCGAGTATAGTTGGGAATGAACCGCCTAAAGTAGGATGCTAATCCCAGAAATTGGCGTACGTGAGAAGCCGTTTTTGGTGGAGGAGCATCAGCGAGGGCTTGAACCTTACGAGGGTTAGGGGTGATCTCCCCTGCTCTGATAACATAGCCAAGGTATTCGACTTCTTTTTTCATAAATTTGCATTTTTTTTATGTTTAAGGAAAAACCAGCTTCAGTCAATGCCTTAAGTGTTAATTCAAGTCTGACCAAGCCCTCGGGGACGTCCTTAGCGAAACAGAGGACATCGTCCATGTACGCCAGGGCCACTTCGTCCTTAAGGGAACCAAGGGCCCTGTTGATGCAACGTTGATAGACGGATGCGGCATTTCTCAAACCAAAGGGCATAGTCAAATATTCATACTGGCCCTCCGGTGTGACAAAGGCCGTTCGTGGGATGCTGTCACCCTCAGGGTCTATAGGAATCTGATGATACCCTGACGCCATGTCTAATGACGAAAATGTGTGGGCCCCGTTCAATCTGTCAATCTGTTCGTCAATGATAGGCAATGGGTAATGTTCCGGCTTCGTATTAGCATTGAGCTCCCTATAGTCAACACACATCCTGTCTGTGTTATCCTTTTTCTTAACCAACAGGATGGGGCTAGCAAAAGGCGAGTTGCTCTCTCTAATAACACCAGCTTCGAGTAAGGTCCTAATCTTTTCGCGGACAATATCTTTTTCGACAGGAGATAATCTATAAGGCCTTCTTTGAACTACTTTGTTTGAATCTATAGGATCTATGCGCAGCATGCCGGTTGTCACTCGACGGGTCGGTACGCCATCAATAAAAAAACTACAAAATTTTTGTAAAATGTTAATAAGAGCTTTCTTATCATCGCCTTCTAAGTCAGTATCTATACAAGAGAAATCTATGTTACGCGCTTCTTCGTAATGTGGTTGGGAGGTTTCACGTTTTGATAATTTGATGCCATCACTATTTATTTTAATATTAACACCCTGATCCAAAAGATCCCTTCCAATGATTATAGGCTCCGAAATTAGGCTATCGGGAATAATATGAAATAAAATATGTACAGAAATATGTTGGATGGTGACTTTGCTTAAAATTTGTTTATTACAATAAGTCTCTGACTTCCCTATTCCTTTGAGTAGGACTATGTTACTGTGTGGAGTACCCAGAAACTTATGCGAAAATGGTTCAGTAACAAGCGAGCAGGCTGACCCACTGTCGAAAAGAAAAGAAACAATCTCACCAGATGATGTCTGCAACTCGCTTCGTACTGGTCTTTGATCGCACAGGTACACTTCTTTCACCGCCGACGTTGGGGTGCTACTGCTCCTCCGCTCAGCGCACGATGACGCCATATGTCCCGGCTGCCCGCAGGCGTAGCATGTTGTTGGCTGCATCTTCTCGCCGGATGTCGTCACACGCGGCTTGTCATTCAATCTCGGTGTAGAAGCAATTTCTTGCCTTCTTCTGCGACAGTCTATGGCCTTGTGGCCTAGTATACCACAATGGTGACACGTTCCTGCGAATCTAGGTTCGGAGAGCCGCGTTCTCTTCATTTCTAAGTCTGAGTTTTCGGTTCCGTCTGCTCGCCTTTTCAAAGAAACGCCGCTCAGAACCCGAAATAATTGTGACCTCGTCGATATTACATGAGAGTTTAGTACGCGGCGTAAAAAGTTGTCTTTAAGGCATAAAACGGATGTTACAAAACCTGCTATCATGTCTTCTGCCATTTCTACACGTGGAATGCGCTCAATTATACCCCAAAGCCGCATGGCTGCTTCACACGCTGACTCTTTTGCACTAATTTGAAAACGTAAGATACAATCAAAGTAATCTTGAGGTAGCATTGGTCTTGAGAATTTCGCTAGTAGCATTTCTTTAATACGTGGCCATTCTAGTTGACTTATGTCCAACTTAGTCAAACAGGTTGCGGCTCTTCCTTTTAAAGCATGGGTCAGCACTAGTAACAATTCAGCCCCTTGCAATTTTTTGCTATTCACAATAATTTCCGTTACTTTGCACCAACCTTCAATATCGGCATCCACACTGTCAGGATCAAACTGGATCAACTGCGTTGTCGAAGATTGTTGAGAAGCAGTCAATAATTTCATTAGAAGAGTCTCCATACTTTGTAGCAGATTAGATGCGGGCGCACTGCTGCTATACTCCTCACTTGAATGCCCTGCGGATCCCACTTCTGATATAGGCACATGGCCAATGTTGGAGTTGTCGTTGCCTTCCATGTATATTCAAGAGTGGCGTGGTTCAACGGGCGAGGAGAAATAAGCGACTACTAAACTATAATCGACGTTTTAATTACGTGTTACACACTAGAAATAATGAGGTATAACTTTATCGCAAAATCAGATTATAATTGCATAGCTATTAAATGGTAGAACACAAAAATCAGGACGTTCCACAGAACGCGTGACGCCTACGCCAGATGCAAACCGATTCTGTTCACTTTGACACGTTCGCACGTAACGTCGCCAGCGCTCTGAGTTCCGTCAAGCGAGCTGTCACTGAACTATCAATGTCACTGTCAGTGTCAGTCGCTTCACAATGACGTCGAATCAATTAATTTAGCTCCGATAGTTTGTAGAAGCGCCGTCAAGCGCGTTCAACCAAACAAACAAACTCTTCAGCTTTATAATATTAGTATAGATTTTTCAGTTTTGAATATGTTGATGTGTTGGCGTCTGTACAATATAAATATTGAACTGTAATTAATTGTCTGAGCTCAAAGTTGTAAGTTGATAAGCCGCTACAGGACAAGGTCGAAATGTGTACATTATTGAATATAAACAAAGTATACAAAAGTGATTAAATAACTCAGGTAATAAATTAATATTACACAAACAAGTGTGGCACCGATATACAATTGTATAAGCATTATGCGGCCATTGTCACCTGAAATGTAAACACACGCCTGAACGTACGAAAACACAAAGGAATGAATGCAGCGACACACTGGTGAAGTTAAGTTGGACGAAACTTGTGTTATTTGTTTTTCGATGGGTCCTGTGCATGAGGGCCAAAGCGCTAAATCATTTAACTTTTCAAGAGAGGCTCTAAAAGTTCGTTTGTGGTATACGATCTTCGTGAGGTGGCTGGCAAGAGCTGGATGAGTGTAGCCGCGGATCGTGCTAAAAACGATCTCTATATACCGCAGTTTTTTCTAAATTCGTTAAAACTAAAATAGTGCCTTCCTCCATATTATAATAAATCTACAAACTAATTAACTTATTCTCGTTTCTGAAATACACTTCTTGTACGGAATTTAGGTACGCGCTTTCATTATCTAAACCTAATTACCACTAACAAAAACCTTCAGCATTTATTAGGTTAATGAAAACGTTTCGCTGATACGTATCTAACTGCCTCTCAAATGTTGCAATCCTTGACCATGTATGTAATAATATAAATATAATTAAAAAATGGACAAAAACTACAATGCCACCGATCAAAGAAAACTTTAACAAGACTCCGCCCAAGCAGTTGGAATCAAACAAAAAATATTTAAAATCTTATCGATTGTGCACACATGCCTCATATTAAGAACTAGCCGTCACCCGCCCGCTTCGCTGTGCGAAAATAATGGATCAATGAATGCTAAATAAAATATGTATTAGGTTTACCAACATCATATACAGCCTATCATTTGCACAATCTCATGTTCTTACTAAATACAAATTTTCATCAAGATCGGTCAAGCCGTTCTTGAGTTATAAGAGGATATACAGAGAGACAGACAAAAATTTCAAAAATCGTAGAATTGGTGTCAGTGAGTCATAAAACAAATATTTTTCCCAAAATTAGTCAGATTTTTTTTTGTGTAGCCTATCAGCGCTACGAGTAATGTAGCATTCTAATGGTGAAAGAATTTTTTAAATCAGTCCAGTAGTTTTTGAGTTTATTCGTACAAAAATACAAATATTATATCCATTCTTTTTCTTTTTCAATACATACTAATTACAAAGCTTTCCTCTAATATTAGTATAGATAACTTTTCGCCTCTACATTTCTGCTCTACCTTTAAATATTCACTTCGAAAAGGTTCAAAGAGGGTAAACATTTCATTTAACGTTGTTTTATTGTATTTTGATACTTTATGCACAAAATGTCCTTTACACGGCCCGTACTTGGGTAGTATAGTAAATTGTTCTGCGACTTAGGTTCACGGTCGCAACAAGCGGCGACTTGCGACACCAAAACACGCAATGTGTTTCCAAGTTGATCGTGTTGCTTAAAACGAGATTAATGCCGCTGTCAATTCAGCTTTAGTGCATACTTAGAGCACTTAGAATTGAGCACGGGTTGTGGATGTACACTTTTTCAATGGCAGCCATACTTATTTGAAACAAATGGCAGTGGGACGTACATTAAGGGCAAGGTCTTGTACTTTCTTTACAAAACAATATCGTCCCTCATCAATGTCGTTGCGGCGCGCCCGTGGGCAGCCTCAGTCATCACGGGTTATCCTGTGCTAGAAGTGCTGATGGTTTTGCTCGTCATCATAACCTGAATGACATCATTCGACGGGCTCTTGTCACCGCTGGAGTACCAGCGGTACTCGAACCCCCCGGGCTGTCACGTGATGACGGCAAAAGACCAGACGGCATGACCTTAGTTCCGTGGAGGTTGGGACGGGCTTTATATGGGATGCTACATGTGTCGACACGCTTGCATCATCCCACATTCCAAGCACTTCTGTTAGCGCTGGCGCGGCTGCAAATCATGCAGAGAACCTCAAACGGCGAAAGTATGAGAATCTGACTGAGGATCTCATATTTGAACCATTTGGGGTAGAGACATTAGGTCCATGGGGCCCGGGTGCTCACAAACTTTTTAAAGATATTTCTATAAAATTAGTAGAAACCACCCGGGACCCCAGAGCTAGCAGCTACTTGGGCCAACGTATAAGCATTGCTATCCAACGAGGCAATGCTGCTAGCTTACTGGGCACTCTGCCTGATGGGGATGATTTGGGGCATTTTTTTATTTATACTTAGTAGTAGTTATAGTTTATAGTTTTTTATAAGTTTAATTATTATCTTGTTATTGTTAAATTATTTAAATAAATACAATATAGATGTAATATATATAGATAGATATAATAATAGCATTGTAAGTAACAGGTAGAGGTAACGTTCAATTCGATATTTGGCCTAATCGTTACTTTCCAACAAAGCCTCCATTTTGCTATCTTAAAATGTCCAAAATTGTGTCTTGTGATTTTGGACACTAAGGAAAATGCAGTTTCTTGCGGCCAATTTTCTCCACAGCTAAAAAATAGACGTCCTGAATGGGTAGTAGGTAAAACATTTTTGGATAATTAAAACATACTTACTTATTCTTAAGTTTATTTGAATAAAAGAAATTGTCTTTGACTTTGACTTTGAATGTTATGAGGCCAGAGTCAGGACCAAAAAGACACAATTGTGGACGTTTTAAAACAGCAAATTAGTTTTTTGACGATTTTAAAGTACTTACCTACTTATATATCAATAAAGTTTATTTGGATAAATAATATTTAATTTTGTCGTTGAGGTCCAGGGGGTCGACCGCCTAACTCTCTCGCTTTCGATCGCTTTGAAGGCGAGGCGAGGAAGAGGCGTCATCTTGTCATTTCGAAAGCAATATGAAAGCAATATCGAAAGCTATAGGCTATAGCTTTCGATATTATTCGATATTATATTTCGATGTTATATTAGAAAGCGAGAGTGTTCGGCGGTTGGGGGGCAGGTGAGTTGAAAGTCAAGCGCTTTACTGTCTTGGAAATTAATTCTTGTATGTAAATACGTACCTATTGATCAACAAAAAATGCATCTTTACTCAATAAAATTTCCTCAATTTCGTCATCTTGTTTTCCGGCGTATTTAATGAACAGTTCTTAATTGTGACTTTGAATATCGCTAATTGTTTTACAATTAGCCATTCCTTAAAGCAGTGTGAAATGAGATCGGCAGGAGCGTCGGCACGGACCGTGAAGTCATAATATTCGTAACAAAGCCTCCGAATGATGACCTTGGCACTGGCACTGCTCATTGGCATAACCTGTTCTGTAACTATTCAAGATACCTTCGAGACCGAATCATCCCTCATCCTTGCCGATTTAATGTTCCTAGTTTTTTTGTTGAGATTTGAAGGTTAACAATTTGCACGAAAGCGTTGGTGTTTTTAACAAAGGTATATAGGAGTTCATACATAAAAAGTATACTTACTGTATTTTTTATTTAAGAAGTTCTAATGACTATTATAACAATAATAATCGTAATTTATATTACAACTACACTTAGAAGAACGAATCTTATATACCTAGGTAGATACTTTTTTATGATTTTGCCTTTTAAATTTTTTTCTCAGTGTTTAGAATTAGTCATGTAAGAAAATGGTTTATTTTTTGCGAAAACTCAGGTTTATGTTGAGTGAGTAAGTACAAATGGTAAACAAAATAAATCCTTAAAAGTTTACCAATGCCTAATAGTAAAATTACAATTCTAACTGATATTAAATGATAACCATAATATCATCATCATCATCAGCTCATTTTATGTCCCCACTGCTGGGGCACGAGCCTTCCCTATGGATGGATAGGGAGAACGGGCCGTAAACCACCACGCGGGCCCAGTGCGGATTGGTGGTTGTTAACGACTGCTAATGCAGCCGGGACCAACGGCTTTATTAGCCTTCCGAAGCACGGAGAAGCTCGAGATTATAAATTTTTGGTCACCCATCCGATGACCGGCCTTTGCGAAAGTTGCTTAACCACAGCACTAGCAGACCGGGCGCGTTAACCACTGCGCCATCGAGCTCGTCCATAATATACTCGTATATTATACAACATATAGTTAATTTGTATACTGATCTCCAAACTTCAGTATGAATAGCACTAAATGATGATGACTCGTATATCAACAGCTTTTATTTGAGTCAGCCAGTCAGTCAGTGTTTTGTTTTAAAACCTGAATGTGAGTTGTTTGCTCTACTTTTTAAAACAATAGAAAATAATAGGAGTTTGCATTAAACATCGTCAAAAGGTAGGTACTTATAGTACTGAAATGGATTAAAACACTATTATGTCACACACACAATACCTACCTAAAAATACCTATTGCACCATATCATATGACCAGCTAGGCTACTCTTGACGCAAAATCTCAATACAATTCCAATGTGATTATTATGTATCGATATTGGGATAAGTTTCGCAATTTCGGAACGCCCCATCTCGATAATAATTTGTTCACTCAATTTAATTATAATGTAGCGCTATTATCGCTTTTAAGAGTGCCATTTGAACTTTTTAGATTTGGAATTGGAAATTGATTATTGCAATTGTGTTTCAAGAGTAACCCACCAGAACGCTCAGCCCGATACCCGATAGTTCAATTCCCAGGTCGGAAAAAATGTTTTTCGGATTTTTTGATGCAAAGCCTGGGTTTGTAATCACCAACCCGCATTTGGCAAGCGTGGTGATTAAGCCATTACCCATCAATTGTAGCGATGACTTGATTTCAATGATGGAGGCCTTTGCCCAGCAGTGGGACAGTTATAGGCTGCTCACTTTACTTTACTTTCCCTTATCAAATATTTATTTGATACGATTACGAAATTAGTTTAAAAAAAAACCGGAAAAGTGTTTAGGAAGTTGGCACATCCGAATTTTAACGTGTTAAGTCACATAACGTATATTTTTTACGACATGCTTATTTAAGTATGTAAGAACAAAGTAAAACTGTAATCGTAAGACGTAAAGCTGTCTAGTGGAACCGGCTGATTCTATGAATTGTTAGTATTTAAACGTTGGTCAATGAACTCTTTCATTAATATTTTGGCTTTTTTGGTTCACCATCATCATCATCATCATCATCAGCTCATTTTTATGTCCCCACTGCTGGAGCACGAGCCTTCCCTATGGATGGATAGGGAGAACGGGTTTTAAACTACCACGCGGGCCCAGTGCGGGTTGGTAGTTGTTTACGACTGCTAATGCAGCCGGGACCAACGGCTTTACGTGCCTTCCGAAGCACGGAGGAGCTCGAGATGATACATTTTTGGTCATTATTCCGATGACCGGCCTTTGCGAAAGTTGCTTAACCTCAGCACTCGCAGACCGGGCGCGATAACCGCTGCGCCATCGAGCTCCTCAGCTCTCATCTCTCAGCTCAGCTTCTCTTTTTTGGTTTACGTAAGCTTATTGAAAACAGAGTCTTTAAGTAGGCATAGGGTCCGATCCGATCCAAACCTCTCGGAGAATCTAGGGTACGCGCTAGTGCGTGATGCCGTGCCCTGTAGAAAACCTCTGACGTTGACGTTTCACACGGCTTAAGAAACCTTTTCAGTTTTACGCGGAGTCCTTAAACTGTCTCAAAAAAAGTTGTAGGGTGTGTCATGCCGAAAGATATTGCATCACCCCATGGTGAATGATGGCAATCACATGGTTTTACCAGCAACTATAACCACAGCTATAACTAAAAATAATTAAATTATGTGTGAAACAGATTCGTAACTAATAACGGTATTATTTGAATATCACGGATGTAAGACAATACTAAAACATGGTAATAATCTCATTAAACAGACAAAGACAATATAAAAGATGGTAATAACCTCATTAACAATGACCCTAAAGCAGATATTTTTTTTTGATAATTTCGTAATTTATGTTTACGTTCCCATAGTAGGTAATAACTGGCAACCCCTTCACGACTGACATGACCATGACACTTGCTCTCATGCACGGTGTTCGGTAATACATACTAGTATATTCCCGAAACATAGCCTCGCAACCAAGTATAGAAAACACTGTGATAACATGCAAAATCATATTTCGTAGATTTACTTTTCCGTACAAAAGCTCAAGTTTATTTATTACTAGCGGCCGCCCGCAGTTTCACCCGCGTGGTTCCCGTTCCCGTGGGAAAATCGGGATAAAAAGTGTCCTATGTGTTAATCTAGGTTATAAACTATCTGTATGCCGAATTTCATTCAAATCCATCCATCCGTTGCAGCGTGAAGAAGCAACAAATATACATACACACAAACTTTCGCATTTATAATATTAGTGCGACTATTTTGGTTCAACCCTCACATGTTTTGACTTCTGTTTTTAATGGACCATGAGGACGTCCAATAACAATGTATCAGCTGGATCTAGGGTTGTCACTTTGCAATTTTATTTCGTGCTTTTCATCCTGGTATGTACCCTATCTACCATATTCGGATCTATACAGGTATTAACAAACAACCTTTTTAACAGGTTTTTTTATGACAAGGAACCTGTTTTACACATTACAACTTAAGTTAAGTAAACAAACGGCCAGGTCGTGACCACTCATCAATATGCATTGTGTCCTAACAATGCAGTGACATGCATTTAAACACATCCTCCCGATTACGTAGGCTTTATATACATCAATCATAGTTTAAGCCGGTAAGAAACTTTCCCTTTCTGACATGACATCACACAATGACAATGTGTTATTAAACAAATTATTGTTGGTAACTAATTAGTAGGACTCTGTCTTTATTCTATGACTAATGAATGCTATGTTTTGATTAGTTTAAGAAGTTTGATGTCCTAGCTTCAAAAGTAAAAACTTCAAAATTCTAACTCTATGAAACCATTTTTTTATGTTAAAAGTAATCCGAATATATTGACAGTTAATAGAAAACAATGAGAAACGTTTGTACAACTGATCTTATGCGATTTGAAACTGTCCATGTACTTTAAGTCGCATAAATTCAGTTAAACATATGTAAAGAAAATACAATACATGATAATGTATTTCTTTAATTTTAAATTTTGCCGCGCTGCTTGCTCTCAGTAAGCCATTACCGTAGTGTAAATAAAACAGTGTTAAATTTATGTAAATGCCTTGATTTTGAATTTTACCGCGTAAAGGAATGTTGTAGCGTAGATAAAACAATAAAGTTATGATTGAAGATTAGAAAAATAACAAAGTAGGGTGTCGTGTGATATTTGATTTGTTTTGTTCTAAAAAGAAAAAATGTTATAAAAAAATTTGATATAGTGAAAAATAAAACTTTAATGTCGTTTCTTTGTTAGCAGAGCAACACATTGTTTTATTTTACTCCAAACTACAGAATAGGACTTATACATATATAGTGTTTTTTATTATTATTATTTTAGTATTGGCAAAATACCTCTCGCCTATGGCGGTTAAGTCCTGCAATAGCACAGTCGGCCGCCGGCGTCAGGGCACGAGGGAGAGAAATCGGCGGACAATGCGCGCGGTATCAAGTATCACCGCTTTTTGCATTTTCGCTGGAAGCGAACCGCCACCGAATCCAGCCTTTTCAGATGTTTACCCAACGTGGCTGAGGTTAGCCCGTTCGCTGATATGACAATCGGGATGATTTCTGTGGACGCTACCTCCCACATTTCGGTCACCTCGTGTAATAGGTTCAAGTACTTACTTTGTTTCTCAGTGTCGGCCTTCACGAGGTTCTCGTCATTAGTGATGGTGATGTCCACCAAAAACCTCTTCGATTACGCCCGGTCCATCAGCACTATATCGGGCTTATTATTGTTACTATTTGTAAGTGTGTTTTTTTTCCTCAGCTAGAAGCCTATTATAGAGAAAACCTTCTCTATAATTACGGGTACAAACCAAGTAATTATAGGGTGTGGTGTGTTGTTATTATTATTATTATCTTAGTTTTTTTTATTATTACTCTCATTTCTGTTACATTTACACGCGGATTTTGCCAAGCGTGAAAATGTTTATTATGATATAAATATATTGTTTGTGTATGGTGGCTGTGTGTTTATGTATACATGCTATATGAAGTAAAGTAACGCGGATTATCGTCAAAAATTTACAGGTTAATCGGCAAGTGTTTAAAATAAATCTGCTGCTGCAGTACTAATTCCTAGGTGTGGAGAATAGTTTAGATTTACAATTGTGCCCGGTAGGTGGCGCTGCTATAGGAGTCCATCATGGGATACGGGTTGTCTTAAGCGGACCAATGATTTGTTTGTTTTGTTGTCATGGAAACTGTCAAAGCGGTACGAAGTCCGCCGGTCAGCTAGTTATGTATACAGGTCGACTTTTTTATCACCATCCAAACCTTCTGAGATGACTCCCGTGATACAAACGAACAACTCTTTCTAATGGACCAACTCCCTAACTCGAAAATACAGCTGTTCCATACATTTTGATCGAATGAATATTGATGTTTTCTCAGACGGTTTGGATGGTGATAAAAAAGTCAACCTGTATAAAGGACATATAAATGATTTATGCATAAGGCCGTTCACATAATCCGTGATCATGTGACTAACCTTACCAGAGCATATTATATATAACTGAGTCATGTGTACACCAAAAGTTATACCACTTAGAAAATCACGTGGCGAGTCGACTGGCAAATAATAGTTATCATGTGTTAGTGGTCGTCGATGTTTATAAACACATTTATTTACTTTTTTATCTTTGGATAAATAAACTTATTGACATCCTCTTTTAGAAGAGGATGTCAATAAGTATTCAATCAAGTAGTTAATAAGTAACATGATAAGTATCAATAAGTAGCAGTATAAGTAGCCTTTTTAAGGAAAAGGGAAATATCCTGGTATTGGTCAATAACTTTAAAAAATGAACAATATAAATATGTATTACATATAGGTATGGTATAAATATGTATAATTGGATATGGTGATGACCGGGATCACCACAAACTTCAAACTTTATAACCACATACAAGGTGGTTGTATCAGATCTATATGAGATCATATTCAAAACTTTTAGACGGTAAGCTCTACCTATTTCAATTTCTGGTGGAAGTAGCCACCATAGGCTGAAGAATAAGTTTATGTAACAATTATTGCTCTTTACATCTCAGTTGTAGAATGATCCTCATATTCAATCTGGGCATCGCCTAATCACAATAAAAGGTTGTATCTCATTGGATTACTAAAATAATACTATTTAGAATACTTATACAATTTTACTAGAAAAAAATACTCTGACCGCTGAACTCGGTAGCTCAAAGGTCAAAGCATTTTTTAGACCATTGGACCGGTTATCCAAAGGTCTTGAGTTCGATTCCCAGTTGAGCTCCCTGAGGCTGGTTGACTTTTCTAGTAAAACTTTATCTTGTAACTTTGTTTATTATATAGCACTAGCGGCGGCCTGCTCGCGACTTCGTCCGCTTGAGTACCGGGTCCAATTCTATGCATGTATTATATACATACATATATAAACCTTCCTCTTGAATCACTCTATATATTAAAAAAAACCGCATCAAAATCCGTTGCGTAGTTTTAAAGATCTAAGCATACATACATACATAGGGACAGACAGACAGCGGGAAGCGAATTTGTTTTATAATTTATACTATAGTGATTGTAAATGCAAAATTCAAAATAATCGAAATAATAATATTTAAGCAAATTAAGTATCAAAATAAGTACCTATGCATTAGTATTTAAATCACACCTGAAGAGACAGAGCGACCACACGATTTCGAGTGGAGATTCGTCTCACTCAGTAGACGCTCGCCACGGAGGTCGCTATAGCAGCTATTTCGCACGCAGCCATTTAAAAGTAACACAACAATTTTAAATATCTATGTCCATACATAATCAGACATACATAAATAAATCAACGTGCCTTCACGGTTTATCAAGGCAAGTGCTAAGCGGCGATAGCAAAACTGGACCAGCAAACCATTAAAAAGCTTAACGTTATACTTCGGATACATTATGAGAAAAGTGTCGAGGACTTGGGTAATACAGGAAGAGAAAATTTATACGATTGCCTTTATCAAGCCTTTTTAATACCTGGCCAGTGGTGGCAACACTGTATGTATAATTCGCTATGCTGACCCTGATGCTTCAGTTATTAAGCCTCTTTGCCCAGTGACTTTACTGCATTTCTTACCCTCATATCAGGGGTCAGTAATGCAAGTGTAATGACTAGAGTTGCCGGTAAATGGTATACGCATATACTTTTTTTATATAAAGGGGATTGCATTAGGCGTACCACTGCGCCCTTTTTTTTGGAAAGAAATTGCTGATTGCCACTGGGCATTTCTAGCGTCACCGGAGTGTTTGGAGGAGGAGAAACTTAAAGGGTTCCTCAAGCCGTGTGAAACAAAGCACCGTCAGAGGTTCTAGCATCTCGCGCTTGTGCGTGTTCCCGTGCCCTACTAGATTCTCCGAGGGGTTCGGATCGGATAGGAAACCACTGCGCCCGGGGAAACGGGGAGACGTAGGTGGTTATGTGCGACTCTCATGTGTACATATATCATAGGTATATTTATTTTTTTATAATTAGCCCTCACTGTCCCGCTTTTGGGCCCACTAAAAACTCTTTTATTTTGTATCTACTGTTGCGTCAGGGTGATCCTGGTCTATGATAAGCAAGCAAAGTTCACTCCAATAGAGCCAGTGTTCTACCCGTTTTGTTTCTAGCTAGATGCCGTTTGAGAAGTAGGCTCATACCGTCTCACCCTGGAAGCCTGAAGATGGGGTTGGCTGGATCGGGATCGACTCCGCAAGATAATCTTAGCCTTTAGAGAGGGATGGTGGAAAATCACCGTTGATCGAGAAAGGTGGAAAGATTATGGGAGGCACTTGCATAGCAGTGGGATGAAATTGGCTTAATTAAAAATAACTTGTGTCCTTCGATCAACAATTGTTGATCGAAGCTTGTGTCTCTATCAGCCAGACTTAAGGCTTAATTAAAATTCTTTTTTATTAAAAAAGTGTTTGCTCTTTGCTCAAATCTAGGCTGACAGGACGGACAGAAAATATCTGTTGTATCTCACTTCAAATGACGTCAGGTTGTAAGGCTTTGGATATACAGACTGTTTCAATACATTCCACTCCTTGGCAGTACGCATTACAAGAGATGACGCGGACCAAAATACTTTTGCAAGGAATTGTAAGGAATGCGGATGGTGGTGGTGGTGGTGGTAAGGTTTGCGCAGTGGTTAACGCGCCCGGTCTGAGGTTGCTGAAGGCCGGTCATCGGATGGGTGGCCAAAAACTCGATCACCTTGAGCTCCTCCGTGCTTCGGAAGGCACTTAAAGCCGATGGTCACGGCTGTATTAGAAGTCGTTAACAGCCACTAATCCGCATTCAGTCCGCGTGGTGGAAATGGTTTGCTGTGCGCTTTGTGTTCCGATCCAGAAAATAAGATAGAGACAAATTGATGATGACCTAAGGCTGCGTTTCCACTAGAGATGTGCGAGGTTGGCCTTCATTGTCCTTGCTTAGCTACCTCGCACATCTCTGGTGGAAACGCAGCCTAAAAGGTTCTAAGAAAATTGTTATGAATGACGTCACAATTAAGTAGTTATTACTTTACGTAAACGTTAATGTTAATTGACGTTTCAGAGTGTGGCAGTAAGTCATGGATTGATATTCAAGTATACGGGCAGAGACCTTGTTTTTGTAAATTACTTTTTATATTAAAGATAGTTAGGTATATTATCCTTAAGTTTCCGACAATAAGCTCTACAGAATAATTTGCAACGCACGTTTCGTTATACCTACATTATTTTAGGTATTTTTTTGTTTTCCTTTTGTATTGTGTCGAATGTAACGTTTATTTGTGTTATTTGTGACTAATGAGCACTCAATAATTGCGATAAAAAAATCCTTTTGAGGATCAAAACTACAAAGGGAAATAGTGATAAATACAAAAAATTAAAGAAGCTTTTTGGCGAAAAATGTATGTGTTATTTTTTCATGTTAATTGTAAACATGGTAATTTTTAGATAACGTCGATTTATTTTTATGGTTTGAAAATTTTAATCATTGTTATGTTATCTATCATATTTTAATAAATGTTTCTGATTTTTTGAACAACATAGGTACCTACTGAGAAAAAAAACGAAAACTAAAAAAATACATTTTGCTTTACCTAACCAAAGTAATTATTATAAAATCATGCATAAAAATTAAGTAACTTCTCCAAAGAAATGATTATTGGTAGAGTAAGTATTTTATAACAGTAACATTAAAAGTGCAATTTCCAAATGCTAGTTGGATGGAATGCCGATAAATCACCATACCTAATTCCTTTGATCGATTCTAGATCACCATGTACGACTTAAGAAACCTCAATTTCCCACCAACAGTTAAAAACTTTAACGAGCCGCCTTTTTAAAAACAACAAGGAGTAAGAAAACATTTTTAAATTACGAACCTTATGGCACTCCTCGAACGCCTTCAAAGAGTTTTGTTAACCGAACTAGCACCTCTTTTTAAACAAAGGTTATGTTACGCAAAGCACGAGCGCCAGGTTGTGTGACCAGCCGTAAACTGAGGTAACCGTAGCCGGCTTGTTGATTGCCTTTCTGATCAACGGCACTACTAAGTATCACCAGGAACTTTTTTCTCGCTTACAAACAATTGGCTCTCTGTCTAAAGTAGGAGTTTAGAGTGAGAGGTTCGATTTCGAGATTAATGTGAGACGAGCGGCGTGGTAATACCGCAGCCGCAGGTCGCATACCATCAACTTGTTGTGACCAAATTAAAGGGGAATATTGAATAGACTAAAATGTATGGGTGGGTCTAGCGGTGAGCGGCCCTGAACGCTAAGCTCACGGTCGCAGGTATAAAACCTGTAAGAGGCGATTTTATTTTTGATAGAATGCAACCATGCATTTGTACCCGGGCCAAAATGTCTCATGTATGTAAAAGACATAGGCACATTATGTAGAAAAGTTTTATAGATATTATTATTGGGCGACGAAAACTAGTGTCGGTGTTACTTCTTTTAAAGCTGTGCAGTTTTTTGAGCCCATTCTTCTCCACAGCTAAAAAATAGACGTCCTGAATGGGTAATAGGTAAAAAATTTATGGACGATTAAAAACACTTTCTTAAGTTTATATTTTAAATAAAAAAAAATTGTCTTTGACTTTGACTGGGGCTTCAAGTGTCCAACACTGCCGCCATTACGATAATTGTATATAATCTAAAAGCTTATTTGTGTGGATGCGAATTGTCACTTTCATGAGAATTTTTCTTTAATTTTTCATGAGAGTTTTCTATTCCTTATCAGCGTATATTCTTAAATAGAAATAAAATAAACCATTAAACCTTTTGCCAAAGGTCAGGCTCTATTGAGAAAATAGAGTAAAATTGTTGTTGTTACCAAATGCCCAAATACAGTTGCAGACAAAAATATCTACTACACGATGAAATAATATGTATAAATAACTGTGACTTAGCAAATGTAAAAAAATAAACTATCAAAATATTCGTCGTGTCCGTAATGGTTATGAAAATCACAGTTTATTTTTTTTTTCTTTTTTTATATCATACACATCCGTGCAGACGTTGGCAGTGAAGCGTGGGCTGGGGAGTCTCTGTAAGGAGGGATGCGGCTTATTGGACTATTGGTATACAGTAAATTTTGTTGTAGGATATCGTAGGCTGCAAATGATTAAGTCTATTTAAAGTATTTAAACAAAAATAGGCACGGCATCGAATGGAAGGAGCAGCCGGGTATGAAACAGGCAGGAGGCAGTAGAAGGCATGCCCGATTAACCATCGGTGCCTTGACAGGGCACTATGCCACAAAACAAATGCTCCACAGAATGCATGTATCAACAATTAGCTTGTGTAGGGCATGTGGAGAGGAAACGGAGTCAATGCAGCACCTACTGTGTGACTGTGACTCTCTGGCTAGGAAAAGAATGGGATTCCTGGGGTCGGCTTATCTGAAACCGGAGGCTCTTCGCTCTTTAAGACGTGGACAAACTTATGGCATCTATCTTTACAGAGGAAGAAGAGTGAAAGGACGGGGTTGCACAAAAGATCCCGATGGGTCGAAGTGTTACTGCAAGAAGGAAACTTCAGCAGACCCCACTAAGATAAAAGAAGATAAAGTTTTTAATATAGACTTAAACACTTGTATTTTGGATGTTGTTTGCCTATAGAAAAAAATAAAAAAACAACCCTATATTTGACAGAGTATTTCGTAATTAATGTGTTCATTCTAAGTTTTTATGTACACGCGCCTGCAAATCAACTTACCACAAACTGCCAAAGTTCCTCAATAGACTTCGAACCTTATTTGTAAGTGATATGGTTGAAAGTTTATTGAAGAAATTTGTCAGTTTTAGATAAGTTGATGTGCAGGCGTCTGTACTTCATTTAAAAAATACTGAAACTACTAATTGAACACCAATTTTTTTTTCTACATTTTTGCAACAGTGCTGGACAAAGATATTCAACAAACAACGTTCAGAAAACATAAATGATTAGCAGCTTTATTGAGTTTAATCCTGGTTGTCCCCGATACCAGGCTTGACATAATAATTTATGGAAGTGTCACATAATTCAACATTTCGTACTCAATCAAACACAAACACACTCATGCACACACCTTTACACACACACACACACACGCGCGCACGCACGCACGCACGCACGCATGCACGCACGCACGCACGCATGTACGCGCACACCCTCACTAATTGCATTAGGTTAAAACATTGCTGTTTTAACCTAATCTAACTTAATCGAACTGAATACATTAATTAAACCTATTCTTCTTTCCTCCTTTTTAAAACTCTTTAAATTATTTGTATGTAATTAGCATGTTTCATTCTGTTTTATATCCTTCAGTACTTAATACTTACACTGTAATATTATTGGGAAGACACTAGCTACTAGCTTGGGAGCCAGGGTTTCATAATCTGTATAAGTAAAATAAGAATAAAAAAAGTTATGCTATAAAAAATTTACAACGGCACTTTATGAAATTCATTGAGTTGTACAGCGAACAATAAAACATTGCACGTCATCCCTTTGACATTTCGATGATATCCCGAATTGTCACCGTTTAAGGCATGTCGTAAAACAGTGTTGACTGTTTACACACATTTCCTGATGACGAGAGTTGCAGTAAGCACTTGGTCTTTATCTGACCTGATGTTAAGTGATGGTAAGGCCGAAGGTGGAAGCGCAAATCACACGGAATCCTCAACTACTGAGACACTGGCTCTCTTATCTCTAGCTGCCGGAAAACAACAATCTACAAACATTGATGTTATGGCGATGGTGCCGGTGGTCTATGGCTATAAATTTTAATTTATATCACAGTTGCAATATAATATACTGAAGCATGCGAAGGATTAATAAATTATTTTATTTAATTTGTTGCTTAGATTAATCTAAGATTTGTTGTAAGAAAATAAAAAGCGGATAAAATCTTAAAGGCTAATAATAAAAATTAAAGCGAAATAATAGGAAATAATGAGTATATTTAGTAATTATTATCTAATATAATTGTATTGTAAAATCGTCAACATCATTAGCCTGCACTAGTCCATTGTAAATTAAATTATGTTAATTAGTAATTATATGATGATGATTAGAAATATTAGTAATTAGATGTCAAGACTGAAAATAGTTATATTTTAATAAACGAGTCAAGACAAGACCGAAATTACCATTTCTTTTTATGTGTAATGTATGTATGTAACACCAGTTCTTACCTCTACTCAATGCTCAAATACTAGAGGTACTTATCATAAATACTAAATACCAATATATTCATGAAGCCAGGAGCGGGAACTTTATCAGTTTCGATGTAATAACCTGTATAAAGTATAATTGCCTGACACCAAAAGAATGGGTAAATGGGAATGGGAAATGTGTTATTGTTCATGTAGGGAGCGAACGATGATTTTCTTTGCTAACTACGAGTAAGTATATTATGGGACGGTCCCACTGAAGACGGACGGTGTGGTGATCCGCGATTCGGTCATCAATGAGTCGCGGTGCCGACCGCCCGCCATGATAGCCGACACTTAGTCAGCCCTACACCGCGCGCAGCTTAGTGCTGTGCCAAGAAATAGCGCTTTAGCCCACAGACCACACTAGGGTCACACTCTGATAAAAATTACCAGAAAACAATACATAACAAAGATATAATACGTTTTCTTTTGACTCTGAGGGTAGTAACTTCACGTGATGTCGATGTAGTCTACCAGTAACATTTATTGTCATAATATCATGTTCCATAATTTTAATAGCCATAATCATCACGTTGCATATTATCGCGACGCATAATTTTAAAAGTCCTAATATAGTGTAGGCTAAAATTATTTTTCATAACAGTCATAAGTATTAAAGGCATAAATTTGAAAAGCATAATGATCACAACGAATAATATCTTAACGTATAAATTGTTTAAAGCACAATTAATGCATAGCATAATAGTCACAAGGAATAATAGAATTAGTTTTTTAAAACATTCGCACAAGTTTTCGCTCACCACCGCAGCTTCTGCTTGCTGGCACCTGCTCCTCAGCTCGCAGGCCGCTTCGCCCCTCCGCGCCTACGCGGGCTTAAATTACACTCGCGTAGGGCAGACAAGACTACGTGAAGTCGGGGTGTGCTAGTTCGAATCTGGGTGATAATTCGATTTAATCAATAAGATTTAGGACTAAATAATTTATGCCTATTATGCCAAATGAAATCAGGGATTTAATTTATTATGCTTAATAATAATATACCCTTAGACAGTTATGCCACTTAAAAGTTATCATCATCATCATTATCATCATCATCATCATCGGCCTATCTTAGTCCACTGCTGGACATATACCTCCCCTAATGAGCGCCATAGCGCCCTGTCCTCAGCTCGACGCATCCAGCATCTGCCTGCAGTCTTTCGCAGGTCATCATCCCACCTGGCCGCAGGTCGTCCTACACTACGTTTACCGAGTCGTGGTCTCCACTCAAGAACACATTAAAACACAAAGCAAATTGTATTCAACTCATACCTACAATGCGCTGGGAATAGAACCCGGGCCCCGAGATCACACTGGAGTATTTATACAATAACAGTGTCCACATTACTATGGTGTGTTTCCGTGGGGGAAAGAAGTAACGCTGAGTGCTTCTATTGCAAAACAATACCCGTCTTACAAATAAAAACTGAATATTCGAAATAAAAAAAATAAAAATTTAAAAATTAAAAAAAAACTTTTTTTACCTTAAAATTTTTCACTCGAGCAAATTGAATAAGAAAATAAAACGTAGACCACAGCTTTTGATACATAGTGGAAGTTCGACATTTATTAAAATGATAAGGCTGTATGAGCACAACCTTTTTGCTTAAAAGAGAAAAAAGCGTGTTCCTGTTAAATATATTTTTAAGTTTGTTCCGTTATTTACCTAGTTTTTTATTAAGAAGATCGTTTTTATTGAAAGTAAATTATCAAATTTGGTTACATTTTGTAATTAATGGAACATGCTAAATTATTGTTTACTTTACTTATGTCAATGTCAAAATATTGACAGCTGGCCGTGCAGCTGATTATTGAATATTCTTCTTTCTAATTAATATTACTAGTAATATTATTTTTAATTTCTAACCACAAGAGATGTGAAAGCCACTTAAAAAAAAATCCTTTGGATTTACGTTGTAATAAACAAAACAATTGAAAATGTTCAAGATTGATTATAGATTCTCATACACATTCCAGTGGCATTAGTGTAAAACAAAAAAACATGATATATTATTCAACATTATTGGTTTTCTTATCTTTACTCAGATTTAAAAATGTGTTGGGCAATACATGTACTTTTAGTGCGAAAGTGAGCCAAAGTTTACTTAATGAAGGGTTTCACAGGTACTTCTATTAATTTGTTTGTGTTTTAAGAAGGCAGTAACATTGTCCTAAAATAGGGTCCTATTGGTACTAAAACGTACTTAAACTAAATTTCAGGAACATTACTTATGGCATTGTGTTCAGCAGTTCAGACGAAGTGGATACCTGGATGAGTGAAGATTGTATTATAGCTTTAGATCAAACTTTGCCTCCTGGAGTATATGCCAACCCTGATGAGCTGGGAGAATTCAGGAGAAGTAACAAGGTCAGTTTCTGCAGTCATCATTATTAACTCATTTTGCGTCCTGTCCCGTCCAGTCCCGTCCCCCATCCCCCCCTCTGCTAGGGCACGAGCCTTCCCTTGAGATGGAAACACCATGGCGAACGGGCCATAAACAGAAAGGTGGACCCAATGGCCCAGAGATATTCTATGGAACTCAACATCTACATTATATAAATATAAGTGTAAAAGTTATGTAGAAAGAAAGAATGTCTTTATTCTATCTCTCTCTATTCCCAATAATTATTTAAAAGATGCTCAAGCCATTGTAACCAGTATTCAATCAATTCCTCAAATGTAGCTAAGACTTGCTTTCAATGATCGCTTTTATTTATTTATTGGAAAACAAAAAGCATTTTATTGTACGAAGGCAATAATAACTCATTTGCTATAAACGTTTCCACTTATAATTAATATAACAACTTATATAACAACTTCGTTAAATACATACTTTAAAAAAATAAATTTATACTTTTTTATATTAAGTGCCAATTGCTAAACTTAAGCTGAATATAATAATATTATTATATTATATTATAATAAATAATATTTATATAAAATACAGTAAAAAAATCAAACACCCACCCGACCTAGCCAGGAATCGAACCCAGGTCCTCTGTACACAACTCTAGTACACAGTAATTCTTTAAATTTACAATTAAATATAACACACAAGATATACTATAAAACTACAAAACCAAGCTCCTTTTTATATACTTACTTGCTGACTTATTACTTATTTATTAATTTACTTTTTCTCAGCTGTGGGACAGTATATAAGCTAAATAGTTACTTGTATATTTCAGTTAAATGCAATTCCAAAGAACATAATCAACGTAGAACTACCTGCGGAGCAGTCGGAGGCTAGCGGTGTGTACATAGTCGGTTTGGTGGCTGACGGCAAAGTATATTTGTGGCTGCCAGTACACGCGAGGTACCACAGAGCTATGGTTGGTGGAGGGTGAGTTAAAAAGTTTTTATTATATGTATATTTCAGTCATCATTACAATTGATGATTAATATATTAATCATCGAGTTTGCCAAATGCTGGTTGGTGATCAGACACTAAAGCTTTTCAGTGTCTGATCGTGATCACCAACCACAAACTTTTTATCTTCTTTTTTTTATATGAGACAACATCACATACATTGTTCTGATCCCAAGGTTTTTTTTTTTCGTGTTCTGTGTTTATCTGCAATCAGTTTTCTGACTATGAGCAGGTGTGGTTAGTTAGGCGTTTAAGGGAAGTGGTCCACTGAGCACTTCTCCCTTTTTTTTATGAATGATGGTAGCGTTCCTCAAGCTCCATGATGTGTTGTCTGCGTAGCCTCTTTGGGTAGCCGATAGTGGTCAACAGCGATGCTAGGTGGTTCGGGTGTGCATTTAGTCTTGCTTTGTATTTCTTTGAATACAGTTTTATTTCGTCGTTGACCGTGCTGATTTCCAATTCGCTGTGCAGTTCATGGGTCATCAGAAACCATGGTGCATTGGATAAATTTCTAAGGATGGCGTTTTGTGCTCTTTGTATGATCGAGATATTAGAGTTGCAGGCTGATCCCCATAGTTGTATGCCATACGTCCAGATCGGTTTTAGCACCACCTTGTAAATCAGGAGTTTGTTGTCTGTACTGATCCCAAGGTAAATAGCTAAAGCACTCGTTTTATGGAAACCAGAAACAACGACGGTACCACAACCACCCAGACCCGACACAATATCGAAAGGTTCGTTTTCGACATTGACCCGACCGGGAATAGAACCCGGGACCTCAGAGTTAGCGCCGCCCAAAGTCCGGCGTGCAAGCCACACAAACTTTGTTACTAGTTTGTGTATAATTATGTCCTGTTAATAATTTACAACAATTTATAAATCTATTTTTATTATTTTTTATTTTATTAAGTACTGCCACCCGTTTAACTTTTGAAAACGTCTTACTTGACCGTCACAGGTCAGGCAGTGCCTAGTGTGGGGTCATAGAAAATCTCAGCCTCCTTGAAAATTATGCTTATGTTTAGGTAACACTATTTTCCACTGTATCTTTAAGTTTGTAAGTAAGCATTTATCAAATAAATTTATTTGTATTTATATTTGTATTTATTCTAATGTAAGTGAACATTGTTTTGAAAGTCATACCAAGCAGCCTTAAGGGGGTGCAGCGCGGACGCAAAACTGCGAGTTTCAAGTTTCTTTATGATAGCGAGCGAGCGGCGCGTGGCAGTGGTGTGACAACGGCGCACGACTACGAATACGCACGCACACTAATATCTGTACAGAGTAGGCTGGTGATTTAATTACAGCAATGTTTACTTTCGTTAAATCATAGGCGTTTGGGTAAAAAATAATAAAAGTCTTTATATTTTCATATTCATATTTTTTAATTGAAAAATAAGACAACAGTGGCCTGCGGAATATGAATACAAACATTTTGTGTCGGATCATTGTTTCATTTGTGCTATATTTACAAAGTTTCTGAAGAAATAAGTTTTTAGATATCATTACTTTTACGTATTATTTATGCAGTTTTTGGGTATTTGTTTCAAATTCCAAGACAACCATGACCTTGTGAAAGGATCAAGCTAACCTACACTAGTCCTTTTAATGTATATGACCTATTCAGCGCCTAGCACCAGTGACTTAAAAACACGTAAATTTTCGAAATTCCGCGCTGCACCCCCTTAAAATCGAGTGTAAAATTATTCCAAACTGCCTTAAGGTTCTCTGTCCCGCAGACCACGTAAGGCACATAACTATAAGATCTTGTCCACAACATTTCTAAAAGATTTGTATCATTTTATTTTAGGGTTCTGTTTAAGAACTTCAAATGGCTGACTATAAAACATTCAGTTATGTTTTTGGCGTGATTAGGAACTTTGCCGTGATTAATCCCATTACAAATAAGCCAAAGCTAAGTAACAAACTCTTTCCAAAGAAAAAAAACATTGTGTTAAGATTTTAGTTTAATTTAATATTTATATAAAATACTGTGAAAAAATTAAACGCCCACCCGACCCAGGCAGGAATCGAACCTGGGTCTTCCGCAATCCGGGCGGCTGCACTGACCATTATGCTACCGGGAAGATATAATGGCCAGTGCAGCCGCCCGGATTGCGGAAGACCCAGGTTCTATGCCTGGCTGGGTCGGGTGGGCGTTTAATTTTTTCACTATATTTTATATAAATATTTAGTTCAGCTTAATGGTAGCAATTAACACTTAAAAATAAAAAGCAAAAATTTAGTTTAATTTGTCATTATGACTTCTATTTAATATTAGCTATGTCTCGTTTCAGTACTGCAAGGAACATAATTGAACCACCGAAGCTGTACTTGCGTTGTCCAGACCAACGGTTCGATGTGTGCGGCAAGGCGATCTCACCGTCTGTAACATTCCTATGCAATGGTAGTCCTCGGGATAAATGCAGTTGGAAGGAAATATCATATACTATGGTAAGAGCAACGGGGCTAAGGCGCCGACAATGATAAAAAAGCGTTAGTGCGACGATTTGATTTCGTTCTGCCCAGGCTGGTTGGAGTCAATTATAAATCGAAAGAGATGGAAGGAAATGGGGGAGACCTTTGCACAGCAGTAGAGAATGTAGGTTAATTTCCCTCCCGACCCTCTTTCACATTTTGTAAGGGCTTAGGCGTGAGAGAAGGGCGTACCGACTAAACCCTGGGGGAATTGTAACTAATTAACCAATTTTTAACCACCTCTGTGGTTAAGACCACCGATCTCAGACTCCTGGGTCGCAGTTCCCGGGTTCGATTCCCAGCGGGAGGTAAGTGTTTGTGGACTCGGTTTGGTTGGTGGTAGGGCTTGTTTGCCCGCCTGACTAGCTACCATAATCTTATCTAATTATGTCGCCATAACATCAATGTTTGCAGCATTGTTGTGTTCCGGCAGCTAGAGATATGATAGCCAGTGCGTGAGGATTCTGGGTGAAGTGTGCTCCCACCATTATCACTTAACATTAGGTGATATGAAGGCACTGCGTTTACTCAAAATATATATTTTTAAAACTAATCATCAGGCTAGTCCACTGCTGGAGATAGCCCTCTCCAAGTGCATGCCACTGAGCACGATCCGCGGCTTCTCTCATCCAGCTCTTGCCAGCCACCTTGCGGAGATCGTCGTTCCACCTAGTCTGAGGGCATCCTACGAGTACGTTTTCCGATACGCGGTCTTCATTCGAGAACTCGTTTACCCCAACGGTTATCGGTTCTGCGACTAATATGGCCGACCCACTGCGACTTCAGCTTGCTGATCCGGTTGGCTAATCGAATCCGATTCTTCAGAGAAACTTTGAGCATAGCCCTTTTCATAGCTCGCTGAGCGACAACCAGCCTTACCGTGTATGTCCACAAAAAAATTATGAACCCTAAGTGCCTTACAACAAAGAATAAGCTCAGAATAGTTTTTTTTTTAGTTGATGACTTCGTGCGATTAGCACATTTAGCCAGTGTCAAAGTAATTTTTCTTACGTAATACATAAATAAACAATATTTCTTTCCTGTATGATGATGATGAATGATAATAGAAATGAGAAGTGAGAAATGATTACCCCCCAACCCCTCGAGTATCTCGGTAAAGATGTGGGCTTTACTAAGTCCTCGGGCGGACTTCTTGAGAGAATCTGAAAAGTGACGTTGCGCTGTTTTGTTTCATTTGCCAACACTCATGCACACTCACGAACACTTAACGGTTAATAATCCACCATTATTTCACATTGATATTCGACATAACACAAATTTTAAAAAATAAGACATAACCGCAGTCATGACTCTTTACTTTCCCGCTAAGAACCTCCGAATAGTATTCTTTGTTTTATCGTAGGCATTAATTGTTTGAATTGGCGTTCCAGACGACAGGCGCGTTGGTGTGGGCCGTGCCGGTGGGCAGCCTGGACCACTACTACCCGGTGGCGGCCGGCACGGCGCTGGTCATCCTCGCGGGGTCCATGTACCTGCTGAGAGCGATACACGACTACAAGATTGAGAGCAACAAGAAGAGGCTGTGATAGGACATTTTTGTTTTAAAGCTTTAAATAAAATACAAATTTATTTTTAAGTTATTTTTCCTAAATTTAACTTTTTTTTTGATTATTTACATATAATTTTACGCAAATATTGTTGCCAACAAATTACAATTAAAAAAAGAAAAAATGTTGAAAAAATTCCAATTGAGCCACGATAGCATAGTTGGTAGTGCACCTGACCCGGCATGTCATGGGATGTGGGTTCGAATCCCGCTCGTAGAATTTTTCCATCACTTTGTCTTTTTTTTTTTAATTGACTTGCAGTGAAAAAAATCAAAAAGCAGTGGAAAAATTCAGTGCTGACGTCAGCCTTCCCGGTAGCGTAATTGTGCAGTGCAGCCGCCCGGATTGCACAAGACCCAGGTTCGATTCCTGGCTGGGTCGGGGGTAGGTATTTAATTTTTTCACTATTTTATAAATATTTATTATTTCCTAGTTTTTCAATTATGTAAACACCGTAATAAAAACACGCAGAATAACAATTATGACTAAGGTTTGTCATAATGCGACTGCGTTCACAATAGTAAGGGTAGACCTGACATGGGTTGCGAAGCTTAGATGATAAAAAGAAAAACATGTTAAATAATGTATACCTTTTCATCGGTGGGGGGAGCGTCTATAGATTTTCAAAAATGTAAACATACTGTTGCATGGACATACTCGAGCGCGTCAGATATTGGTAGTATCCATGTCCCACGTATTTTTAATAATAATAGTAATAAAAGCATTTATTCATTGCCACACAAAGAAAACAATAAGTTGGTGCATAACATAAAAAATTTAAAACTAGTGGCCCTGAAATGGCTCCCACTCAGCATAATATCGAAGTACCGGATTGGCACCACGACGCTGGTCTTCCGTGGGTACCAGAAGTATAATGTACGTATGTTAATCTGATCGTTTACATGGTGGGGGTGGTCGTACGTAAGGGTTGAAAATGAGAAAAAAGAATTTTATCGAGCGCGTTAGATTTTCTAAGGGGATGTTTAAATGAACCTAAAAAAAGCTCTCATTCAATAATCTGACGATTTGAATGTGACGCAATCTCGCGGCCATTATTCGAATGTGCAAATAAAATTCGCCATTTTGAAATGCTCAAGCGCGACAGATTAAGATATATATGGTTCACAATTATGTCCTAGACGTGCTGTCCCATAATCTGATGATTATCTGGAGGGATTCGCCTAACAATTATAAAAATTTTTTTTGATTTTTTTAATTCATCAAACTTAGTCAATTGAAAAGCTCAGGAAATAGCATGCAAATAAAAAGTGTATATTATGTCTTTTAAGTCGAATACATGTACTTACATATTTCTAAGATAATAATTATAAAAAATAAAAATAAATTAAGCATTTTTTTTTTATCGTCATCTTCTTCTGTAGAATCATCTTCCTCTTCTGGCTCGATTTCCACTCAAAATCTCCGCTTGGGCTCCCCTACTACAATACTCATAACTAAAAACATTTCATGTGTAAGTACAATTCAAAGTTACTATTGAGAAAATGGGTAACAACATTTACAAAATATTTTTTAAGTTACTTAGAAAAATAAAATTTTCCGTTTTTCCCTGAATTAAGCGCTCAATGCTAAGTGCAAGTTTTATTTACTGTTCGTATTCATTCGATCACGTTAACAAACCAAGAATTTGTATAGGTAGCATTAAGCTGTGAATTAATGTCACACAAATTCTCGTTATCGAATAAGTAAATGGTTGGTACATTGGCGAGCGTTAATTGCGTTAATTGCTGAACTGCCCCCCAACCGCCTAACGCTCTCGCTTTCGATCGCTTTGAAAGCCAGGCCCTCGCCTCGCTTTCTAATATAATATCGAAATATAATATCAAATAATATCGAAAGCTATAGCCAATAGCTTTTGATATTGCTTTCATATTGCTTTCGAAATGACAAGATGACGCCTCCTCCTAGCCTCGCCTTCAAAGCGATCGAAAGTGACAGAGTTAGGCGGTTGACCCCCTGGCCGGTCATTGGATGAGGACCAAAAATGTATAATCTCTCGCTCTTCACTTCGAAAGATAGGTACGTAAAGCCGTTGGTCCCGGCTGCATCAGTAGTCGCGCCACCGCAGACATGCTACTTTTAGCATCGGCGATCGGCGATTTCGCCACTATCGATGCTGAATCACGTTTTGGCGACTCTCTGCGTTCGATCGCAGTAAAATCGTGAGATTCTTATCGATGCAGCATCGCGATTTCGCGACTTCATACGTTTGGTTCGGACGCGGTATCGCGTGTTTTAGCGACTGCTCCGATGTTGGATCGGCAACCCGATGCAAATCGATGCGACTGGGCATCCGAATGTGTGCGGAGTGTAACGTTCAAAAGCTGTGTCAAGCTTCCGAAAAGCGACTCAATCGCCGCGTTTGGCGTTTTTAAGTGTGCGGTGTGGAATGTGTGGTCGCTGCATTCAGCTTCTGAAAAACGGCTCAATCGCCGATCGCCGATGCTAAAAGTAGCATGTCTGCGGTGGCTCTAATAATCACCAATTTGCACTGGACCCGCGTGGTGGTTTATGGCCCATTCTCCCTATGCGTCCATAGTGAAAGCTCGTGCGCCAGCAGTGGGGATATAAAATAAGTTGGTAATATGTGGTGACATTTCACAGTCGGTATTCAGGCCTTCCTGTATAGAGAGACTGGTCTTTACAGCCTTACACACTGACCTATTTCAAGAAAATGTGTCTACACAACTGCCATCTTACGACAAGAACCGGAACTAACAGCTTCCGCCCGCCGTCCGTAAGTGACAAGTATTTTATTTGAAACTAGCTGACCCAGCGGATTTCGTATCGCTTTGACAGTTTCCATCATTGAGTTAAATATATATCAATGGTTTCCATGACAACAAAACAAACAAATCATTTTGTATTTGAAAATTAAATTGTCGTTTTTTGTATTTTATATATTTTTTTTATATAGCCTATGTTACTCAGCGCTAATGTAGCATTCTAATGGTGAAAGAATTTTTTAAATCGGTCCAGTAGTTTTTGAGTTTATTCGTTGCAAACATACATACATACAAAAATACAAAGGTTTCCTCTTTATAATATTAGTTCGTAATCAAGGCAAGAGTTAATAGGCATCTTTTGGGGCAGCTCGCTCCATCGTAGACCTCATCTACGCTCACCATCAGGCGAGATAGAGATCAAGAGCTGTCTTATAAGGCATTAAAAAAAAGTATATATGTCTTCGTCCATATTTATTTGGTGCCGCGTGGCCATACTAATTTTGTATGAGGAATTTAACGTTAATTTGAAAAATAATTATTTAAAAAACCGCTGGATAAATCGAAAATGTGAGCCGGACGATTTGTAGTTTAGAACCAATCACCGATGTGATTGTTTGGAAAAAATCAGAGGTACAATAATTTAGATAAACTATAAGATATCAACTAAACGCCGCTACTCGTTTTCACGATTTTTGCCCAACTTTAAATGATATTGTAGATAAAACTATAGTGTGTTATGAATTTATAGTATATATAAGAATTATCTTTGATACTTAATATAAATTTTTTCAACATTTGTGTTTTTTTAATTTGTTTGCAACAAAATTTGTGTTAAAAATTATTTGAACATTTATATATATTGTTTATTTAATACGATAGTATTTTCAATCATATCGACTTAACCGCATTTTTGGCATTTTTTGGTCGGCGCACCCTTAAGATAATTGTAATCTTGAGATAACAAAGAAATCATTGCATTGATTTAATGTTCTTTTACTCATTATGAACTAGTCCTTCATCTCACCTGATGTTAAGTGATGATAAGGCTGAAGGTGGAAGCGCACTTCACCCGGCATCCTCAACTACTGAGGCACTGGCTATCTTATCTTTAGCTGCCGGAACAACAATGCAACAATAAAAACTGATGTTTTGGCGACATATGTAGATATGACTGATAGCTAGACAAGATAAACAAGCCCACCACCAACCAAACCGCTGGGCGTCGACCTGGGACCTCTGGGTCGATTTCCGGTTGATGTTTTTTTTAAATAATTTACGGGTAAGCACAGTGCCTTGATCTCACCTGATGTTAAGTGATAATAAGGCCAATGATGGAAGCGCACTTCACCCGGGATCCTCAACTAGTGAGGCACTGGCTATGTTATCTCTGCCTGCCGGAACAACAATGCACAAACATTGATGGTATGGCGACATATTTAGATAAGATGGTGGTAGCTAGCCAGGCGGACAAACAAGCCCTACCACCAACCAAACCAAGTACACAAACATGTACCCCACGCTGGGAATCGAACCCGGGACCTCTGGGTCTAAACCGGTGGATTTAACCACTAGACCAAAGATGCGGTTAAAGAGGGGTTCAAATGTTGATGATGATTCAAATGCTAGTTTGCCCGTACTCTGCCCATTAATTCGTTAGTTTCGACTGTGGTCGATAGATGGCGCCCAAAGTGTCATTCCATCAGGAGAATTTTAATAGCATTTTTTTTAATTCATCGTCTGTCAACAGTTTGCCTCGTGTGAGCACAGATTAGTTAATAGTTACTGTGTGAGCTTTGATTAAGTACTTTTCGTATCTATTCGATTATTTTAAGTTACTTTTGTACACTTGATTGAAATTATGCATGCCGTGGCAGCCTTTAATTAAAGCAGCGCCAGAGTAATAACTACAGGGTTTTTAAAGTAATGAATGTCCTGGTGTATGCTTTGTTGGATGTCCTTAAATAAATAAATAAATAAATAAATCACGATAACATAAACGAGAATTTTATGTGGCAAAATTTTAACTCTCCTCGTTTATCACCAGGAGGCGCTGCTCCAGCCATACTAAAACTCGTTTCATTGTCGAAATCGTATTTCACTCTCACACTAGGCACCCAGGACCCGCTGCTTCAATGTCATACAAATTCTTGTTTTTATAATACTTATGGGTAAGCATATGGGTTGGCCTTCATCTCACTTGATAATAAGTGATGGAAAAGACGAAGGTAGTAGCGCTCTTCACCCGGAATCCTCAACTACCGCACACTAACTCTTGCACAAGAGATAAGTGCCTCGCCATCTTTTCTCTTGCTGCCGGAACACAAACAATGGTATCAACCTTAATGTTATGGCGACAATGCGACATGCTGCTTTCCTTCACCGCACTACACGCAATCGACTGTCATTCCATCCACATCACCTTGATGGATGGCGGTCTACTACTGTGCGTTTTTCACGAAACTTCTTGCCTTCGAAACATTTACAATTAAATTACTTACATTTAAAATATTATTATTACAACAATAAATGATTTCAGAATAAACAAAGCAATATGCAATATGCAATATGCAAGCATAATGCAATTCATAAGAGCTATTTGTAGCCTAAACTGAATAAATGATTTTGAATTTTGAATTTTGAATAGAGTCATTAAAAATATATAAAAAATGTATGGGCTGTATGGGCAAATTACACTATATGTATCACACAAATCTTAATCAGTATGAGGAAAGGTTAGTACCTACCTATAATAATTTATTAAGTACCTACATAATATTCACATTAAACCCATAAAACTTTTAAACGAAGATTTTTTTTAAATAAACTAAGTTTACACTTAGTTTACATTACAATATGTTTTTGACAGACACAACAAGTTTACACTAAGTTTACACGGTCTGTCAAAAAAATATTAAAAATAAAAAAGTGTTACCAATACTTTAATTTTTTTTGTTGATATTGTTGTTAATTCAATAATAAATGTTGGCTATATTCAGAATCACAAAATCTCTTCACATAGACGCAATACGACATCATTACTAAGAAAAACGTAACGCCATCTTATGAGGATTGCCTGAACTATAAACTCCACCGTGCCGGGCACTTCCTGTCCGCCTCAAGTGTTTCCTACTTCGGAGGTCAACCCGCCGGGCCCTGCAAGATGGCAGCACTGCATTATTGATCTCAGGAGATACGAGTCGCCGTCGTCGTGCCTCTCCAAGTAGCTCCAACAAGTG
>OY720033.1:17685277-17783576 GCA_963082485.1 Eudonia mercurella | reverse complement strand
ATTCGCATAAATTCCGTTAAATATTCGTTTTTTAAAACATTTTCTTCTACATATTTAGAACTCTAGTATATTTCCTTAGCATAGGTTTCATTAAAGTTGACTTACTGTTTCATAAAAATAACATCGAAATTTGTACGCAATCTGGAAATTTATACAGGCTTTTAAACAAATATTGGTCCACGGTTCGTAACTAGGACGAGGCGTCGCAATTGGACGCTTAGATTGGGCTACCCTTTGGCCGTAACTCTCAAAGGCGTTCGCTCCTCAAACACTTGCTCGAAACTTAATGACGATTAGAAGAGCCACCCTTACTTCCACTCGAATAAACGCCACAAATTCATGAGAGCCATTTGAACACCTTCCAAATTATTTATCGTTGGTAACGCCATTTGTACGCCAGTTTACTTACAAATATAGGGTTAACGATAAATCTTATCTAAATATGTCGCCACAACATCAATGTTAGTAGCATCGTTGCGTTCCAGCAGCTAGAGATGAGATAAGTATTCAGTGCTTCAGTAGTTTAGGATTCTGGGTACAGTGCGCTCGCATCTTTTTTTTGTATTTTTGGGTGTTGTGATTGTCCTTTTTTTGTGTTTGTTTGTGGTGGAAAGTATCCTTTTATGATAGGGCATTTTCCAATATTTTTGACGCTGTAAGGGAGAAAAGAGCTTGACACTTGCTGAGTTTCTTGCCGGTTCTACTCAGTACAAGTTCTCCCGCCCAGAGTAGACTTACGAACCGATGGCATAATGACATTCATAAGAGCTATTTGTAGCCTAAACTGAATAAATGATTTTAAATTTTGAATTTTGAATTTCGACTTTATCATGACTTTAATCCGTGTAAACATATGTAAACAACCCAAAAGCAGTGCCTTAGCCAAAACTGAGTCTGTTTATTAAAATTTGTATTATAGTAAAACAATACGGCTACTAAGCCAACTTTTTAATATCTTAGAAAAACACAAACTAAAATAAAGTCAACATTAATTGGCTCTTGCTACTCTTTAGGTTCAGAATTCTAATAACGGTCATTATAAGCAATCATACTTTAGCCAATTGAAATAACTTATTCCGAACAAAAATAGCTATACCTACCTACAACCTAGATATCTAATGTTAATGACGTTTTGTCATTATCTATGCAGTTCGACATACTGTAAAACTAGAAGTCGTATGTGGGCCGCAAATTAAGAGCACGCCATATAGAATAGGTAATGATGGGAAGGCGCCTTGTGTCGGCGGCGAAAATAACCCTTTGAATTGCAGATGATCTCCAATCGATAATATTGTGGGTCAGCCACTACTTTGACGATCGCAACCACTATATAGTATATGAGAAATAATGCAGGGAAACTTCTGCAATCGGTATCAAAGATTAGTTTGGACGTGTAAGTACTCTGTAGCGACTGATGTAGTCTGCTGTACTATGTTTTATTGCTAAATAAAAATAAAAAAAGTTTGGTTAATAGGCAATCTTTTTTTTTTAATGGCATGGTGCGGATTGCACATTTAGCCAATAACAAAGTTAGGGAGATATTTTCTAGATAGATACATACATAGAGGAATAGAGATAGATAGTACCCGCTTAATAAATTGCGGAAAAAAAATATTGGTTCTGTGAAAACCAGTAAGTACAATACAATGGAGTAAAATGCGAATGACTAAAACATGCGGTTGTAGACCGTGCATGAACACTATATTCATATGTTAATTTTAGCCAAATTGTTTTCATACTTTAAACATTTGACCTTGACAAGTTTTTCAGCATTTTGGTGGTTCATGCTTATCTAACAGTGCCTATAAAACCTAACCTTGAGAGGCCCCGGTTTTAATGGTCGACAATGAATTAACGGTAGTTATTGTTATAATTTAATTTACACACCACCCATGTGCATTTCATTCTTTCAAAATTCAAGAGTTTATATTTTGCTTGCCTTTTCTTTACCCACCAAGCAAGGTGCGGTTTTCCAATCTTAAAGTTGGAAGAATATGTTGGAACAATAGATGATAAGGAGAGAGACGTGATATAGATTTACGAGTATTCCCCCTAAAACCCCATGAGTATCAGTAAAGATGTAGAATTTTATAAAGGGGAACCTATCACGAGACTTATTGAGACAATTTTAAAAGTGACGATGCACTGTTGTTTGATAAATCAGCAGATATGCTAACACTCATGAACGTTTATGAACGCTTAACGGTCAATAATCCTAAAATAGGAATTCTTGGCGGAAAAGTAGCCTAGTAATATTTATGTGAAATAATGGTGGATTATATGAGTGTTCGCAAATGACAAAAAACAGTGCAACGTCGCTTTTCAAATTCTCTCAAGAAGTCCGCGTTAGGACTTAGTAAAACCCCACATCTTTACTGAGATACTCGAGGGATTGGGGGGTATATCATTTCTCTTCTCTATTATCATTCATCATCATCATACAGAAAGGAAATATTGTTTAATGTATTACTTGTAAGAAAAATTACTTTGACACTGGCTAAATGTGCTAATTGCACGAAGCCATCAAGTAAATGAAAAAATCCTAATATATTGAATAAAACAAAACAAAACGAAACTGCAAACATTACCCACTCTTTACTTTCCCGCCAATAATAAAAATGGATGTAAAAATTTTTACGTAAAAAATTCTCTTTGACAAAATCCACAATAAAGTTTTATCCTCACAACTATCAAAACGTCGTGTATAAATTATTAATTCTGTTTGTGCTACTGACATTATTGGTTTTCCCTCCATTAAAACCCCCTAAGCCCTTCATAATAGACCACCGAGTATCTAGAACACACTAAATTATTAATGTTAAACGCCGGACTTTGTTATCCAAGTCTATATTCCGTTTGCTGCGACAAACAACTAACAATTTCATGTGCCATAGACAGCTGTCATTTCTCCCGCGATATTGTAAAGACTATTTAAAGCTACATGCAACGTTGCCCGAAGGACTATTTTGACAATTATTATTGGACAGAAAAACTTGGTACATCTCGTTTGAAAGTCTAATTTTAAATCAAACTAGGTATGGTCGTGGCTGTACGACTTACTACTGCTACATGAACGTGTGTAGCAATGACAAATCATTTTAATGCCAGTTTCTTACTAGTTGAAGATTCCACGTGAAACTGCGCATCTACTTGAAACAAAATACTATAGAAGTGCCTCAAACTGAATGAAAAATTCTAAAATGTCTGTCGTGTGTCGCTACCGCTTGTCGTTGTCGTAATACTTGTAACTTGGAACGTTACCTTTACCACAACCAAAGCTGTTCATAATTTATGTAGCTGTAACATCTAACTCGATTTTTTACATTAGGAAAGGCAATTACTCCACTTCTCTTAATGCTTAATGTGACGTGCTGGACTGCGCGTAAGGGATGTTCGCTTGGGAATACTCAATCATATCATCTCAATACGTCAATGTATGAGTCAGAAAATCTATGTTTTAGATAAACTCCCCTCATCATCACTACCATTATCTCAGCCAATAGACGTCCACTGCTGGACAAAGGCCTCCCTCAAGGATCTCAACAACGACCGGTTTGTTGCTCGCATCCAGCGGCTACCTGCGACCTCCCCGCCAACACTTATTACTCCGTCTATTGTCAATAATCTATCACCATCAGCACTATAATTTCCTAATGTCAACGTGTCAAGATGACATTACTTGACATGGGAGAAATCTCAGAGTTATTGTTCTGAGGGAGAAATACATCAAACAATTTTTTTAAAGTTGATATGCAGCAATAAAATAACATGATTATTGTCAATTGTATAAGTACATATAAGTCTCCTTCGTAGTTTCTATTATAAAAGTACTTAAATAGGTACTTCGTCGTCACGAGGATATTAAGGTGTAGTGTCAATAAAATCTATTCCTAGACTACCTCAATCTCTTCTAAAACTCGGACATCGACTGAAAGTGCTTCAACATAAAACTTGCCACTATTACCTGTGATGACATAAAAGCTCTCCTTGCACTTTCTGATTGGTAAGTAAGTGCCATCCATTCTCGCCTCTGATTGGTTGGCGAAAGATGGGTCTTAATTTATTATTTAGTTGATGGCTTCGTGCGATTAGCATATTTAGCCAGTGTCAAAGTAATACATAAATAAACAATATTTCCTTCCTGTATGATGATGATGAATGATAATAGAAATGAGAAGTGAGAAATGATATACCCCCCAACCCCTCGAGTATCTCAGTAAAGATGTGGGGCTTTACTAAGTCCTAACGTGGACTTCTTGAGAGAATTTGAAAAGTGACGTTGCACTGTTTTGTTTCATTTGCCCACACTCATGCACACTCACGAACACTTAACGGTTAATAATCCACCATTATTTTACATTAATATTCGACATAACACAAATTTTAGAAAATAAAACAACTCTTCACTTTCCCGCCAAGAAGTCGAGGGGTCTTAATTGTCTACATAAATTTAGGGCGAGTTGCACCATCCAACGTTATCGTCAAATCGTCCATCAAATCAACGGTTTTGCGAAAATTTTGTTGCACTTTGTAACAATCGTTAAAATTGACGATGATATCTGATATTTAACGTTAACCATAACTGCTCGATGTTGGCTGGTAAAGCTAATGTTAATTAATGTCAAAGTAGCAGTCAAATTATTTTTTATAAATAAAATATAAACATTTAGTAGTTTTTATTTATAATTATTACGTAGCTATTAAAAAATATTATATCTAACAAATTTTTTCCATCCTTGTTTATGCGGCCATATCGTTTGACAAGCAACCCTTTTAACTTAAAAAAGTATTGTATGGTGCAAGGCATTATGCTAGATGACTCTGTAGTGAGGATCGTCAATGTTAAAGTTATCTTTAACATGGACGATCCTCGAATGTAACTGCATTAACCAGAGTTACCCTTAAAGTACATATATTCCTATCACCGTCATTCAAATTACTGTCGTGTAGCAATAATTTTAAAACGCTTTGCTAGGTTTGAGGATTTTGGGTGAAGTGCGCTACTAAAATCGACCTTATCGTCACTTAACATTTTGTGAGACAAGGACCAGTCACTATCGCATTGTAAAATAATTAAAAAACGACAAATTTAGAAATAATACAATTAAAGAATATTTAAAAACATTAACATAAGTAAAATGAACAATTATCTCTTATGACATCATTCATTTTGGACCAAAAACTAAAAGTAAACCGGTTTAATATTCGGATAGAACACATAGTTACTATCATTTTTTACTATTACACTTGACATGTGCGTCCCATGGTTATGCTGTTATATGTAATTAAACTACAATGGTATAGTCTCGAAAATGGGTTATGATGCTGGACCTGAGGCTTACCTCACACCACCCGCAATAGAATTTTAGTAATGACAATTAGTACAAAATAATTCTATATACATGATGAAATGTATTAAAATAACATTACTATATTAACATTTTCATTGTATTTCAGTACCATGTAACATCATATTCATAACCATGGGGCACATATTTTTTATCAGAATACAACATTTTTTTTCTGGCCGGCACTTTTAGATTTGGGTCTAAAATGTATGAAACGTGAATGATGTCCTTTATCAAGTTCTCTATTTTTTTTATTATATTCCTTGTCACAATTATTATTATTTATATATTATTTATTTTCAGCCTATATTCCAATATTCACGGTCTGTAGCTTTCTGGGACCAATCCTTCAAAAATGTGTCCAACTCGTCCCGCCATCTCCGTCTAGGTCGGCCGCGATGTCGTTTTCGGCCTTGTGAGACCCAATTTGTGGTAGATTTCGCCCACAACTCGTTCGACATGCGGCTAATTACAATTATTATTGCATTAATTTAATTTATTTTTAGTTTTGATTTTTATTTAATTTAAATTGCCAAAATTGTAAATTGTATTGTTAAAAAACATTCACATGCTGTGCGTTTGGCAAAACACCGTTCAAAATGATAAAACTACCACCAGCTAAAATGTACTTTGTTTAACGATAATAAATGATCATTACATTTAATTTCATTTAATTTCAAAATACAATTACTTATTATGTACGTTGGTGGAACACAGCCTGGGAAAATATTAATTTCGTCTAGGCTTTTCCTAGCCCTGACCATGGACTTATATTAAGTCTAGCCCTGTTTTATTTATACGGAAACTAAACCACACTCACGTGCACTCACTAATTACTCGATTTTAATTAAAACCGACGTTCGGCTGCAGTAAAATGTGTAACGCCCTAATGAAATCGACAGTATCGCCGTCCCGCTCGCGCGTGTGCGTTCTCTATTGCTATCCTTGTCGCGAGTGCGTCACGTCTTCTGGCTTACCCACATTGATTTTGTTATTTCTTGAGTGCCTCGAATGTTTAATGGAATCTTGTGATCAGGCGATGTATCTACGAGAAGTTGTTGGTACTACTGAGCGAGCTTAGTTTTCATTAATATGGCAACACTCAAAGTTTCGCTCTCCTTTGACATCAAGCGTAAAACGGATTTTGTATGCATGCATGTAAAATACATTTTAATGTCTCTACAAGCAAGTGCTTTTAGTACCTACGCACTCATTTCACCTCAACTTGGTTAATTACTAAAACCTTAATTTGAGTCTTCTGAAAGAATTCACTTCCAGTTGCGATCAGGCTCGCACGCCAATCTAAACACACATTTAAGGAGCTCGTGAAAAATTTCTACCTGTCCTGCTACAAAGCTGCCATATCCGCTACTTTCCTACCTGAGACTACTGTTATGTTTATGTACTTAGGTACGATAAATATACCATAATAATATAAATAAATAATTTATATTATTATGGTATATTTATCGTTATTATTATTTTTGCTTAATTTATACCTAAAATACACACTATTCTAGTATGTTTTAATAGTTTCACCTCTGATCTTACAGTTTATTAGCTCTCTCCATCCGACTGGTTGTCTGGAAGAAATAGCTTTGAAGCGACAAGACCAACAAATTGTAACTTTGTAAGTTATTTATATTTGTGTTCATGTTTATGTTTCATAGTGTTGCAATAAAAGTATTATCTATCTATCTATCAATGTATTTTCTGGTGTCCAATAGGCTGATCACTTTTCACCAAATGAGAGAAGGCGAAGGGCTTCTCCGTTATGGGGTATCAGTAGTAATTAACCTTTAGACTGTCCCAAGGCTAGACAAAGGCCTCCATCATTGAAATCAAGTTATCCCTACAATTTATAGGTATTGGTTTGATCAGCACGCTTGCCCAATGCGGGCTGATGATCACAAACCCGAGCTATGTATCAAAAAGTCCGAAACACAACGCCCGACCTGGGAATTAAAACTAGAACCTCCGGATAACGTTAAAGTTATATAAATTGAAGAATAAAACTACCAGGAAGAGTTCGTAAATCCTTTCATTTAGATTTAGTACATACAAATGACTAGGTAACGAATAATGCAATTGTATCTGTCTGTTATATAAATGTTGCATCTTGGCGTTCAGAAGGTGTGACGTCACTAAAGGCTTCGCTTTCCCAATGGTTACAACCCGCAGTTGCAATCTAGAGTCGTTACGCGCAAATTACTTCCTGCGTTTTAGGTCTGGGTAGCGTAAAATATTTTAAACATCTTTTACAAATAAATTCTTGTGAACTACTCAGCTACAGAAGTATTGTAAATTTGTGGGAACTATGCTGTATTAGGGGAAACTTCGAGTTCTTGAATTATTTAAATGAATTGCCTGTTTGCTTGCACATGAAGAATCGTATAAAACATGCCACCGTAGGCATAGTGTAACCTTTAACGAGTCTGAGCTGAGCCTAAATGTTGCCTTAATAAATTGATTAACAATTATTGAATATGACTTCTTGATTTAGTCGCTGTCTTTTCCTCTCTGCGAAAACAACATTTCTCGCTGCGTGAAAACATAGATCATAGAATGACATTTGCAAAAAGTATTTATAGTATTTACAAAGTCTAACTTTGATATGAACAAACTTCCGTTATCGTACGAACAAAAAGTAGGCATTCTATCATGTATTTAGGAACATTAACACAAAAACTCCGCATTGTAACTTATGTCTATAACAGGCTATGAGTCACACAGCCAAAAAACATGTCGCAACTTATATTTATACTTAAAAAACACGCTTGTCCACCGGAGGCGGCGCCGCGCAGTCTGCCCTTTCCGTGTAATGTTTTACGTGATTGACATACGGACATGCACGTTCTATAATGTCAGAAGTAATGGGGATCCCGACATACGTGTTTGACGACCAAGGACTCAATTCTGCTAATTCAATAGCGTCTCAATAGTGTGTCGGTAATAATAAAAATACCGACGACGACAACGTGGAAGGCCTAGACGGAGATGGCGGTGTTAGCTAGTCACCCACTAAAAGAATTGACCTGAACTATCTCTAGACAGAGATAAGTGGAGGAAGGAGGGGAAGGCCTTTGCCCTACAGTGATTATGACATTATTATGACATTATTACTATGGGGAAACTGACAAGAAACTGTTGCAAGTTTTTACTCTGAATTGAATGCTTGGCGTTTAGGACATGGCAACGCATTTATTCTGTAGCAGCTAAAAGATTAAAATAGGAAAATCGAAACCGAGAAGATATGTCCATCGACATTAAAAAACACTTAACACTTTATTTAATTCATTTAATAGTAACTTGTGTCTTTACTGTTGATAATTAGTAGGAGTAAAGAGTGAGTTGCATTGTAAAACATGAGTGATGTAACCAAAAAGCAATTAAATTATTAATCAAACACACCTAAATCCCTCGTTAGTTCGTTGCGCAAATCGCGCACCACCCGTGTTAGTATTGTCACTGAACTACTGAGGCGATTGATCTGGACGAAGGGGGAGTGATATTGTTAATAAGGCACGTGTACCCTGAATACCTCTTCCTTCTACATAATGTAGAACTAGTAATATATTAGGTAACTAAAGGTAACATTTTGATTTCTCATCTGGAATTCTTAAGTTATGGAGTGTTATGGAGTACCAGTGCTCGACAAGAACTAGTGATCGTCATTTGTTTCTTTTTATCATAAAAAAGGAAGTCAACTGATTCAAGTATTATAGCAACAATTGGATACAGATCTCCTTGCCTAAAACCCAACCATTACATCAGATTTGATAAACCACAAATACTCGCTAGAGAACAACGATTCATACCTAGGATGATACGCTAGGCTATTGAAATTAAAGACATCCTAATTTCAATAGAGAAGATGGTTGGAATCTACCACCAGCCTGGGATCCTATCATACAAAATATTAAAACCCAGCCCCAACACCATACTGCCAGGCCAAAAGCTCTTTCTGCGTAGAACGGAACGCACCTGATTAAATTTAATTGAGGGTATACAAGCTACTAACTAATTATGAGACGACCAACACCACAGTCTCCCTGACCACGGACCCCGCAAAGGGTGCAAAACGTCAGGATAAACATTAAAAACGTAATGTGTAAAATAAACGCGAGTAGATTCGTAAAAGTTGTTTCATTTCAATGTGTAGTGTTCGCGTAAACTTTGGAAAATAATACAGATCTCCCTGCTTCCTATCTGTCCCGTAAAATTTCAATGCAAATCTATTTTTGACGAATTTAATGCAATGCAAGAAATTTCGCAGTGATCTCAGACCTGGCGGGTTTAGTGAGATATCTGTAGTATCTGTACTTAATTAGTTTACAAATAAAAGTTTGAGTTTGTAACAAAAAAAAATACTTTTGCTGTGTTAGAATGTAAGAAAATGTTTGGTCATACAAATATTACGGTCTCCAAGGTTATGATTATAAAAATTGTATAATATAGGTACGTCGCATTATCAAATAATAGGGTTTTATAAAGAAGCCTTCTGTTTAAATATAATTACAGTGATGATTTATTCACTGAATTTTCAATGCGATTCATAATATGAATGTATTTTCCATAAAAATATATTTAATAATGTGTGTTCAGCTTGTACATTTAAATTTGCGTGATACCTGAAAAACATTTATGCTACAAGTGTTATGTAACTATTTACAAAGAAACATTGAAGAAAAAATATAGTGGATTACGTCATTTTTAAATATCTTCCCTTGTTGTTTTCTAAAGTTAACGCGAACACTACAAACCCACGTTAATTTTATTTTCTTTATAAGCTCTTTCTGCGTAAAGCGGAACGCACTCAATCAAATAGAAATGAGGGTATGCAAGTTACCAATTAATTAACACCCCAGTCTCCCTGTGACATTCGAGATGGGTATGTGCTACAGTGTGTTAGCACATACGCATGCCTTCCCAAATCTAGTCAGAGGGCTTGTTAGTCAAATCCGCACCCGAACGGTCCCCTCGTCTAGACCGGGCTAATTATTACGTTTGACTGATTACCGAGCCGCCTCCGTAGCGACGGCTAATTGTGATGGATACGGCGCAGAACCATCCGTTATAACACGTTCGAATTTGCGACCTCGGTACTCTCATACATGTAGGTATGTATGGGTTTTAATAGGAAGCGCGATACGGCTTACTCTCGTAGATATATGTAGGTATTGGACACACATATACAGGGATTGGAAATAGGCAGCTTTATAATTAGCAGCTGTTTTTTATTCCACAAAAGTGGCAATCAGGCATACCTGCCTGATGGTAACTGGTAAGTGGTTACTGTAGTATATGGACATTTGCAAGAGAATACATGTTATAATATAACACGTTTTGACAACGGAAAAGCATTTAATTTTGTTCTCATCTGATTGTGAGTGACGAAGGCGCACTACACCCGGAAACCTTAACTACTGAGGCTAACTGGCTATCTTATCTTCAATTGAAGAACAACAATACGAACTCTTCATCCAACTAAACAGAGTACAATAGTTTGAACTCTGGAACATCTTGGTCTGAACTACAACACAGAGGCGGAAATTGTAGTCGATATCAAAGAATCTTTTCAAAGTTAACTTTTCAGGAAACTTCGACGAGAGGGTGCAATGATTTTTTTAGAGTAGCCTTAGTAAAGTTCTTTCTTATTCTATTTATAGTCGATGTTCAGTTTGTATAGAACACGAGGCAGAGAGGGTATAACTTTTCTTTTGGAGCTAGTAACGTGAAAAGTTTTTCGTTTTAAAGTACTGCTTCCTATTTTCCTTTTTTTAAGGATCCGTTTTGATTCCATATAAATTCTAAGGTTTCCGAGATATATACCCGTAGGTAAACGATGGCAGCTGATTTTCCTTTCCCTAACACATTTCGTTTTAAAACCTTTTTAGTGAGTACATTTTTAACTTTTTACTCCCGTAAATTCACAATTTCAACACGGACTTTTAAGTGGTCATGAGTGCTTTTAATATCGGCTTAAATTACCTTAAATGCTACTATAAATTGTAATTTGCTTTTACATTTTGTGGATGAGACAAAATTGCGAACTTTACGCTTACACTGTTTCGGAACTCGGCGCTACTAAATTGGGTGCCATAAATTTTATTACACTCATAATTCCGTTTCGCATGAAATTCTGTAGTCGCATGACCTATATAAATAATACTGCTGGAAAGGTGAATTTCCATTTCTAAATGTTTGTTGTAAGTAAGTACATTTTTATTCTTCTTTCGTTTCTAAAACTTTGTTGTAAGTAAGTACATTTTTATTCGGTAATAAAAGGTAAACAACGTCTCAGCGGTCAATTGGCAATGCGCTCGTCTTGATGGCTGGAGGTCCTAAATTCGTTCTTCAGATCGGGTAAAATGTGTAACGTATTATCTATGCATCGATAAACCCGGGCTTATGATCACCTACACGATATAGAACAGCATATATAAGGTCACTTTTTATCAACTGCAAATATTTTGACAAACCATCTAATTCTATCAGAGAAATAAGGCCCTAGCATTAAAAAAAAATCAGGCTAGTTTTTTTTTTACTTTTCCTGACACAAAAATTGTAATATTTTTAAGAGCGGCCTTTCTGTTGGTTTTTATTTAATGAAACTAGGGGCACATGTAAGCGGTGAAGGCATTGCGGCCTCTCTGTTTCGGCTTCTTTGAATTGAAACTACCGAAAGTGTTTTTTTTTTTTTTAATCGAAATGTCTTTTGGCGTTTTTCTTGAAAACTAGCGTATAAAAATTTAAGGTTTTTTCATAAAAATAGTTTATATATGTTGTTGAATTTATCCTCAAAATATTTGCAGTTGATAAAATGTGACCTTATATATAAGCTATATTGTTTACTAAAGTTTACGCGAACACTACACATTGAAATGAAACAACTTAGTAGTAGTAGTAATATTAAATCCCAGCCCCAACACCATACTGCCAGGCTTAAAGATACTATAAGCTCTTTCTGCGTAAAACGGAACGCACATGATTAAATTTAAATGAGGGTATACAAACTACTTACTAATTGTGAGACGACCAACACCTCAGTCTCCCTGTGACCACGGACCCTGCAAAGGGTTCGATACGTCAGGATAAACATTATTAAAAGTATTGTGTAAAATCTCCGTAAAAGTTGTTTCATTTCAATATAGGTATAAACTATAATTACAATTTCTTAGCATGTTTATTATAAGTGAGTATCAGATATTTCGGCAAAGTTGCATGCGCCATGATTACTCTAATGCAAGTCACCATATTAGTTTAAACAGTTATGTTTACAATTTAAGATAGGTAACAAGCAACATTGAAGAATATAGGGTTTAAATTGATAATTTTATATTACCTATTATATTGAATTATTATAATAATTTTGTAACTTTAGTAAGTTTAGAGAACTTTAAACATTGTTTCTAGCAAAGTCTTAGTCCTGTTATGAGTCTGTATGTAATAGAAACTTTACTTCGTATCTTCTAGTTATTTATTTGTAGTGAAATTCAGTAACCTTTTTTACTTATACCATTAGAGGTACCTAAATAGTATATAAGGTCACTTTTTATCAACTGCAAATATTTTGACAAAACATCCAATTATATCAGAGAAATAAGGCCTAGCATTTTTTTTTTAATCAGGCTAGTTTTTTTTTTACTTTTCCTGACACAAAAATTGTAATATTTTTAAGAGCGGCCTCTCTGTCGGCTCTTTTGACTGAAACTAGGAGCACGTGTAGGTAAGCGGTGAAGGCATTGCGGCCTCTCTGTTTCGGCTTCTTTGAATTGAAACTACCGAAAGTGCTTTATTTTTCTTTTTAATCGAAATGTCTTTTGGCGTTTTTCTTGAAAAGTAGCGTATAAAAATTTAAGGTTTTTTTCATAAAAAGTGTTTATATATGTTGTTGAATTTATCCTCAAAATATTTGCAGTTGATAAAATGTGACCTTATATAGGTCTCGTTGTGATAGATATACGATGAACTTATGATATAGATGCAATGTATTTTGTTTCTTTAAAATATATTAAAAATCATTGCGTAAAATTCTCTATGTATATCTCTAATCTATGTGTGTCTAAAGCCTCTTAATCTTTCATATCGGTAGCTGTTTTAAAGATTTTTGAAACAGATCTGTAAAGTAAATTCACCTTAGCGGCCAATTTGCCATAGTTGAGAAGTTAGTAGTAATTAAAGGCATAAAGTTTTACTGTGTTTTTGTTTCTTTACGAGCTGGTTTTACTGCGTGGTATGACGTCACTGTTGCGCGCCATCGCTGAGTGTTTGCTTGTTAACCACGTTTCAGAGTGCCTAGTGAGTTTTATATATCATTCAATCACGTCAACAAATTAAGCATGAGAATTTGTATAGCATAGAAGCAGTGCCTACGGAGGAGAAGCGAACGTATGATGAAAAAAATAAAATTTTGCTATAAGTACATTTGTATTGCAAACGAAATTGATATTTTTACCCGATTGCAAAGGAAGGGTTATGTTTTTCGCGCCTATATTGTATGTAATATTCTTTGTTACCTCATATCTCCAGAACCGCTGAACGGATTTACATAATTGAGGTATCGTTAGATTCGTCTTAGCTGCCCAAGTGTTCTTAGATAGGAGACGTTAAAAAAAAACATGGCGGCTGTGCGACGCCATTGGAATTGGTGAAAAAACATTTTTTTTTTCGAATACTTCATTATGGGTATCAAATTATAGGGCACAATACAAGAATTTCAAAAAGGTATAACATGAAATTTGTCTAACTGATTTGTCGGAGGCATACAATTTTATGATAAGTCAAAGCATCCCACTTTGTGCGTGCCTCCTACTGCGTGTTATGTTATTTTTATCTTGTTCGGGCCTTTTCACTTGATTTTCTATTTGGTTACTTATTATATTTTACGCAGGCGGGTTTTTTGTTTTTTTTTAATTTTTTTTTCGTTTTCGTTAACGAGATCTATTTTACTCATCACTCAGAGTGCCTATTGCGAGTTTTATTCGCCATTCGATCAAATGAACTGGCAGGTTATACGAATCTGTAAAATATAGGTAAGTACTTCAATATTTCTAATATGAATATTGTAAATACGAAAATAACAATTTAACATGAATTTGATTAATTATTTGCATCCACAACGTATTAATCATGAATAACAACATTAACATTTATCAATCCATTCGCACCACCAAACACTGATACAATAATTAAAACAAATTAATTAAAAGCAACACTTTATCGGTTCGTCTGTCTCCACCTTGTATCTCGATAACTTCACTTTTATCTACTAATTAATTATCGCGCTGGGCTATTCATTAAACGATGATTACCATAGCAAAGGCTAAGGTATAGCGCCGCGAGTGCACTCAGCAATATTGTAATTCTAGTGAAAAGGTTTTACCCTGATTGGTGTTTCAAATAGAAAGGCAAGAATTATGGCACCTGGGTATATACTAAGGTGGTAAGACTGGCCCCGATCCGGTCCGAACCGGGAATCTAGTTGGGAAAGGGGACATGCTTGCGTGACACATTTCCTTCTTAACACCCTCTGACGGTGTTTCTTGAGAAACTCTTTAAGTTCCTCGCTGCCCGCCCCCTGAAAAGTCCGGTGCCATTGAAAAGACCTCATGAGGCTGTTAGCAAACTCTCCCAAAAAAAGGTTATGTTGAAAGTTAAGTTACAGATAGGTAGATAGATAATCAAGATCTGGATGTTATTGTAGTTAGTTTGGTTGATGATAGCGGTAAGTGTAAGTCCGCCTGGCTAGCTAGCTACCACCATCCTAACAACATTGTTAGTAGCGTTGTTCCGACAGAAGAGTTATGAGAGTCAGGAGGCCGACCGCCTAAAAATGAAAAATGCCTGAAAGCAATATCGAAAGCTACAGCCTATAGCTTTCGATATTGCTTTCATATTGCTTTCGAAATGACAAGATGACGCCTCCTCCTCGCCTCGCCTTCAAAGCGATCGAAAGCGATCGAGTTAGGCGGTCGGGGGGCTATTCCTTAATGGTTAAAGTTACAACTGAAGGGCATTTCCACCTCCGGCCTTATCGTCACTTTACTATTACCATCAGCTGATATGAAGGGCAAATGCTTCCTCGTAATGCTATAAAAACATAGATTCCTTTTTCCATAAACAACTAAAACTAAAACCTGGCCAAAAAGCATTAAAAATAAAAATAAAATAAAAACCGAATTTGTCAATTCCATTTCGGTACCGATTAGTCATAAACGCATCCATTGATCATTATATTCGGTTACTATGACTTCCCTTTGTGTGTTTTGGAGCTAAATTCGTAAGTCGTGACCGACGAGCCGTGAATTTGAGGTCGGAGGTTCGACGGGGGTCGATCACCTCTTACATAATAACTCATTTTGCTTGCCGACAGACAACAAATCCCGGGTTAGGCGTGGCGCAGACGACCGCTTTTTGTCGGTCACCAATTTGTCGTTGTTAATCGGTTGCAGTCTGGTGGTTTTCTAGATGCACACGTCTACGATGACGTTGCTTGTTTCAACAGTTAAGAGCCATACGATAGCCAGCTCCTCACTTGTTGAAGGTTCTGGATAAAGTGATCTTATGAACGTTTGATCTTATCGCCTTATACCGTTTGGTGAGATGAAGGACGTTTCCCTGTCAAAAACAGCAATCAGCAGTGTTTTTCGGAATCGAAAGATTATTTTCTTAAACGATGCGTCAATGTTTATCCGTAAGTTCTATCCACTACATATATCTGATTCTATCATTCTTTCCGACATAATATACTTAAATATTAATATAAAATACAGTGAAAAAAATAAACGCCCACCCGACCCAGCCAGGAATCGAACCTGGGTCTTCCGCAATCTGGGCGGCTGCACTCATCATTATGGTATTTTATATAAATATTTAATTCAGCTTAAGTGTAGCAATTAACACTTAAAAATAAAAAAGTAAAAATAATATACTTAATCCAAAAATAAGCATCTTCTTCGAGAGTCAGTTATACTCGTACTTACTAGACTTTTAACGGACTTAACGCAAATGCACTCTGCATTTGCGTTAAACACGTGCATATACCGACTTCTGTTGGACCGTTAGTAAGTCAGTCGTCTGCTGTTTCCCTTAGTCCTCGACTGAGACTTGTTCTTATAAACTATTTCAAATTAGGTGATCGGTTGTACTTGTAAGCCTTCAGGAACTGATAATAACGACAAAAAAGGATTACAAAAATAGCCAATCTATTTATGTTTTGTACCGTGTGACAACTACATTTAAAAGACAACACAGTTAAAAGAATAAAAATCTATTGGAAAGTGTGGTCCCTGGACTAGATTTTCTATTTACCTTTCAGCAGATAAAAAAAATATATATAAATATAAATATTATGTTTAAAACTGATCATAAAACAATCTATATTACTTACTTATTTAAAATTTGTAAAAATTTGCACTGTTAATCCTCTGATAATATCGAAAGAAGGGAACTGCCTCAGTTAGTACTTGCGCCATTTTTATAACATTAATTTCACAATTTGTCAAAAGAATCTTCAAAATTTCTAGAAACATGCCTGTTCCTCAATAGTTAAGAATGCCGGATGAAGTGAGCTTCCACCTTGTTCCATATGAATTCTACATTCGTTAAGCGAATCAGAATAAAGTCGAAACCATAAACAGAACTGTCCGTGCCATTCGTCGTTCGTTCAAATGGTCATGCACCTTAGTACTTCATCTGCGGCGGGGTTCATCGACCCGCGAGTACCCGCTAGTACCCGCGTGAATCTATGTAGGTACAAGCGGACAAAAGACATTACCGCACTCAATGGAATTTGTTATGTTTGCTGTGACCCTGCGCTGTAGATGCTACTTGCTAGTTTAGGGTTAGATTTGCGCTGTTGGCGCTGCAAAGCTACTTGCTAGTTTAGGGTTAGATTAGATTACTCAAATTCGTTTAAAGTTACCATATATGGCAAATCGTCGCTGCGATTCTAGAATGACTTAAGTGCAACTTACGCATTTTCGAGACAATCCACAATAACTTTATCTCCAACAAAAATGTAGAGACACGAAACATAATTTTTAGTAAATAAGTACCTAAGTAAGTTCCATGTGTCTCTAACTATTTTCTTATTAATTCGATTCGTAGTCATCTATTTTCTAACAGATTGATGAGCAGTTAGTGATTAACATGCAAATTAAAAGCCACTATGACGCTGCTTCTGTTTAATGAATTTAGATAGTGGTTTATTATAATTCTTAGAGAGAGAAAAACACAGAATATATATTTGAAATTATGAAACTCTACACGAGCTAAAGGATTCACAAACAACAAGGGATTATGTAAACGACCTTCGTTCCGTTTAGGTTTTTTCCGACGTAGACTCCCGTTTCGCAAAATTAGCATGATAATGATAGTTGGCCGTCATCTCAACTCAATAGGTAAGATACCAGGGCTACCAGCGCTAAACCCATGCCTACACACAGGAATTAAATTACATTTTATCTTTGTATATATGATTCCCGAGGAGCTCGATGACGAACGAGGAGCTTGATGGCGCAGTCTTTAACGCGCCCTGTCTGTGAGCGCTGAGGTTAAAGCAGCTTTCGCAAAGGCCGGTCTTTGGATAGATGACCCAAAATGTAAGATGATACGTTTTACAAAAATGTATCATCTTGAGCTCCTTCGTACTTCGGTAGGCACGTAAAGCCGTTGGTCCCGGCTGTATTTAACCAAACCTCACTGGGCCCGCGTGGTAGTTTATGGCCCCTTCTCCCTATCTATCCATAGGGAAGGCTCGTGCCCTAGCAGTTGGGACATAAAAATGAGCTGATGATGATGATGAAGATGATGAATGTGTGAATCCAAATGACTGTGTCTATCTTGTTAGCTGGTGTTGGTCGTAAATAATTTGGTAAAGGCTGAGTTTAGAGAAATAACGACGGTTGTTAACGACTGCTAGTGCAGCCGAATTCACACATTACCCGTCATTTTTTTTACAAGTTTCGTGTTTCAATTTATTTATAACTATTATTTACATAAAATTCACGCAAATTTTGTTGCGAACAAATTAAAATTTGAAAAAAAAACCGGACATGTGCGAGTCGGACTCGCCCACCGAGGGTTCCGTACAAATTTAGGGGTACTTATTTATTTATGCTTATTATATAGTTCAGGAATCGAGTCTCGAACTCTTCCAGAAATAAATCGAAAACTATACGTCATAAAAATAATTAAAAATCTGTTTAAGCTTGTGCAAATGAAGCACTTTCATACGATACCCCACATGACACGGTTAACTTACTTCAAAAGTTGGTTGGTTGACAAAAAAACAGGGTCTTTATGCAAGGAACGGGGACCTTGCATAAAGACCCTGTTTTTTTGTGATTTAATCAAATATGTATAGTTTTCAGATTTTTCCCTGTACTTGTAGTATAAGACGATATTACTTGCCAAACTTCATAGTTCTAGGTCAACGGCAAGTACCCTATAAATTTTGATTCCCATGAGAGTGTCGAAATATACGTTTTTTGCGACATAAACTATATTTGATTTTTTCACACTTTCAAGGGACTGCATACCTGAGTATATGGTTTTAATTTCAACTCGATACCTCCACGCGTTCTCGAGATAAAGGGCCTTGACAGACGTCTATCTAGACCAGTGGTTCTCAACCTTTCTCCTACCATGGACCCCTTGCCAAATTTTTTTGTGAGCAAGAAATAAGCTGATTAAGGATAAGCTGATCTTATTATCTTTATTAAAACCTTAAACCAAAGGGTAACTTACGCTACAAAAAGTATTGGTAGCGTAAATTAATTAGTGACATTTTGTCTTCACACACTTCATGCTACCAAAAATGCTAATGTGAAACGTTCACTGCCTAGTGGTACTCCTCTAGGAACGCCATTATACATATTGTTCCACCCTGGGACCTAAGAATAAGCAATTAAATAGAGTAATTGACAGTGCAGGAATGGAAAAAAAAACATTGTAATACCTCTTTAAAAATAGTTCAGCAGATTTAATTATGTCCTGTCCCACGGACCATTACCCATGCTCTCATGGACCATCAGTTGGGAACCACTGGTCTAGACAGACCGACAGACGGACGACAAAGTGATCCTATAAGGGTTCCGTTTTTTCGATGAGCCTCTATAGCCTAATTGGTAATGCACCTGATCCGGCATGTCATGGGGTGCGGGTTCAAATTCCGCTCGTGGAATTTTATTTCAACACCTTGCCTTTGTCTTTTTTCAAATCATTTGTAACTATTATTCGCTTGCCATGCCAATAGTCATCAAAATTGGATGTATAAATGTAAAACACTAACCGCGGCTCGGACTATGTTTGCTATAAATATTTAATGTACCGACACGACCCCGTTACAGTTTTATTTTAATTTTAAATCGGCTTATACTGTCGTTCAATCAACGGTGAAATGTATCTCACTAGATTTAGGGACTTTCGTATTAAAAGACTTGTCGATCGTTACGAATAGCGTAGTACTTCGTGAACTTGAATTTGGGAGCTGGTATCTTTATACTATAAATAATAGTATCATAATTAGTTGCCTGATTGACACCTTATGGACTCCACTTATATTACATTTCGTCGCTTAAGTTCTAACACCGCGGAAGTCAAAAATGACAACTTTTGAGGAGAGCAAAAATATCGTGCCTTTTTACAAATCGCGATCATAATAATTGTGTTTTTTGTTTTCAAAATAAAACGCTTCCATTGGTTATAATCCCTATTTCTGAATGGTCTAGAGGTGCGTCTTTCTATTCTCTATCGAATGACATGCAAAAGTCAAAAGTCAAATTTTGGACCTCCGCGGTGTTAGAACTTAAGGCGACGATTTGCTGTTTACACAAAATAAATAAGGTGTGATCAAATAGGATTGAAATCGTTGGAAAATCGTCGAAGATTTTTTAAAACTGAAAAGAACATTTCTCTATTACTCTTTCTCCATAACATTGCAAAAGTAACTGTTTTCAATATATACCTAGTTACTTCTATTCCTAAGTAACCTCAATATTTCAATGTTAAATAGTTTTAATCGATTTGGTTTTTCCTATTCCGATGTCAAATCTAGTCTACTAACTTTAATTAGCCATTGTTTTTACCTGTTCCTACCTGCTGCGTTCATTTTTGATACTTTAATGTAACCGTGTTTAGTAGACGGCGAGTAACTTGAAATAAATAAAGAAATTTTGAAATTTTGAAATATTAAACAACATCACATACATTGTTCTGATCCCAAGGTAAGTAGCTAAAGCACTCGTATTATGGAAACCACAAACAACGACGGTACCACAACCACCCAGACCCGACACAATATCGAAAAGTTCGCTTTCGACATTGACCCGACCGGGAATCGTAGCCGGGACCTCAGAGTTAGCGCCGCCCAAAGTCCGGCGTGCAAGCCACTCGGCTACGGAGGTCGTCAAGTAATACATTTATTGCATTTTTTTAACTTAGGGTTTCTCAAACCGTATAGTGTCCGACCATACCTCGAACAGTTTCAATCGACATCACGCGAGCGTATACTTAGACTTCAAAAGATTATCTCAACCGTTCGATAAAATGTTCAAATAATTTTTAACGCAAATTTTGTTGCGAACAAATTACAAAAGCACAAATGTTGAAAAAATTTCCACGAGCAGGATTTGAACCTGCACCCTTCTGACATTCCACGGTTAGAACCACGATAGCTCAATTGGAAGAGCACCTGACCCGGAATGTCAGAATGGTGCAGGTTCAAATCCGGCTCGTGGAAATTTTTTCAACCATTCCAGTCGGGCATCGAATTCAAGGGCACCTCTAAAGGCTTATCCCTCTGTTCTGGTTGATCGTAGAAGATAAAGATAAGATAAATAAAGATAATTTATTGCTGTATAAAAAACTTAGCCTAGATACAAAAAGTTTATGTTAAGTAATTGGGTTAGTGTATATAATAATATATATTACGTAATACCTATGCTAAGCAAACTATATTGCCTGTGTATTAGGTATCTATAATAGAACGTTAGTGCTTATTCTACAATAAAACATTAACACAATAATAATGACTAACTATTTTAAATGCGGAACTGAAAAGTACTCTAATAATATGATTAATTGCTCTACTTAATTAGCATTTTCTACATTGTCTTAAAAATTATGTAATGATGCTAGAAAGATAGATAGATGCTAAGATAGATGCTAGAAAGCGCTGTTTAACCTGCGTGGTATAACCACCTCATAAGTCAGTACATCTCTGTCTGGTAACGCCAGTTGTCCACTGCCTTTATTTCTCCTGCAAAGGCTTTATTCAACATATAATCGTAGTTCTATAGACCGAATATTAGTGGGACAGCCCTGTTGACACACCACAGCTGTGTTTCGGCTTTGTATGTAGATCTGTCTGTCTATAAACGAAGTCCATTGTTAAAGTGGAAAGTAGGTACACGTCCGTCGTCTGGATCTTTTGTTACATTCTAATACTTTTATCCGCTTATGAACACAATGCGAGGACGAAATGTTTTTTGTACTTTAAATAATACCTCTCACTCTTTGAAATGTTGTTTGAGCTTTGGAAATTCTAAAAGTATATTTATATTATGTTTTTCATGGAAAATTTCACGTTAAAAAAAAAACAAAATATCCTTAAGAAAAAAATACAGAATGTCGCAATTTAACAAGCGTGGTGATTAAGCCATTACCCATCAATTGAGTGATGACTTGATTAGCATAGGCTATTTACTTACACATTGCACATAATCGATTATTAGGTTTGTTCGTTAACTTGTTGAATGCTGTATAAGTTATAGTACGGTGTCCATTGCATTGATTGGAACCAGTTTTGCAAACTTAATAATACTTTCTTAGATAACTTAACTGAACTTAAAAAAAACCAAAAAAATAAAAATAACAAATTAAAAACTAAATGCCTATAAATTAAAGATGTCTTCCAACTGTGGGCTCATGGGAACGGTCCCAAGAATGCTGGCAACATTGCCCCTCTGGATATATATATATATCGTGTATAAAATCTAAAAATACTATATAACGCAATGACATTGCATTCAAAAGAAATTTATATAATTGGTTAAACGACAATAATTTTTATAATATTCAAGAATTTTTTAATAAAAAATCATAAATTATTTTATTGTAAACAAATATTGGGAACTTCGGAAGTACTTATGTAGAGCTCATAGTCTAAGTTCCTCACTAATGTTTTGCATGCTATATTTTAGATTAGCTTAACATGTGGTTTACCTATATATTTTGTAACATCTTACATACCATGTTAAAAAGCAAATAAATGATTTATTATTATTATTATTATTACGGGTTTCAATCAGAAAGTTTTCATTAGCTTTGAATTACACCTATTTTGTGAATTTTAGCGAAATCAAAAAGAGGCTCTTCATTGCGGTATACACTGCCCAGCGGACTGCGCCCGCTGTCGTATTTAAATGTGAATACGGCGCAATGTACTACTAACTCAGTTTTAAATACGTTTCGTTATTAATGTGAAGCAGCGCAGTTAAAAGCCATAGGCGTCACTTTGATTAAGGTTGGAAGTTTTCAGAAGCGCGCCACGACTCCACGAGTTTGTTGACCGAACTGATTTGTATACGCATAGATTTATTACGTTCTAAAAGAAAATAGCCGCTTACAAAGGTATCAAGTATGAAATAATAAATGATAATTTTCTTATAAAACCAGTGTAAGCTTTTTTTAACTTCTTCAGTGTTAGCTATTTAAATTAAGGCTTGTTAACGGATATTAGTCTCTAAGGAAACTCTCCTACCACAAGTTTGAAGACTTTATAGTTCTAGTCACACTGTCGGCACAGAAGTGGTAAGTATTTCGCTTATACTCGTATATACGAGCTTATAATCTATATAGATTAGTTATAAGATTGTTAATATGATTGTTAATATAACAAAATAAAAAGATTTATAGATCGCACTATCTACCAAAAAAAATATGAGTAAGTTTTATTAATTAGCTTCATTAACATACTTATTTAATAACTACTGTGTGCCATACTCAGTTTCATAGATACTTAAAGCTTTTCATTACCTCTACCAGCGTGTTGTTTCAATTTTAACGTATCGTGTGTACCAACATAAAGTGTGACTGTTTTTGGAGCTTGGCCTAACCAAATATTTAGGTGTTTACGTAAAACGAATTACGACGTGCACGATGATGTCTTTACAAGCATATTTTTTGTCGAATACAACACGGCCTTGGGTGAACGAGCTTTTTTCTTTTTTCTTTTCTTTTTTTACTTTTGACGAAAATTTGTGAATTTTACAAGGAGTTTTATAAACGAGTAGATAACAAGGTAGAATCGATGTAGACAACTGGTACCATTATAAAAGAAAATGGTTTTTCAAACTTAGTTCGTGTATTTTTCAATGCAGTGTTGTGAAAATATAGATTAAAATATGAAATCTCATAGGTACCTAACTCACAATCACTTAAAAGTAACTTTACATGAGATGCTCCTGTTTTTTTTTAGCAGAAGTAGAAATTCTGTAATAGCCTTCCTTATTCTACATGTTCAAAAGCTTTTCGTCGCAAAGAATGCATTTTCATTTTCAAATCAGAGTTTGCAATCCACTTTTTCTTCATAAACTTAATTTGCATTGTGCCGTGTGACCGAAACAGAGATATGATCTCGAAGTCGTTAGAGCGGGACGGACGCAGATCAACCACAGACTAAATAGGCGGGAAACTGTTAATTCTCGAAAGCTCAATCCCCTACATTGTAGAGAAAAACAGTGTGGGAAAGTCTGAATGAATCGATGCGATATGTAGCTTTATGTTGTGGTCTTTAAAGATGGTTATTGTTTGGCAAATGAGGGGATGTGATTTGTGTCAGCCGCGGCCGCTGCACTCGAGTTTCTTAGACTTAGACCGAAGCAACGCCAACGACCTACTACAGCGTATTCGCAATGAATTCGGTATGCGGAATACTAATAGGAACCTTCTAGTATATTTAGCTTGTATTGTGTAACGTTTTGGTTTAATTAAGTTAATGTAACTTTGCTAATCAACGATAAGTAGAGCTCAAGTGTACTTACGCAATATTTTTAAACAAACCGACCCTTGATAGACGTTTGACCTATTTTCCCACTTTTTAAATGTACAGTGCTAAATTAGAAACTGTATCTTCATCATCAGCTCAAGATATGTCCCCACTGCTGGGGCACGCGCCTTCCCTATGGGTGGATAGGGAGAATGGACCATAAACCACCACGCGTGTCCAGTACGGTGCGGTGGTTGTTAACGACTGCTAATGCAGCCGGGGCCAAAAGCTTAACGTGCCTTTCGAAGCACGGAGGAGCTCGAGATTATAAATTTTTGGTCACCCATCCGATGACCGGCCATTGCGAAAGTGGCTTAACTTCAGCAATCGCAAACCGAGCGCGTTAACCACTGCGCCATCGAGCTTCTCTGAATCTTAACATGTAATAAAGCTAAAGAGGGTCGAAAGTCTGTACATGGAAGATATTTGAAAAAAAGTTAGCTGGGGATACTTAGAATCGATAACAGAACACGTTCCTACAGTTTTTAGAATTTTTGTCTGTTTGTATGTTTATTTGACCGCGCATTACATGAAAATAGCTGAACGGATTTGGATGAAACTTTGCACATAGACAGACCATGACCTGAACTAGAATATATAATAATAATAATACTTTTTATCCCGGTAACAGGTTCCGGTGGGATAGTGTAGTCTTCGCGAACGAAGTCGCAGGCGACAACTAAGTAGTATAATAATATATATCTGTTATTACATAGGCAGTACACAGTTGCACAGTGTAGTCACATGTAGTGTTCCTAAAACGTTGTATTGAAAAGTTTCCTTTGTATAAAATAGCAATGCAACTCTACCGAATTGGGATCGTAGCTTTTATAAAACTGCAGAAAAGTAAACATCTCGAAATGTTGACTTTCGAAATGAATCGAGAGCCACGTCTCTTTGCAACAAACAGTAAATCAAATACACGTAGCTCCCTCAGGAAACTTCTGGAAAATTGATTTAGTGTGTCCTGAAGGCATTTTTGAGATCTTGTGGCGGTTCTGGAAATTCTTGATTTCTAGTTGGCTGCACAGGAGCTGTAAATAGTAAATAACGTTGGCACTCTCATATTGAACAACTCTGAAGTACAGGCGGACGGGAAAAGAAAACACCCCGCGGAGGTCGAGGGTGCCGGGTGAAGAGAGCTTTTATCTTCGGCCTAGATTACTTCTGGATGTGAAAGACAACTTTACGATGTGGAATAAAAAATACTTCAAGCAACCAAGTTTTTAATTGAAGGAAATATTACATGCATTCAATTTAAGCATTCAATATGGGCACAATGACATAAATGGTGATAAAGAAATAAATATAACCTTTTTTAATTAGATTATTACATTAACGCGCCCGGTCTGCGAGTGCTGTGGTTAAGCAACTTTCGCAAAAGCCGGTCATCGGATGGGTGACCAAAAATGTATTATCTCGAGCTCCTCCGTGCTTCGGAAGGCACGTAAAGTCGTTGGTCCCGGCTGCATTAGCAGTCGTTAACAACCACCAACCCGCACTGGGCCCGCGTGGTGGTTTATGGCCCGTTCTCCCTATCCATCCATAGGAAAGGCTCGTGCCCCTGCAGTGGCGACATAAAATGAGCTGATGATGATTACATTAGGAGTCGGAATGGGGAAGACTGAAAGCATAAGAAATAGGGAAGTTGTTGCTGCGTTGTTGCTTAGGCTATCTGAAACATAATATGAAGCAATAAAACTGAGCATCTGTTCTATATTTCGAAATTCGTTTTACCATTATAAAGTGCGTAATGATTAAGCTGATAATTATATTCGAAGATATCTGGGCCGCGTCCCGCTGACGATGACGTCCCGCTCAAACGCTCCAAGGTTTATTGCCCAAGGTGAGAGAGATTAAGCTAAGTTCCACGGTTCCTCCACACTCCACATGCTGCCTCTTTGGTTAAAACTTGCAATCCACTTTGTCCAGTCATGCGTTAAACAGTTACATATTCATTATGAGACAACCAACACCTTAGTCTACCTGTGACCACGGATCGTGTATAAGGTTCTAAACGTCAGGGTAAAATACAAAACATTTGACATCTCACCTTAGTAATAAGCAATTTTAACATTATATTCTGAAAAAAATGGGTCAGATATTACATCATTTTACAACTATAAAATAAATGCTGTAAATACTCATTAAAATACATTTGACATATCATAATGACCTTTGATAGTCAAATGACACAATATGTCAAATATAATAATAATGTCATGTTCATAATATCGATTTTAAATTTATAAAATGGCGCGCGCTTGCGCGCTTCCCCGACTTCCTGTTACACTGTTACACATACTTCCGTCCTATTTCACGAAATCTCTCCCACAAATTGCATATACAGGATGTTTGGTAATATGTATATATTCCCGAAACGTACCCCATGTTAACATGTCTATATAATACTATGCCAACGTCAGAAAATGGAAATTGTATAATAAAATTTTCGACTCTCCTCCATACAATAGACATGTTAACATGGGTACGTTTCGGGAATATATACATATAACCTAACATCCTGTATAGAAAGCGAGCGGAAAGATGTTACACATCAATAAGTGAATTTTACGCGAATTAAAGTTTTAAAAAGAGTTTTATATCATTAAATAGTTATGTTGTGTTCTCGTAAACTTTAGAAAACAATACGTCGTCGACTGGCACACTAACTATGTATAGCTAAGTAACAATTTGTTAAATTAGCCTTTAACAACATGAACGATAGTGTTTTGCTTTCATTGCCTTCCTAACATACATGAACGTAATCATTGAAAACAATTCTGTTCAACGTTCAACTGCCTTCATTACCCATTGCCTGCCATTACTAATGAAAACGTAACGATTCTAAAATCGAGATCCCGTAACACGCAATCCCTTAACCGCGTAACCCCGTTCAGTAGAATGAAGGCGTCAAAAACGTTACCTACAGCAGAACATTTTCTCCCAAAAAAGGGTTTTGTACCAACTATTTCAGGAGAGCGTTTTATGTCGAGTTTATGGCCGGGAGAGGGGGGTCGGTCGATCGCCCCGAGACTCGCCGGGCCTGCACGTAGCGGCAACGGCGCGCGGGGGCGGCGGCGGAGCGGCAACGCCGCCGATCAGCTGTTGAGCGGCTTTATAAATTCAAAACAGGCGGCAAAAACGTGACGGTGCGCCCCGCGACTCCTCCGGGACGCATGGATGTGGGCCACGCTAAAATAAGCCACCCCAATGTCGCTCAATACACGTAACAGCCTAACCTCCTTATGCGAACGTCACGTGATCCGTCAACAATAAAAAAACTGCAAAGTTATGTTGCGTACAGCTTCGTGCGTGGTTATGCCATGTGATTATGCGTAGCGCTGAGTAATGCTGCGTTCGAAATTCAATTTTCCTAAGCAAAACAATTGTACAGTCAATGTAAAAACAGTTTGATAAGTAAGAAAAATATTAGAGACAGATATTTTCTTTGTTATCCATCCATTAAGACAAGAGTGTTTCCAATTGGATTATTCTATTCGCTAATGGTCCGTGGTGATAAAACGTTCAAACCTTAATCGACTGGAAAAGATGAGGTAAATTATATAGAATGTTCAATGACGAATTGGGACAGAATATAGAGCTGATATTTTCTTAAAAGACTTGTGTTATTATTATTCTTTTGGTCATGAGTTAGGGACAGGTATAAATACCGCGTAAATAAAATTTTACACTTTTGTATTAAAAATCTGTTAAGTAATTAATCTGTTTCGGAAAAGTTTGAGTTCTTACCTTACCAATTTTATTTTGCAATCGCATTATTTATCTATTACTTAAAAATTAAGCGTTGTCTTCTATCTACATAGCATGTTACATCTAATTCTTAGCTACTAACAAAACAAATCGTTGTAAAATAGGTACCCCGAAAGTGAAACCTTAACAACGCGTCCCAATAAGAAATCATAACCTAACGCAATCCTAGTGAAACTGGATTCCCGGGCGAGGAGCCGGGGTCGGAAGGAAGTGCAGCGGGGGACGGGGAGGGCGCGGGGGGCCCCGCTGGCCCCGCTCAATAATTTGCGTGCGGGCGCGGGTGCGGAGCTGGTGCGGGACAGGGCGGCGCGTGCGGTGCAATAGCCCGGCTCAGTCGACCAGCCCGCAAGGTCACTGCCGCTGTTCACGCGACTACTCCATTCACGAGCAGAGCACAATTAAGCTCCAATTTTCGGAAATACGGATATTTGGAACAACTGACGAACTCGTTCGGTGGCATGCGGAAATTGTTTAAGTTGTTTTGGGAGATGCCGATTTGCATTTGCACCTTTTCTTGGTCTTTCATCGAACCTAACCAGTTAGGTAGTTCATCATCTTGTTTTAAGCCATTTCTTCTCAATGCAGCAATTTGCCATACGTAACGACCTATGCCCTCCAATCTTATATTCGTATAATTAATATTTTCAGATTTTATTTCTAGTATTTTCTGGTGAGACGATTACAGTATTCGATTTGGATAGCGACCTTGATGTATCCCGATTTGAGGTGTAAAGTTATTGGGCATAGTAGCATAAGAAATCAAGCTTTAGAGTCGGCAACGCATAAGCTGTGGTGGCCGTTTTTCTTTTGACGTATTGCTAGTGTCTCGGTTTAGTAACTCAGGGATTAGAAACTTTTTCCATTAATCATTAGAAATAGGGGTCAGCAACTGATTTTAAACTGTAGCAACAATTGAATATCGACCACCCACTTACTAGATGTCATCCAGTAAAATTTCATTTAATTTCTAAAATATTTATAGCGATGAAAACTGGTGTCGAACACTAGGCGCCTTACAAATAAACAAAGAATAAGCTCCGAATAGTTATTCCGTGTTTTGTTCCTGTCATGTAAATGTCATTTCAAATTCGAGTGAAAGAGACAAAACACGGAATAACTATTCGGACCTTATTCTTTGTTTATTTGTAAGGGGGTAGTTGTCGAACCTCGGAGCAACTACCTAAATGGTAGTGACTCTAAAGTTCAACGACATAGTGAAATGTTTTATGTGGTGTTAATAATAGGTACTTGCGTAAATAAGAAATCTTGTTTAAATCTAAAGTAGTTATTAGGAGGAATGTAAGGCTTTCTCTCATATTGATGGGATACTGTAATTTGAATATTCAATTTATTTGCAAATAAGGAAAGACAAGAATCATCTCGATGATGGGTGTTCCATTTTGGAAAGGTCGCTTTCCATAGCTTTTTAATATAAGTTTGAAGTTATCTTACCGCTATAATCAAGGAATCATTTTGAATCCAAATATGGGTTGAAATCTCCAATATACACATATAAAATTATTGTTTCAAAATATGACTTTATGAATATTTGAGGTGAAAACTGAAAGCAATTAGTTGCATAAAAACCATGCAGTCAAATAGCCACTGAAATATTTACGTAGAGCAACTACCATCAACTTTAACAATAGCTACTCGCGAAACTAAAAATAAATAGGTTTGTATATTTTATACAATAAAAGCAAGTGCCTAAACTATGCACTTATTTTTAAATTTATAATAAATGCTTAATAATATTTTTACAATCGGTTGTATCAAACAGCCTTACTTCTTCAGTATTATATTTACTTTTACGTTTTACAGTTATAGTTACGAAAGTCTACAATAAAAAACCTTTTATTTGGGAATTTCTCTCCTTCTTATGACATGGAGTCCTTCAAACGAGGCAACAGGCACCTTGTGGGTCGGTAGAGTGAGGGTGTCCGATGCTGGAGTCATATGCCGTGCAAACATTAAAAAAAACAATTATCAATAACGCATATCATAAGTGTAAGTAACAGTAAACGTGCTATCGCCGAATTGGGAGGCCTGAGCCCAGCAGTGGAACGATGATGAGGTACTGCAGCTAGTCCAGATTTTCAAAATATAACACGAATTATCTTAAATAAACTACCGTCTTTTAAAGTTACTTCCAATTCCAACCACAACAATAGGAACAATTGCCAACTATGAATTTTATGATTAATTAACTTATATTGGCGCCAATTTCGTAAACTGCCAGCATCCGGTGCATGAATAGTTACCAATTTCCATTAATCTTGAGAACATTTTTAGGGTACCACTTCATAAACAAAATTACAAAACAGAATCTTTATAAGGCACTACGTCAGTGCTTGTGTAAGTATAAAACCTCAAATGGTGGTCGCTATAAATTCTAGTTTATTCATTGTAGGTCGTAGGTCCCCTCCTTAACTACTTACAAATATCATTAAAGTCACGTAATTCACCAGAATCACCAGTGATAAAGTCAAAATAAAACTATTTCATATTTAGACTTTCTTATGTTAAGCCTTTGTAATGTCGAAAATGGAGCTATACATACAGTACGCTTGTGACCAAGAAACAAGTCACCCGAAACTTCAGATATTCCAAAAGGTGTCTATGATACCTAGGCTGAACAGTAAAACCTCGTTTTACCATCGCAAATAAGTATAATGGAACGCGAAAGTTAAAAAGTGGTTGTAGCTACAATCATAGGCAAAGGCATTTATTCACCATATCATTAATAACTTTGAGCAAGTTGAAACTCTGTCGATTACTTCCTTACTTGGAGATAAGTATGAGGGTGGTCACATAATATTTATATTATATAGCTAAACTTGCCAAGAAAACTGGATTGCACAAGACCGAAAAGAATGTCGTACAAATTAAGAGGCCTACACTCCGCAGAGGCTAGGCATAGGCTGAAGAAAAGTAGATATATTGCGCGGCAAATGACTCCACCACCACCGCCTGATGTTAAGTGGAAATGGAGTTCAGACGCGAAGACAACTGGTGCAGCGTGAAAACAACGCAGCATCAGTCACCCTCACCCTGCCGGCCCACAAGGTGCCTCTTCACGCCTCGTTTGAAGAGCCCCATGTCATAGGAAGGAGGGAAAACTTGTCTGTTGCCATCAAAGAGTTCTTCGGAGCACTCGCCGTGGTGTAAGACGCTAACATAAATTACTGCCTTTAATTTCTATCCAATTTCCTTAAAATGTTTTCCTGTTTAAAACCAAGAATAAGTAATAAACAACTAAGAGCTGGAAGATAGTCGAAATAAAATAAATAAATAAAGTTTTTGGCGTCGACTGTACGCTGAAAGGTAGACTCGAAACAGTGTTGCGAACAACTTTCGACTCTCTGATGGAAAACCGATGTCGGGCTTTCTATTCAACGGCCATTTTATATGTTGCTATAACTATGTTGGCATGTTTCATTAGTTCCTTTCAAACGAACGGAGCACGGGGAAAATTTACGTTTGAATAACAGGCAATACGATAAGAATAAATAAAACTGGTGAAAACGTTGACTACCTATATACACTTCTTTTGTGCAAAATTCTAAATTCTATATTATGGATATGAAACACAGTGTGAGGGTGTGTGTGTGTGTGTGCGTGTGTGTGTGTACACGCACACACGCACACGCGCACACACATACAGGCTACATATTCGATGTTTAGTTTAACTTTAACATTTTTAAGAACATAATACCTATAGCTATTTTAAGTTAGAGCAGTGACTCCTGAAACAGGCTGAAATTTAGCTTAAAAGGAAGCTTAAAATGGTCATTACTTTAAGGCGAAATGGATTTAATTTGATAACTGCTAAACTGGATTTTTTTTCAAACATTGCGGACCTTCCGACACTAGGCAAACATCTATTATTAAATAATTGTGCACTACTTTTAGGTTTGTTTTTGTATTCATTCGCTAACACCAACAGTGGCCATTGTTTGTGAAGAAATGTGATAGTCCGTTTTGTGAGTAAACCACGCAACAAAAAGTAGTGCACAATTATTAAATAAATACTATGGATGCTTTCCTGTTGTCGGACGGTACGTAATGTTTAAAAAAAGATCCGAGCCCATAGCCAAAGTAACATTACAAAAACGATAGCGAAACGATAGCGAAGTTAGAAACGAATAAATGTATGGGATTGACATTACGTTGACCACGTGATTTAGCGCGGCTTATGTCAATCCCATACATTTTGTTCTTTTCGAACTTCGCTATCGTTTTTGTAATGTTACTTTGGCTAAGGGCCCCGGTCCGTTAGTGATTGTCAAATTATCAGTTGGTGGCGCTAGTGTGCCTTACCCTTCGCCTTAAGAACTTATTTTAAAGTCAAAAAAAACTTATTTTACTTTATTTTATGAGGATAGTTTCTTTTTTATTCCACGAGTGGGATTCGTACCCGCACCCCATGACATGACGGGCCAGGTGTACTACCAACTATGCTATCGTGGCTCTATCCAACTCGCCGAAATTAATCAACACTATCGACTCTTACTCTGTAAGCCAAAGGTCCTTCCCGGTAGCATAATGATCAATGCAGCCGCTCAGATTGCGGAAGACCCAGGTTCGATTCCTGGCTTGGTCGAGTAGGCAGCATTTAATTTTTTCACTGTAATTTATAAATATTTAATAGATTATTTTATGTAACATAATAGGGGAACTATATAAAAATACTGACTCTAATTATGATATGCTATGCTGGAAGAGCTATCAAATTTGATAATATACGAGTGCGAACATGTGCATCCGTACTTAGATATCAATTTATTTACACAAAACTCAAATATACTCAAAGCCTTCTCTCTGGATGGATAGAGAGAAGGGGCCATAAACCAACACGCGGGCCCAGTTGGGATTGGTAGTTGTTAACGACTGCTAATACAGTCAGGACCAACGGCTTTACGTGCCTTCCGAAGCACGGAGGAACTCGAGATGATAAATTGTTTGGTCACCCATCCGATGACCGGCCTTTGCGAAAGTGGCTTAACCTCAACACTCGCAGACCGGGCGCGTTAACCACTGCGCCATCGAGCTCCACCTATTTATTACGTAGGTATTCGTTTCTCGTGTTTATTTAACTCTTAGCTGTAACAACATAATTACAACGATGAACAGGTCCACATCGTTTAACAAAATTACAAAGACTACTCAACTACTCATTTTAATACGGTCGACTGTACCCAGTGGGCGAGGCGATTATCTTGCGCGTAGTAATTGGAGAAAGATGTACATCTGAACACTTTTAAAATGTAATTACTTCAATGTAATTAGTTCCGTTTCCTCCGTAGCGTAAGTGCGTTTGCACTTAGGGTAACAGATGTACTAAAAAAAAAGCTGAGATGTCCTGTAGACAAAAAGCTTTTAAAAAAGTATCCTATCTTTCTTGCATCAAGCTTACTATATGCAATTTTCATCCTAAAAACGTAAGAACTTTTTCAGTTCGTTGAATATTTAAATGGTCTATTTCTAAGTCTAGCCGGGATGCTGTCAGGTGACAGAGCTAGAAACCTGCCATGCCTGAGCAAATTGTAACAACTAAGTAGTAACTTTGGACTGTTCAAAGACTACAATGCATCAGTATAAAAAGTAATTTAGCACTAAATAAGACCTAAGTTAATAAATATGCTTAATTAGGCAGAGTTTCTCTCACTTGATTACTTGTATTATCGGCTTATGCCCAACTCGGCACGTTCCCAACTCGACATGCAAGATAAATACCTATCAAAAACTCCCAACTCGACACGAAAAGGTAAAAAGTACTGTCAGAAAGAAAAACAAGAACATAGTTTATAACAAATGATGTATGTTACTTATCGTAGCGCACTTCCCCTGGAATCGTCAACTAATTGGCTATCTTATCACTGATTGCCAGAACACAACAATTCTACTTACATTATAACATACTTGGCTTAGATGGTGGTAGCTAGTCAGTCATACTTTTTCCACCCGTTATAATATCCGGGTTTTTTGCAGCTTGCATAATAATAATAAAATAAAACTATTTTATTAATTCCTGCCTTGTTTTGAGATGGTCGTGGTTCGCGCTGTGTTTATTACATCACTCGTTCACGCGCCACCTCGCAAACCGCAAAACAGCGATAACGATACAGAATCAAACCGAAACATGGAGCAAAACAAAACACTAACGACGCCACTTTTTACCGTTTCAAAAACAAAATGGTGGTCGGTGCTAGGAGAGCGGCCATTTGCGTTTTTGCTAAGTTTTTCTCGCTAACAACGCAGCTCGGGAGCAATCTTCATCTCGGGGTGATGACCCATTGATAAACTTTTCCCAGTGTCTTCTTTAAGAATGCTAATATCCTTTTTACTTAACTTTTCTTCGCGGCCATCTTGGTTTTTCCTATTCTACCTCAAGCTGTGTAGAAAAAGATGTAAGATAAGATGTTATGACGATAGTTTCCTTTCATTTTGTTGCGATGGAAAGTTATTTTATGAAGAAAAGTGCATTCAGTGGGTACAGATAAAATCATACTCAATTCAAGAAAGCATACTATATACCTATTATGAAAAGATTTACTAGCTTTTTTAACAAAATTTCACGTCGCGTATGTAATCTGCTAAAATCTTAAAAAATCAAAACGTCAAAAAAATTAAAGAATTTCTAATATAAAATTTTACTAGAAAAAATCGAGAAGCCTCAGGAAGATCGAGTGGGGATCGAACCTGCGATCCACTCGAGCTTCCTGAGGCTTGTAGAGTTGTTCTAGTAAAATTTTATCTTGTAACTATTATTCATTCTGAATGCAAAATTCAAAAAAGTAATATAAATAATTCTTAAAATATTCGGTCCGTTTTCACCACAGATCTTTGAATGTTTTCACTAAAACATATTGCGGTAAAAATACTTCCGTGGCACGTTACTATTACAAATTTCAATATAGCGACGGAGTTCCGTGTCTGCGATACGCGAGAAGCCATCTTTGTTCCTGTAGTTCAGCGCAACGCCTGGCGAGAGCGCACCGCACCATTCCTCATCATGTCTGGAAAATGGGACATCCATCATTCACAATCAGTGTCACTCCCCAGGCGCCCTGCTCTATTTTGAAGTGGCTTTACTTTGAATTCCGAAACTATTCTCTGACACAGACCGGGGGACTAAATACCTATTTGAATTCGGCGTAAATTTTTGTAGTGGGTTATTACTTATCATTAGAAATTTCTAAATATATTTTATGTCACTTGTAATTGTGCACTTGTAAAAGCATAATATATCATTAGTATCATTACATACTAAAAAACCGAATACCCGGCACGCGCAATACTGAACACACTATAAATAACAAATCACAACTGGCTGTCACCTAAATAACTTCACAGGCCACTCACAAAGCATAACATCCTTTGTTCCCGTTTGGCGACAAACACACAGACAATTGGGTTGAAAACCACAGTATTGTGCCTCTTATTTGCGGTCGAGGGTCCCGCCATAATGAAGCCGGAAACGGGGGCCGGGATAGTTTGCCTTTCAAAAATACGTACAGGTTTAATTGCGTAACTCGATGGAGGGAGTCAAGTGGCGTTCGTGATGATGTTGTCAGCTGTGTTGTCAATTCTAGTATGTCGCCCTATTGTTTTTTTTTAGTTAATTCGCTCCGTGCGGTGCTTTTTAGGCCTCGTGCGGGTACCACTTTTAGCCAGCGTCAAAGTAATGTTTCTTACAATTTATATAAATTAACAATATTTAATTTGTAAATAGATGATAGAAATGATAATAGATTTAAGTAGTGATAAACGATATTCCTCAAACCCCTTGAGTATCAGTTAAGGTAAAGTACTCCCGCGAACTCGTTGCACTGTTTTGTTTCAATTGCCAACATTCATTCACGTTCACACTTATTTGTCGTTAATATTCGACATTGAATCGAATTTTAGAAAATGAAACATAACCGCAGACATTACTCTTCACTTTCCCGCCAACAAGTCTCCCTATTGTTTAATACGCAGCTTTACGTTAAGTCTAACCGCTTTATAAAACCGCGCTGTTTTGTAAAGTGACTAAATGAATTTCAGCTGGAATTTTCATAAGATATGTTCAACAGAATATATCAACATCTTTGTTGCGTACATACCTTTTTAGATAACTTTATGTGTTTATACTTTTTATTATAATTTGTTTTTGGAATATTTTCTCTTCTGTCGTAATGTGTCATATGTTTTGATATTACATGAATTACATAGTTTGCCAACCAAACCAGTGCCTATTTATTAGTCTATTTTTTCTATCGAACAATCTTTAACATCATTTTCAAAGAGTATCGCTAACCAACCCAGTCGTCTTGATGGAAGCCTGTTCATTATTTTTAAATAGATAACTTTCAATTTCGGTACTATTTATATGTAAACTGAAAATAGCTCATTTCATGTTAAAACCAAGAAGGCTCTTATAAAGATTATTTAATATTAATTTAACCAGTAGCAGCGCTCTAACGATCGACCAAATAACTTGAATTTTTTATACAATTATTTATACAACCTTTATCAAATCATTCAACTATAAATTACGTGCAATAAATCAATCAATTTAATTGCAAAGAACAAAGTCTTATCTCAAACTTTACGGGCGCTCGTGATAATATCAATTCCAATCAATTATAATTCATCTAAACTAATAGTTGCAAGAATGGTTATCGTATCGCTATGAAACTACAGTGACCATAAATGGTTGTGGTGCTATTAATCAAACTAGTATAGTTAACCAGGTTACAGAGTCGCCACGTGGGACCGGTTTAAAAAAAACGTAAATAATTGTCGTGCGTTTAGTTGAACCGGGCGCAACCCTGGTTTTTATCAATTTTAATATGGGTCTCAGGGTTGGCGATCTGCAGTTCGCAATAAACGATATAAAAACGTATTATGCCAGTTTATCGTGTGGTTTAATCTGTTTGCTGATATCTGTGACACGTATTTTTTGGTCGGAACTTAGATTATTTATTATCTGTGCTTTTAATGCGGTTTTCATTTAATTAGTTTCGTCACTACTTTCTCCACTTTCCGTGAATGTTAGATTATTATAAGTAAACGAGTAGGTAGTGTTTAGATAATAAATGTTTATTTACAAACAAAGACAATAACAAGATAATAATTAAACTAAAACTTAATCTGAATTTCAAAGAAGACTTTGCTGGCTGGATGTATTATTTTTCTTTTGTATATTGGAAAACTTTAAAGGCTTCCTTCCACAAGTAAGTGGAAAGTCTACAGACGAAAGTGTAACTTCATAATGCTTGGTGCATTATGACGCCCTCTTGCAACAATAGCTCGGATCGGTTTCAATTTAGCTCCTGCAAGTGAAATGGCACTCGGGGCACAATGCCTTTGCAACTAAAATGACGTCTTGATTTTTGCAATGCACTGAGAACAATACTTGCGCTCGGACTAAGTGGAAATACTAATTTGATACTTAGAAAAATTGTTCCAAATAAAATTAACTTGTGGAACACAATTGGCGGCTTATCAATCTTTATTTACCTTTATTTTTTTTTATATAATCACCACATTCATGGTTTAAACTTTTAAAAACTCCAAGTCTTAAGTAAACTAACATCAGATAGACAACAGAAATAAAACATTTATATCACAAAATATACACGTTTAACTAGATACTATTTATTTAGTTTATCCCCCACTATCATGCTTTATTTCGCAAATTTCACAAAATATATCAAAAGTAGATACATTATAGTGTAATACCAAGTTGCCATTGATAAAAGATTTATTATTTCTCTCAACGTTAATAAAATGTTAAGTACACATTTTTATTTTGATAACAAGATATATCAATTAAACGTTTCGCAACCTGCCAACCCTCCGGCTGCACTCCCTGCAGAATACCTGTCAAGGATGCTCCCGTGGAATGCGTTTTATTGTCTCAACCGGAATCAATTCCGAACTCAAGTCCTTAACAAAAGCTTTATTTCAACTGCGCGACGACGACGAGTTTACGAAGCGTTGTAATTGAACGCGGTGGCAAAGGAATTTGAGTTCTACTTAGAAGTGTTAAAGGTTAAATTGGCTGTGATTGCGGGATAATTCGAGGTGTCTTGTGGGAGCGTAGGGTTGCGCCGGGCGCGTGTCCATTGTTCTGTGTAGAGTGCTCGAGTGAAGTTTTTAGGGTTCCTTAGACATTGCCTTGAATCAACTTTTACCGGAATTTTCCTTTCAGCCACGTGTTGAAATGGTGTCCTTTATTTGGAGGTCAACGAACGGACCAAGTACCAAGAATAGACGAGCGCGCACAAAGGGACTGAGTGCTGAGTGACAGTTTTTTTTTTCACTTTTCGCTTGAGCTAAAATGAACTCAATTTGTAAGGAATCAAAGCAGTACCGCGTAGTAACAAACTTCTGAAAGCTTAGCTTGGCTTCGCAGCTAGGTCTAGGTGACTCGCACTACTCTGACTGATGCGAGCAAAAGAAGCGATTATGTATGTTAGAATAATAGCTACTGAAGGCCCGTTAACTTATCCTACCCTTCTTGGAAACAGGCGTAATTACATGCACATTACATCATGTATGTATGCCAACGAAGTAGTTCTATGTAATGTTTCGGATTCAAGTTACGTGGGATTAAGCTGTACCTCCCGGTAACCCTTGCGGATGTACGAGATAATTTTGGCAGGACCAATTTGAGTCCAAGCGAAGGTATATCGTGTATAGAAACGTGTATCATAGGTTTTGGAAGTCGTAATTTGTTTTTTATAATATGTTTCTTCAAAGCAATAGACCCAGAATCATAATTTGGTTCACTTTAAAAAAATTGCCAAAGCCTATTAAATATTGATTAATTATTAAATAAAAGTATACCAATATACCTACTTAGTATATTATTAAAAACGTTGTGATTATTGTGACACGTCCGTCGTCGAGTAATAAAATGCTATACCTAGATATCCATACTTACTAGTTTGCCTCATAAGTATCCTTTTATATTTTTTGTGTAAAATGGGACTCGAAACTTTAAAAGTCTTTACTCAATCGCTATCGTTCGTATCAGGTATGTAACGTCACCTCTTTAGTTCCACATTTCGCCGCCGCGCCCGATAAATGCAATCTGTTTGTATCGCACAAGCCACATCCGGCACTTTGCTGAAATTGCCCACAAAACGGTTTCTGGCTCCTTCCAATCACGAGGGCTATGTAGGGTAAGTGTAGGTAGCGTCTAGGCAATACAGTTTTATTTAGAACTTTCGCAACTTTTATTATTTTTAAGGTCATTAATGTATTTTTTAAATAAATTCGAGTAGCTACATGTCTCCGATGAGCATATAGACAAATACAAGAATTACACTATTTATTCGAGTTTATGTTACTAAGTTAACAAATAACATGAGCAAAGCAAAGCAGAGATAAACATAAAACAGTAAAGTAATAAAAATAATTTACGCGACACAGAATTTTCTTCCAAATCGTCAATGTCACCGTAGTTGACATAACGATGTTTATGTGTGGGCCGAAGTACTTGCAATTTCCCATAATCTAGGTACCAGCGTTTTAATGAAGTTGTGTTGTTTACTGCTTAAGAGCCCGCCCTATTACAAATCTCCACTCTGCAAGAATAGGTATCGTTCGGACGGCCGGCGCATCGCATTTTGTAGTAATTTTGCAGTTGTTTTTATCGAAATAGGATAATAAATTCATGCTTAAAAATTATAAAATCTTTATTCCTCATGAAGTAACAATTATTCTGGTATACATTTTGCTCAATAATATTATCGTAGACAGGAGAAATCACAGTTGACTTAAAGCGATTTTCGAAGTTTTTTGGTTTAGAACTTCGAAGGTTTAGAATAAGATTATTTTTCTATATAAAATCAATTATATCTAAAAATTCCGAGGCCGCTACGAACTATACGACTATATAAGAGATAACATTCAAATTTTTTTATTTCATTTGTTTAGAACAGTAGTTCAATCTAGGAGCTCAAAAAAGTGCCTTCGCATATTTTATGAAAATCTTTTTCTGCAATTTTGGATTTAACTAAAAAGTTAAGCAAAATTTACAAAAAGCAAGGCGGCTACGAACTATGTCAATAGCTATTCTACACTATTCAATAAGTCAAAATTGTTAATGTATTTTTGTTTTCGAGATAAAGAACGCCAAAATGGGCCATTTTACGCAAAAATCACAGTCGAGATGTAATATGACTCTTAAAGAAGATAACACACAAAAGAAAACATATTTCACTTGTTCCATAGCTGGCTCGCACAGAAAAAACACAAGCACAAAATAAGGAAACTGCAGAAGATAAGCCCATAGACATCCTCTCACGGGCACGAAAACTGCTCCGAGCTGTTCCGAGATCCGTCTCCGTGAGAGGTTGTCTACTCTGTCTGTCTGTCTGTGCGTAGCTCGAGCGCGGTATGTATAAAGCTTACTTTCTGGGTCTTCTTATTTTGTGAAGCCTCGAAAACTGTGACTGCGCGCCTAAATCAGGCCATCTTATTTTCTTCGGCGTCCATTTTTTCCGACAGTCATTTGATGATGGCGCACGATTATTTTTTTTTCGTAATCTTCTTAATGCTCTTAACATCGAGAGAAAAGCCGAGAACATTGAACTTTTTGGGTTAATTCGTTTTTGGTTTTAATCCCCGTTAAGGCTTGCTGTCTTAACTTTTCAATTATTTTCTACTTACTTCTTTTTTGAGTTGTTCGAATTCGTTTTATTTAACAGTTACGGGCGGACCGTTTTCTAATTGTTAACAAAGCTTTTACAAATTTACATTTTGTAGTTGGGTGCGAAATAGCAGAATATTGTAACGGCTCTTAATAAAACAAATACTTAAGTTAATATATTTTTCTTTACATACTCAACTTCGTAGATCTTTTTACGTCGCATTAACTTAGCGATTTCCCATGTTATTCGTACGTCTTATATGTACAAGTTATGGACCATATTTATGACCGAGTGGGGTAGTAGCACCAGTGTCCGACACTTTTAGTCCAATTGTCAACACATTTTTCGTCGCCAAAAAATATTATTGGTTGTCATTGAAATTTTAAAAAATGATGTTGTCTTTGAAATTTTACAGGATAACATCTAGGAAGCAACGTGATCTCTATTCAATAGTCGCTAAAGACTAAAATCAGTAAATGAGCCGTATTTAAAATGACTATCACTGGTTCCTGTCGAGCCCTGGTGCCACTACCCTACTGTTCTGAGTAACCTGGTTACGCCCCGAGGACCTCGATCTCACAGTCACCCGTGGCGGAGGACCCCGATTTCGATAAAGATAAAAAAATGTTTTGGTCATTATTTCCATGATTTTCTACTTGTACCGTCGACATAAAAAGTGCTTCAAAATGTAATACATATTATTTTGGGTATCAGCCGGCATATAGTGGTTTCAAATATGGGACGACGTTAACATATATTATGGACGAAAGTAATTTGATTGAATTCAATTAACAAATTTAACTTCTGTCCCTGTTGTGAAAAAAACGGAAGTAGGAAGTCAAATCAACATCTTACTTCCAAAACGATTGGACGCATCGATATACAAAATAGTATTGATTTGGATCAAGATAGCACGATATTAGTTTAATTCGAAAAACAATAGAAAGATTTTCCTTCTTTAGAAGTCAGTATTATAAAAAGTTCTTATGAATTAGACGAACTGTTATGGATAAGAGATATATATCTCTTTCAACTATTCTTAAGAAAAACTAGTTTGCAGCACAAATCTGTACCCAGTCAATGAAGAAATGGCTCTAGTAACTTGCTCGTGACTCCATTGCGTTGCGCGTCGCTTTTCCCAAAGCCCGCTTATCGCCGATCGCTATCAGCTCATTGTACGTAATGTAACAGCACAACAGTCTATTTTCCATTAACATTAGCCACGAACTATTTACGAACAATGATATCGTGATAAATCTCAAATTATAAATTTGTAGTCGCCGCTAATAGTAGGTAGGTACGTACCCCTAACCTATTCTTGCGTGCCAACGAAAAGTACTTATATGCTTACCTTTCTTAAAATAAATTACTAGAGCAATAAAATTTTACTTATTTACTTATTATAAAAACTTATCTATCTTATATAATCTAATTCTTGTTTAAATGTATATATAATTTGAATCTCGGAAACGGCTCCAACGATTTTCATGAAATTTAGTATGCAGGGGGTTTCGGGGGCGATAAATCGTTGTAGCTAGGTTTCATTTTTAGAAAACGTTATATCCGTAAAACATACCGAGCAAAGCTCGGTCATCCAGATACTATGCATTAAGGTAGATAAGATTTATTGAATAAACTTACAAATATAAGTACTTGTTTTAAACAATTTCAAACATTCAACATTGTTTGAGACTGTTTCATTGAAACTTTTGCAACTTCATTGACATGGCGGGCATGGACCATGACCACGCTTAGGATATGGTCATAATGAATAGTTTTTTAATAACGACATTTCATGTAATATCATATAATATAATGGCAAAGTTTATACATAATTCTAAATTCCTTTGTAAACTGTCGCAGAGCAATTCCCTTTGACATTATTCTACAAACAATCCCCGGCACATGTCTCGCCGTAAAGCGTGCGTTCGGCATCGCGGCCATACAGACACATACACATTGCATACATTTATGTATGAGCCGGTTCAACGCAACCGCTCAAGGCTGTTGCTAAGTGCTCGCTTACTGGACTTGTACAGCACTTCGCTTGGCGTTTTACTTCAATTGCTTAATTGGTTTAGGGTTAAATTTGGAAGGGTTCATTGTGGATTAAAAATCTACAACTTACATGATAGAATTTTTAACTAAAGCATTGTAAACTAATCATATTACATTTCCTGGCTATAAATTGAAAATACTGTATTTTTGTCTTACTTTTCTGAATATAACAATGTAGATATTGATTTGATCAGTATTTTAAACTCCTCCAAAAAATGGAATAGTCTACCAAGCACACGGTTTCTCTCTTTCCTATGACATGGGGTCCTTCAAACGAGGCGTGAAGAGGCACCTTGTAGGCCGGCAGGGTGAGGGTGACTGATGCTGCGTTGTTTTCACGCTGCACCAGTTGTTCTTGCGTCTGGACTCCTTTTCCACTTAACATCAGGTGCAGTGCAGTCATTTGCCGTGCTAAATATTAAACAAGAAACTATTCTCATAGGGAAAAGTCTCAACGCAATGTATTTTTAGTGCTAACTGCAGGACTAAAGTTTTCCCACGGCGAATGTTCTTAAATTAAAACATTAATCGGTTAAAAGGACTTCAGCTTTTAGCACATGAGAAAAAAAAGTATACTTATTAGGTTCAAATCCTGCTCGTGGAAATTTTTTCAGCATTTGTGTTTTTTTATACTTATTTACTCATGTGCTTTTAGTTTAAGATCGCTTACAGTTTTTCGTATAGCTTATTATTATTTTCTAGAATTGCTAAGTACCGATTGTTTTTCAAAAGCATGTTCGATGTTTTTTTACATTCGTTGAATAAATATTTTAAAGGTTAAGTATACATAACAATTGCTTTTTTTACATTACACGCATAAGTTACGTCATTACATGTAAATAAATACAGCGAATCAATACGTATTATTTTTAACAAGTGGATACCTACCTACGTACTGCATACATTAAAAGGAAAAATAAAATAACAAACTGTTTTAACAGAAGTTCGTTATCTTAGAATAAGCAACGGACAGAAAAAGAGGTTTTGTGTTAGAATAGATACGGTTACAGGCAAACAGTTTAAAGAGATGTGTTCTTTTTAAGGCGAAGGGTAAGGCACACTAGCGCCGCTAATGGATTTAATTTGATAACTGCTAAACTGGATTTTTTTTAAACATTGCGGCCCTTCCGATACTAGGCAAACATCTATTATTTAATAATTGTGCACTACTTTTAGTTATGTTTTTGTATTCATTCGCTAACACCAAAAGTGGCCATTGTTTGTAAATAAATTCCAAAACCCTTTTTTGTGAATAAACCACGCAACAAAAAGTATTGCACAATTATTAAATAAATACTATGGATGCTTTCCTGTTGTCGGACGGTACGCAATGTTTAAAAAAAGATCCGGTCCGTTAGTAAATTGTCAAATTATCAATTGGTGGCGTTGTTCGTTTGCGCTAAAGCACAAACGCATTAACTTTTTTAAGTGTGGATAAATCAATTAAGCATCGCTCCTACAGTCTCAATCTCTTCCAGACGTTGCGCCTGTCGCGGCTGCGTTCTCAGGGTGCCTAGTAAATTTTCATTGAACACCGTAATGAAAACGAAAATTTGTAGGGCATTGTGGAATACGAGGAGACTTCAAAAAAATTCCATACAAATTCTTGTTTTTGTTAACGAGATCGAATAGATATTTATTGCATTACTTAGTACAAAGATCTTACCCAGAGTGCTAAGGTTTTACAAGTACGTCAGTAGGTGGCGCTACCTCAACCGTAGTCATTGTGTAGCGAAGATACTAGAAACGAGGTTTTCGTGATCAATTTCGATAACTACTGATTGAAGTAATTTTACTCTTTCTTCAAAAGCAACTACGATTCCTCTGGACTTGCGGATGTCTATGTTTAGCGGTGATTAACCTGTCATCTACCGTGAATACAGACACAATAGAATTTTAATTGTTTATGGCACTGATCAGTGCTCGCGGCAGATGACAGATTAATTTCCATCAGGTGACTCGCAAACTCGTTTGCCATATATATATAATATTTAAAAAATGACTAATATAACTGCAGTTTGCAATACATGCCGGGAGTCATGCGATACATGCCGGGAGGTCAGGGCGAGGGCTAAAGCCGTCCACCTAGTGATCCCGGGAGAGCGAGCAGGTCATGGCCACATGTTGTACGGCCAAGGCGGGTTACATCTTAAGCATTGCCCGGGTACTGTCTTTTAATGCCTTGGAAAGTCGTTACTATTAGGTTTTGTGTCTACACAATGCTTTGTTGATGGATGTCGATGAAACTCTTTGTTGAGATAAACTATTCATATTCATTTATTAACCGACTTCAAAAAAGAAGGAGGTTCTCAATTTGTCGATTTTTTTTAATGTATTAGGAAAGGTAATTTTCACACCTTGCGCAGAGGAAGGTCATCAGCATGCCTAATGCAAGTTTCATTCGCCATTCGATTTTTATGGAATTAGTATGGTAAAATGTTAACTCCTCTCGTATGCCGCCAGGAGGCGCTGCTCCAATGCCATACTAATTTTCGTTACGAGTCAATTTCACCATTTGATCACGTTAACGAAAACGAGAACTCTTATGGTAAAATTGCAACTCATCTCGTTTGCCACCAGGAGACGCTGCTTGAAAGCCATTACAAATCCTTGTTCTTTTTAATGTGTTCAAATGGTAAATTGAAGTAGACCCTCTGTACCTTTACTGGCAAAAAAACTGTTTCACGTTTATTCAGCACTTGACTGTACCATGTTACCTTACCGCAGACACTCCCCTAACACACCGCCATTTCCAAAGAGACGGATGACCAGACTTTTATTAGAAAATTCTTCAGATACCAACCAACCAACCTCCACGAAATTTGATAAAATATAGCCTTCTGGCGTTGTTTTCCATTTTCTCTTTAACTGGGGCATTCATTGTTAGTTCTAATTGGTTTTAGCACTAACTGCTTCGTTAATAAACTTTTGTGAGAATAAAATAGAATAATAGCGATGAAGAACATGCACTTTTTTACTGTTGTAATTGACCTATCGTACTCTATAGTCGAAATCAGATGCATTGAAGTGACTTCCTAAATATTTCAATTCTAAAAAAAGTACTGAAGACTTCATTGAAACTAATTGGGACATTTAAAGTACAACGAAAAATCATAGCTGCAAAAGTAATAAATTCATGTTAATAAGAGTCTATTCTGCTTTGAGTTCAACAGTTTTGATCCTTTGCACAACCATAGCGGGTTTACTCATGTGACCATAGCTCACAATATCAAAAAGATCGTGTTGTGTTTTCTAACATTAAACTATGATTGTCATGGAATAAATAAATTTCCCTATCCTTTCTCTCTTTCTCTGTATTCTTATTCGCCGGACCAGTTTTACATAAACTTTTAACTTAGGTTCAATCTTTAGTTTCAAAGTTTCAAAGAATACTGCATATGGTAACATTTTTGTTTGGAACATACTAGTAAAAGTTAGGTCCAATCTTTAGATTCAAAATGTCAAATGCAGAATACGGCAAGAAGTAACATTTTATCTCAAACATATTCGTAGTTTCGTATCAATAACTTCGGAAAGCTAAGTTGCACATCGACCGAGGAAGTTGCTGGCTCAGCGGTCGGCGGTGCACTAACACCATTAGTTATAAATTATTAGTTTTAGAATAGGGGTGATACAATTACTCATTGGTTCAGTCAGGAGTCAACGAACTGCTGGCTCGTGTTACAATATTGAAATTCATTGATTTATGCGTCGGAATTTTTAGTAGTCGATTAATATGGATCAGGCATTTTATTAGAAAATATTTGTGAACCATTTTGTTATGTTAGGTACGCAAGTAAAGTGAAATATTTCAGCCTTTTTCTTTTGCAAGGTAATAAAATTCATGTGAATGAAAGGAATAAAGTGTGTAGCTACTAGAAAAATGTTGTTTTAGTTGTGCAGCATCTATTGAACAAACATTTCGATTCAAAGCCGCTCTACGGAAAAGTTACCAAGTAAAATGCAGCTACGTGACTGGTGTTTTATTCAGAATAAAAATAGATTTTTTGAATTGACTTTGCTAGCTCACTCTCTATGAGCTACTAGCCGTCACCCGCCCTCTTCGCTTTGCGAAAATAATGGATCAATGAATGCTAAATAAAATAATTATTAGGTTTACCAACATCATGTAATAGCCTATCATTTGCACAATCTCATGTTCTTACTACATACAAATTTTCATCAAGATCGGTCAAGCCGTTCTTGAGTTACAAGAAGACATACAGACAGACAAAAATCGTAGAATTGATGTCAGTGAGTCATAAAACGAATATTTATCCCATTTGTCAGAAAAATTGCATTACATACAGACAGAGCTTACAGATTTATATTTAGTAGTGGTCGCCCAGTGGTCGAAATTCAACCGTAATTTTATTAAGGCTGCACGGATTGTATCCTAAGCAATAAAAAATTAAAAAAGATAGAATGTGAGTTTGAATTGGCATTGACAGATTTCGGCCGCTCCTGATGATATGAGAGGATGGAGAGGGAGAATGGGCTTTAAACCACCACGCGGGCCCAGTGCGGGTAGGTGGTTGTTAACGATTACTGATGCAGCCGGGACAAACGGCCTTCCGAAGCACGGAGGAGCTCGAGAAGTTAAATCTTGGTCACCCATGTGATGTCCGGCCTTTGCGAAAGTTGCTTAACTCGCAGACCGAACGCGTTAACCACTGCGCCATCGAGCTCCTCCTTTCCAATAGGCAAAATTATTTATAAAAATCATTTTGACTCGAAAACTACATAGCGATATATCGATTTATATAAAAATATAGGTAAAGCAATACTTTGACTTATCATTCAAATATATGGGTAACTCCGCTACAGTTTTTGAAGAATTAAAATAACTTTCCATTCATTTGACAAGTCCATTCACCTGTCAATGTATACATTATTCAAAAATATGTATTAAAAAACATTACGAATCAGTTTCATCGCTGAAAAAACATCGATGAAATATTCAGTGACTTATTATTAGGGTTCGGGGACCTGTTTACCCAGATGTTTGGAAACACAATAGAAATGACACTTTACTGGACTGAATATAAAGCAGATTATAATTTATAGGTTGGCATCGCTTCCTTATAACTGTGGTTTGGTTCTTGAATGTCGAGCACATTGCATGTCTATTTATTTATAGGAAAACAAACAGCACAGCCCTTTATATTTTTGCCAAAACAGTAATATTTTAAACATGGTATTCATTTTATAATAACCACAAGTACACAAGAGTTTGTTGAATTTCAATTAAACAAAGAAGATAATGTTACTACAGCAAGAAATATACATAGTTTAAGATTGAAGATATCGTTATGACCAATTCTCTTATTGTTAATATCCAAATTTGCGCATGCGCATAAAGCTGTTAAATGTCCTACCTACCACAAACTGTAAAATTTCCTCGATAGACTTTCAGCTTTATGACTATAGCATACTCGTATGGTTTAACAACTATTGAATTATTTTTTTGAGGAGCTCGATGGCGCAGTGGTTAACGTGCCCGGTCTGCGAATGCTGAGGTTAAGCAACTTTCGCAAAGGCCGGTCACCGGATGGGTGACGAAAAATTTATCATCTCGAGCTCCTCCGTGCTTCGGAAGGCACGTAAAACCGTTGGTCCCGGCTGTATTAGCAGTCGTTAACAACCACCAATCCGCACTGGGCCCGCGTGGTGGTTTATGGCCCGTTCTCCCTATCCATCCATAGGGAAGGCTTGTGCCCCAGCAGTGGGGACATAAAATGAGCTGATGATGATAATGATGATGATGATGAATTTTTTTACAGTTGTATGTACAGTTGGATGTGCGGGCGTTTGTACTTATACAGGTTGATAATAATCTAACCTACCCTACGTATATCATTAAAAGAGTTATACACAATGATAAACAACAAAAGGTCTCCCTCAGAAGACGATGCTAACTATACTTAAAGCGTTATCAGCCGCTATTGATCGCAGTAAACGAGCTGTTGGCTCATAAAATGCCTTGGGCTCAATAATGGCTACCAGTTATATCAAACATCACATAAATACGTAATCCATATCGTGGTTGAGGCTGCTGTCTTCTCACAGAAGCGGAGACCAATGAACGGATAAACGAACCCTTCTATGAAATGAAGTAGGGCTGGCATGGCATGGTTTGAGAGAATATGATGAAAGCTACGCTTTTTTCCATTGAAAGATAAGTACTCGCAATATGTTTGTGTGCTGCAAGGAGATTCCATTTTTTAGTGATGCGACAAAGAAATGATACCGTGCGTGCGTGCGTGCGTGAGTGAGTGCATGTGTGTGCGTGACAGTGCATGCGTGCATGTGTGTGTTTAGTTTATAAGTTTTAGCTTATTATTTGTTTATGTTCATGCAAATTCTTTAGTAATTAATGGTTTTTTTTTTTGCACTGAAATTAAATAATTAAATATATAGTGCAAGTTTTTTATAATTCATTCGAGTTAGAGTTAACTACTATTTGAATGGGACGCGCCACCCAGTGACAATCCTGTGAAACCAACTTGTACCTGCTTTGGCCATCGGTGGATGCCATACAACCTCAGTTGAATGTTAAATAAATCTCGCACCAGGCACTCTGGATGCATTACCATCAATCTTATTTAGCGATCTATTTTAATCGTAGACTAAACTACAATTATCGACGCTTTTATACACACATTTGGGCATGGTTTTGCTTAACGACATAAACTGAACAAGCACGGTAAAGAGGGGCAGTTTTTATTAATCTTTAGGGGCTTAGCTGTAATGATGACTAATTGCTATCTCGCGTTATTATGTGCTACGAAAGGAACGATAAATATACCCTTATTTAGTTACGAGCACGCAATGTTAAGCTTTCGTCTTTTTCTAAAAGATTTACTTCAATGACGACGGTTCTTCCCTAAGCCTTACTTATCAGTTGTCTTTGTACACGGAAGGGAAACTTTCGTTTATAGATTAAGGATAATGTTACAAAAAATGTATCAATGTATGTAAAAAACTTTCCTATGTATATACAGGGTGTTTGGTAATAGGTGTATAATCCCGAAACATAGCCATGCAACCAAGTATAAAGGACACCGTGATTGTATGCAAAATCATATTTACAAAGATTTAATTTTCCATAAAAAAACTCAAATTTATATTAAAACATTTTTTTTATTAACCCTGACATGTTTTGACTTTTCTTTCGTTTTAACCATAAGGTTGATGACCAAGAACGCTGTATCACCTGGATCTAGGGTTGTAAATTTGCAATTTTACTTATTAACTTACTTATTACTTTTTTCAAATTACCTATTAACAAAAACTTCAATATCTCGACATATGGTGCTTTTCTAATTATTATGTTTATAATTTTTCACTGTACCCTATCTGCCATATTCGGGATTATTCAGGTATTATCAAACACCATGTATAAGACTATGCTCATAGGAGTACCTGAAAATCAACTTGGAACACAGGATATTAGTGCAATGGGACCATATCTTGCTAATCAATCTCAAGACTCATCTTACGGCATGTAAATAACGAAAAGCCAACCTTTTCAGTCTGAACTCTGATCCAAGAATTAAGAAGCATAATGTTTGTGTACAATTTGTAAGCAATTTTTATTTCCATGTTTGGAAACACAGTTAACGACAGAGCGGAATAAGGTCGCCGCGAATAGCTGCAGACATTATATTGGAGCTTGCATAATCTAAAAGGTCCTTGCTTGATCGCTGTTTCTGTCCGTTTCCAATGCGTCGAACGATACGGCTTTGTGTTGGACTTTACCCAGCTTCGCAAGTTCGTCATTGTTTTTTTTGCGGTTTTACAAACTTTTGATGATTTATGTAAATTACAAAAATACTGAGACAACGTACCATATTTCATTATCACTCCTAGCCGATTCTGGCTACAGCGACCGCTTATAAGGGCTGCTACAATATTTTAGCGATGTTATAGATGCCAAAGTCAATTTTGCCTATGTCAAGTGTTATATCTGGTACGACCGTGGCCAAAATTAATCTTAAAAATCTGCTGAAGAGCTAGAAAGAAAACTTTTTCTTTAATATTTGCTAGACTCGCCAGATACCTAGTAATTGAGTGGCAATTTAATATCAGAATGAAATTCTTCAGTTCGCGAGCAGTCACCTGCCGCGCGTCGCTCATGCAATACTTTGACAAATTCCATCTGCAGGGGGAAGAATTCTTCTTTGACATTTTTCATTTTGTTCGTGCCAAGTATTTATTTCCTGCATAATTTGTATTCAAATAAAATGTCTCTTTCATTTTATCTTCGCTGGGTAAAATGACTTATTAATGTTAAATCAAATGTCTATTTTTAAATTTACCTAGGTACTTAAATATAATAAAATATGATGTTGCATTATTGACATAATGTAAGGATATTGTGATTGTTTTCTAAAGTTTTCACAAACATTGAAATAGAACATCTTACCACGGATCTTTGCAGGGTCTGTGGTCACACGATGTCTGAAGTGACTGGTCGTCTCATAATTAGTTTGTAACGAATACTGTTAGGATATTATTTCTCCTTTCAAATATGAAAATAATGGCAGAGTATTTGTGCACTTAACGTTAAGAAATTGTAATAATCTAATTAAGTCGTTGCAATCATATACGCATAAAACCTTTCAGTTTTTTGACACATGATTCAAAAATGCAGACTTTATTTAACACCCATGTTTCGCAGAGGTATATTTAATTATAATTCTAAAACTTCTGCTTCAACACTGACTGCGTCCAATTGTATTTATTCAAATCAGCTGTCAACAGAGGCTATAACATGTCCATAAAATCAATTTATGCTAATAAAGTAAGTAGTTGTACGCAGTTTTAATGTAAATCTACGTGTAGAATAACAATGCGGGCTATATTGTTTTGTAAAACCAATTCATCATCAGCTTGTTGGCAGAGACACGTAGATAAATTAGGCACAATTCGGTATGTTGGGCATTGATAAGTAACACAGCTATAGTCGGTTGTAAGACTTCAAATTAAAGAAGAGCAAGGAAGAATTATAGGTATTTGGTTTACATCTAGGAACTGGGAAAATTAGAATAAGTATTTTGGCGCAGTTTGTTTATACAATTTTTATTTTTAAATTCATTTGCGCAGGTATCTGTCAAACTTATTCTACTAAACTTACTTAGAGCATCTATGAAAGTTCTAAAAACTATCAACAATATCTAAATATGATATCGCTTAGAGAACATGTTATTAAACAAAATGTTCATGTCTGACGTGATTTGTTTGTTCCATTTTTCAAGGTTTCAGCTGATATAAAGTAGGTATCATTACGCTCATAAGCTATAATTACAGACGCGTAACAAATACAAAAATGTATCTAAAATGCATACCTAATTGTTTTGAAGCCATACATCATTGTATTTCGTGGAGCCTTCAGCATAGCCATAAAACGAGTAAGTACTATAGCTCGGTACAGCCGACCGTGGCCAACCGCAGCTATGGCCTAGCATTTAGGGTTGGCATATCTTATGTGACAATTAAACTTATTACTCACTTATTTATTACTTTAAAAAATATCATAGATCAGAACATAGATTAGTGAGAAATGATGTTACAATACAACAAGGACCATTAGTGTTACTACAAGATCATAACATCAGATTTTACGTACAACAAAAGGATGAAGCTTAAATGATAGGCTTTCGTTCTGTCAATTAAACTCTATCGATTTCAAGATCTATCGAACTATCGTTTTGGCGGAAGTGTTATCATATTAATATAGATATAACATATGCCAACCTCTCCTATAAGCTCATCTAACAAACAATTTAGAAAAGCTCAAACTTTGTTGATTTTTCTGAAAATATAATAGAAACCTATAATATCACTGACTAATAAAGTCCATTATTTATGTCAATAAAAATAATATTTATTTAAAAATAAGTCGACTCCACGCGGAAGATGTCTTGGATAGAAAACTAGTCTAACATAAAACTTATAGATTATTATTGCTACTGCAAAACGATGCCTTGATAACCAATCTCAGGTGGTTTCAACATGTTTGCATTACAGTAGTTCTTATAGGAATAGGAATAGTTCTTATAGGAAATAGTACACTGTTGACAGGCGTTGCCTAAGAAGTAAATTGCTTTTCTGCAAATCCAGCGGCTAGTATGACAAGTAGCTTTCTAAAGGACTATAACTGACTTGACAGCACATAACGATAAAAAAGCAAAATCCAATCCTTGGAAGGAACTCGCTCGCATTTCTCAGGAAGCAGAAGTTACTTTATTTCCCTTTCCTCTGCTGAACCTTAAATCCTTCCACTTCTAGTCGCTTCCTAGAGCTACCTCATGCCCGGCAGCCTGGTGTGCGTCTAGGTCATTCGCCAATTTTTTCTGGGTTATTTAGTACAAGAGAAAATATGTTTAATGGCAAATTGACAACCCTTATCAGTAAACATTCAGTAGCGGTAGCCAGTAGCCACACACTTAGTCCATGCGTTATGTTGCAAAAATGATGGTTCAAACCGAGTGTAGTGCAGCATCAATGTGCGGCCATTTTGTCGCCCAATTAAGTTAATTAAACATTCAGTGGCGGTCGTGTAGGGCTAAGTAACGAGCTCCATCGATCAACTTTCATTTAAATAATGTAACGTCGAATAAATTAATATTTATTATCACGTTATTGTTAAAGTGAGTACTCCGAGTGCTGAGACCGATTAACCATTCCATCATGGTAACGACAATGAGAATTTGTATGGCAAAATTGCAACTTACCTTCTTTGTCACTAGGAGGAGTTGCACTATTATGTATTCTGTGACGTTGCTTCAATGCCATACAAATTCTCGTTTCAGGCGAAGGGTAAGGCACACTAGCGCCGCTAATGGGTTTAATTTGATAACTGCTAAACTGGATTTTTTTTCAAACATTGCGGACCTTCCGACACTAGGCAAACATCTATTATTTAATAATTGTGCACTACTTTTAGGTTTGTTTTTGTTTGTTTTCATTCGCTAACACTTAAAGAGGCCATTGTTTGTGAATAAATACGATAGCCCGTTTTGTAAATAAACCACGCAACAAAAAGTAATGCACAATTATTAAATAAATACTATGGATTCTTTCCTGTTGTCGGACGGTACGCAATGTTTAAAAAAAGATCGGGTCCGTTAATAATTGTCAAATTATCAATTGGTGGCGCTAGTGTGCCTTACCCTTCGTCTTAAATCTCGAACTCAACACTCCGTGTTAGCATCGATAACCGAACGGATAGATGCAGATGGTTAAATGTGATAGTCGTTGTTCAATCCCCAGAGCTCCGGTGGCTATTGACATGAATCTGAAACAAGCATATTAGTTTTCGAGGTGGGCTAACAGGACAGTTGTAATAGCTCATAAAAAACAGAAGAAAATCGAAGGAAAGGTAACTCCTGAAATGCTGTTGAGTTTTTTGCTGGTTCTGCTAAGTACCCTTGTACTTACTACTACCTTTCTCCTGCCCTATGCTCTGTTACGAACCGACGATGGCGTAGTGACATTCGTAAGAGCTTATTTTGTAGCCTAAACTAAATAAATGATTTTGAATTTTGAAATGATCATCGTTTCTGTTATTAACGATTATCGTAGGCAACCGATTGAAATGGTTATATATTTAAAAAAAATCATAGGTTGGTATTTTGATAATATTTCTTGGCAAACACTTTCCTCGTGTAGGTATTATAGTTCAGTAGTAAACAAAATAAAGATAAACCATTCAGCTACAACACCAGAGTTTTTGGCATCAATCCTAACAACACTTCCCGACTGATCGCCATGCTCGAAGCGAGCCGACTCGCCTCACGACGACGCCGACGCCTGCATCTCCAAGCCCCGGTGCAATGGACAAGCGCGCGCGGTCGTCGACCCCGCCGGCCGGCGTTCGCGACGAACGCCGAGTTCCCGCCACCCGCGACCTCGAAGCCCTGTGCCGGTTACTACCACCATTATTAGCACTTCGTTTACGAATATGAAGTAGGTACGCTTTTACGTGTGCTGCACGATCGCGAATGTTAAGCAACTGTCGCAATGTCGGTAGTCAGATGGGTGACCGAGTTTAAAGATCTGAAAGTGTTCTATTTAGCTATCAGTGCGTTAGGTCAGAATGTCTAGCTAGTGCGACTTTTATTCACAATTTGATCACGTTAATGAAAACGAGAATTTCGCGCTTCCTGTTGAAAAACGAGGTGAGTTAAGATTTAGCCATACCTAATCAAGTTTTCGCCAACGTGACCGAATGGTGAATAAAAGTCGCACCAGGCTAGACGCCCAGTTCTATTATTTTCTGTGGCCAAATAACAGATTCACCTTAAACTCGCAACCAGCACTTTGACACCGATTGTTGTCATTAGACGGCACTTTTTAAACCACCAAGCCAGCGTGGTGGGTTTAGGCCTGTTCTCCCCCTATATGTGTGAAGGCTGTATGCATCGATATTGCCCCCGCAAGCTCGACTGATCGGTGAAATAAAACCTGTTATTGCATTTTAAAAACCAATAGAAACACCCACACGGACACGCCCCGTTGATTTAGCTGCGAGTTTTATTCCCATACAAGAATGCAGCGTCTTCTGAGGAAAGTTGAAATTTTGCCATGCAAATACTGGAAAATATAACTTGCACCAGGCACTCATGATGCCTAGTGCATATTTTATTTACCATTTGATCACGTTAACGTCACGAGAATAGGTATTCAATATTAAGCTAGTAAGTTTAAAGTTTTATAGAAGTTGGTTCGCCTACCTATGTAATTATAAGAACAACTGATGTATTTTTAAGGCAAACTCACTTTTAATCTCAGCAAGAAGAGCTGTTCCTCCCTAATCCTTGAGCCAAAGTTTTTAAGTACACAACATCAGAAAGCCTCAAAGAAGAACTTAAGAAAGTTTTAGGACAGCTGTTGTCTGCCCCTGAAAGGTGTTTAAATCTAAGTATCTATAAAAAAGCTCTGGTGAAACCGCTTTCAAAGAATTATTTTGCCTGCTAACAAAAACCAAAGAATCTAGTAACTCAGTAAACATAAATTATCGTCTCCTTAAAATCGTTGTTTGTAATGCTTCCAACAAACTTACAAATTCAAGTCAATCCAACCAAATCTATTGTTATATATCATCATCATCAGCTCATTTTTATGTCCCCACTGCTGGGGCACGAGCCTTCCCTATGGATGGATAGGGAGAACGGGCCTTAAACCACCACGCGGGCCCAGTGCGGGTTGGTGGTTATTAACGACTGCTAATACAGCCGGGACCAACGGCTTTACGTACCTTCCGAAGCACGGAGCAGCTCGAGATGATACATTTTTGGTCACCCATCCGATGACCGGCCTTTGCGAAAGTTGCTTAACCTCAGCACACGCAGACCGGGTGCGTTAACCACTACGCCATCGAGCTCCTCTGTTATATATAGCAACAGAGAAATAGTAGTACTCCATAGTATATTTTTCTGCCGTTGAAACAATTTTGTTATACTCGTTATATTCTCAATCGAAGCTTAAAAGTACATTTGAGAAAGTGCACTTTGTTGTTTATGTTATGCGGTTTCCAACAGAATAACACGTTCCTCGAGGTCTTAGTGCTTTTCCGGGATAAACAGCCAGCCTAGGCTGTCACTCCAGCTTCACATATCACACAGAAATAGAAACATCTTTTGTGCTTTTCCTACTCATTCTTTGAATACTATTTTGCCGCCTTTATTGAACTGACTTATTTATTCTACAGTGTTATAGCAAAGTTAAGCTGCCCTGTAAAGTTGTGTGTATGTACTTTCGGTGTACACTACCAAATTAATAAATAAGCTCACCGTTTGGTTGATGGTAAGCGGTCACTTCAATTCTATTGTTTATTTATCTAAAGGATTCACTTATCATGCTTCATGAGTATAACTTACGCGTAGCCGTTCCTGTAGCATTAGTTGTTATATTTTTAGACCAGGAACAGGGTTGTTCTTTAAAATGTAGGCTCCTAACCCTCTACAATCACATCATTATCAAAACCGGACATAGTTACCCACGGTTGAGTATAAGAGTATAAGCTGTTTTGGCTACAGCCCCGATCTTGAGCCTCTAGGATATTATTCATAATCCTCAGTAAATGTAGATTCCGTGTAAATTGCACTTCTACCTTCGCCCATAATTATGGTTTACCTACCATCAGATGTTAAACGGTAATACGCGTCAGAATACTCTATACAAAAATAATGTTACAGTTCACACGAAAAATTTCGACGCAATAACCAATCATCATCAGCATCATCATCATCAGCTCATTTTATGTCCCCACTGCTGGGGCACGAGCCTTCCCTATGGATGGATAGGGAGAACGGGCCATAAACCACCACGCGCGCCCATCGCGGATTGGTGGTTGGTGATTGGCGACTGCTAATGCAGCCGGGACCGACGGCTTTACGTGCCTTTCGAAGCACGGAGGAGCTCGAGATGATACATTATTGGTCACCCATCCGATGACCGGCCTTTACGAAAGTTGCTTAACCTCGCAGACCAGGCACGTTATCCACTGCGCCATCGAGCACCTCGCTAATAATAAATAATAATAACCAATGCGTAGTCATAACTTTGAATTGAACTTATCAAAATCATGCTCGACCAACGCGTGCACAGTGCGTTTTACGCGCCGAATGCCCTATTAAGAGACTGCGAGCGTTATCTAATAAAAAATAAATAAAAAGACGCATAAGCAACAAAATTCCCATAACCACTACTACAATGAGTCTACTAAAATGCAATATAACTATTTTACGGGCGTGACACCGCAGAAGTTTTGTGTCGCCATTAAACGCATACTGCGCGTCGTCGGCGTGTCGCGGCGCAGGCGCAGTACGGCTGCGGCGGGTCAAGGAAGCTGTTAAACGTTAACTGGTGTCACCGCTAGTACTTAGTTATGTCGTTAGTACTTAGTAATTGTCTGCCACGGCCCTCTTTAGGGACTACTGCGTGGGATCCTTTAAGGAGAATAAAGAGGTTGCAATCTTCTTCGTGGTAGCTGTGCGAGTGGACTCTTTGTAGAGGTTGCAAGCTTTAGCTTTGAAGAACACAGTCGATATAAAGAGTAATTTATAACAGAGAGAATAAAACAATTTTGATGCCGACGTGTCACAAAAACAAAACTGTCTGTCTAAAACAAAACTATTCTAAACTATACAATATATCTCTAGAGAATGCTGCCTCAGCTGTTTTAGCATCCAAAACGCTAACTCAAATATCAAGCAGATAATATTTGTTTAACAAATAATTATCAAATGGGCTTTACGTCAAACCTTAACCGCAACGTCCGATTGGAATTGTAAATCAACGCCGTAATTACCCCGCTGTACAGCCGAATCAAATAGATTGCAATCAGAGATGGCATTTGAAGCGGTACAGGTGCAGCCTGCGGGCCCACCCTACTCACACATTCGTGTGATTTATCGCGCTTGCGTGATGGCTCTGGAACCCACTGACCTTCTGAAGGTGCATTAATCTTTGGTGAAGTGAAATGTGAGTTGGATGGCGCAGGAGCTTGCGCGTTCGGCTGCTGTCTTGCAAGTTTATCAGCTAACTTTATAAGTAGTTCAGAAGCATGTTCAGCTGTCGGTTCGTTAGGTTTCGGTTGTCGTAAGATACCTAGTAGTCGTTAAAACCCACTCGACTATTCGAGTCGAGTTAGTGGGTTTATTCGGGACTATTCTATACTAATATTATAAAGAGGAAAGCTTTTGTATTTTTATATGTATGTTTGCAACGAATAAACTCAAAAACTACTGGACCGATTTAAAAAACTCTTTTACCATTAGCGCTGAGTAACATAGGCTATATAAAAGTACACTCGTGTGAAGCCGGGGCAGGCCGCTAGTCGGGTTATAAACCCTATAGTTAGGGTCACTTCCCATGAACTCCCCATGTGTTATTGTATATGTAGGCAGCACGCGTATTTCCTCCTTCCTACAACATTCCTCCTTTCAACGATGGATGAAGAAAACTTGCGGATAGGCAAGACGAAGACGGTTAGTGAGGTTAGTGACGGTTAGTGAGTTATCCTGCTCCATTATCTTCTGTTTAACATCAGATAAAACACAAGCAGAGCAGAGGAACTCGATGGCGCAGTGGTCAACGCGCTCGGTCTGCGATTTCTGAAACTAAGCAACTTTCGCAAAGGCCAGTCATCGGATGGATGACCAAAAATGTATCATCTCGAGCTACTCCGTGAAGGCACGTTGGTCCCGGCTGCATTAGCAGTCGTTAACAACCACCAATCCTCCTTGGGCCCGCATGGTGGTTTTTGGCCCGTTCTCCCTATCCATCCTCAGGAAAGGCTTGTGCCCCAGCAGTGGGGACACAAAATTAGTTGGTGATGGCAATCAGAAAGATAAAGGAGGTATACTAACGTATGCGCTTCATATAGGTACTATACAACCGCAGATCATATACTAGATCTGGTGTATACAACACAGTTAATTCGTGCGGTGGCAATCAAGCGTTTTTGACGTATACGTTACTACGTATTACAGTTACTATAACTGAATGGTGTGCGGTTACAGTTAACCACATTACTCGTTGCGCTATTACTCTCGTGTTTTAACCGCTTGCTCAAAAAAAAAAGGAAAGTGAGTTGGCTAACATACCTATAACATGGCAGTTATTTAGTTTCGTAAGATATTGGTGATAAACGAACCTAAGTCGAGGTCTAGTCTACGTCGAGGAGCTCGATGGCGCAGTGGTTAACGCGCCCGCTCTGCGAGTGCTGAGGTTAAGCAACTTTCGCAAAGGCCGGTCATCGGATGGGTGACCAAAAATGTATCATCTCGAGCTCCTCCGTGCTTCGGAAGGCACGTAAAGCTGTCAGTCCCGGCTGCATTAGCAGTCGTTAATAACCACCAATCCGCACTGGGCCCGCGTGGTGGTTTATGGCCCGTTCTCCCTATCCATCCATAGGGACATAAAAATGAGCTGATGATGATGATGATGATGATGAACCTAAGTCTGTATTACAATGATCTTTATATACAAACTGAACATTCACTACCTGGTCCTTGATTCTGCTATTTGAATCGTCTACAATCGTGTCTCAGTGGCCATCTTTTGACATTTCGATTCATTTTTATGGGACAAATGTTAAAATCAGGTCACCGAGATATCCTCACCAGCTCAGTTTATGCCACCACTGCTGGGGCACGAGACTTCCCTGTATATGGGAACACCACATACCACAGGGAGAACGGGCCATACCACTATACGAGCTCAGAACGGATTGGTAGTTGTTTGTCACTGAGACGTTTATACCGATAATCTTTTCAATGTATGCATACTTGTATGCATACTTTTGCTAATTAGAACCTGGGGAAAAAACCGTAGTAATTTTATAACTACCATCGTTCTCCTCCTCGAGTGGTTAACGCGTCCGGTCTGCGAGTGCTGAGGTTAAGTAACTTTCGCAAAGGCCGGTCATCGGATGGGTGACCGAAAATTTGTCATCTCGAGCTCCTCTATGCTTCGGAGCATTCTTTAAAGCCGTTGGTTCCGGCTGCATTAGCAGTCGTTAACAACCACCAATCCGCACCGGGCCCGCGTGGTGGTTTATGGCCCGTTCTCCCTATCCATCCATAGGGAAGGCTCGTGCCCCAGCAGTGGAAACATAAATGAGCTGATGATAATAATAATAATAAAAAAAATTATAACTAGGAACATCGTATTCATAGTTGGTGGCAGAGTTCGAAGTCCGCCTTGCTTGCTATCACCATTTTGTCCATGTCTATAGCAATAACTGTTTCCACAGATAAGATTCCGGATATAGTGCACTTCCGTCTTCGGCCATATCTTTACTTCCTATTATTTTTATTAATAATTACTACAACTATTTACTATCTACTAGTGGTCGCCCAGTGGTCGAAATTCGAACTTAATTTTATTAAGGCTGCACGGATTGTATCCTAAGCAATGAAAAATTAAAAAACATAGAATGTGAGTTTGGATTGGCATTGACAGATATCTGCCGCTCCTCTTCCATTTTTAAAATTTTTGAAATGAGTATTTAAGCGTGTGTATCAAATACAACGTAGCGTGTGTAATGTTTGTTTTATTGATTTAATGTATATTTTATGCATAATTAAAAAAATAATTAACATTCTGCAATCTTTCTCTATATAAACTATAAGTGTGCGAAATTTTATACTCCTCCGTCCGCGCAATTTTCGTAAAAAGGGGTACAAAGTTTTTGCTTCACGTATTAATATATAAATAATTCCCCGTTGTGCGAAATAAAAGGGTTTAATAGCTGGCAGCAGCTGTTACCGCCATTATTGCATTAATTGATTTTATTATAGCCATAAATGGTTTGACCCACTTTTGTCATAACTATATCGATTCTGCAAAAGCGAATATTTTATAAGGCAGCTTGAATGCAGTTCACTTGGTATCCGATTATTTCTGATTTTCTTGATTTCATATAAATTAATTATCGTAGTGGCTCCAATGATCGACACAATAACCCAGTGTTCGACAGAATAACCCAATGCTCGACACCAGTTTACGCCGCCAAAAATTTTGATGACAGACAGCTAGCAAGCAGGTTGTTGCTTAAATCAAAAATCAGTTGCTGATTTCTATTTTTAATCGTTAAAGAAAAAAAATGTCGACTGTTTCCTGTCAAACACTCGTGCCGGTACACTACCATTTTTTTTTAATTTTGTTTCTTAAAAAGTTTTTACTAAACTCTAAACTTGTTGTTCCAAAACGTGCACTTAAGTTGGTGTCTTACCATGGTCTCTTACAGCAGTATTATTGCAGTTGTGACGACGTGGCACCTGAAAATATTTTAAAATAATGTTAGCAAAACAAACCGCTGCTGTTTGCCTTTAACTTTGTTACAAGGAAGGTTTCTTGACAAAGATTTCTCAAAGTAACAAAAGTGTTGCAACCGTTTTTATGTTGCGGGCGACACCTGCTTCATAAATCGCGGTGTGCCCTGATATTTATACACAACATACTAAACGACATCTATCTATATACATATTATGACTTGTCCTGACTGATTCATCATCGCCGAGCCGAAACCGCTGGAGCTAATGAGATGAAATTTGGACGGTAGGTTAATTGAGTGACGTAACCAGCCACTAAGAAAGGATTTTATGGAAATTACCCTAAGGGGGTCAAATAGGGGGTGAAAGTTTGTATGAAAGTCCGTCAGTTTTGTAATAAAATACAGGAAAATTGGTATTTGGCTTTTTGAAAAGAAATTAAGAATGACGTATCTCGAGAGTTTTTTTATTTTCCTTTAAATTAGTAAAAATGGGAAGGTGTTTTTGGGGAAATCGTTATTTTTAAAGGAGAAATAATAAATTGATCCACAAAAAAATAGTAGGCTAGCACCTAAATTGCTAAGTTAGCATCTAAATAGTAGTTTAGGTGCTAACTTTGTATTTTTAGGTGCTAACTTAGTATTTTTAGTTAGGTAGTATTTTGGGTTAGGTTAGGTTAGTTTGGTGATCGATTAAATACAACCCTTTATAAAGTAAGAACTATAAAATTAATTATTTTAATCGATAATTAGATTTTTTAATAAAAATAAAGAATGACGTGTTTTAGCATTTTTCAAAAAACATTCCCTGGAGAAGTTGTAATAGGGGAGAAAAATTTGTACGGAAAACTGTCATTTTAAAGAAATTATGAAGTGACTTTTATTAAAAATAATCACTATTCCACGTGAGCAACAAAGCCGCGAGCAATAGCTAACATACATATATGTTCCACGTTGTCCACGTGAACGGGTCGTACGTACATCCCGTGAGATCGATGCGGCCGGGGCTCGCCACAGTTGATAGGACAGGGCCGTACTTGGACACCTGAGTCCTTTTAACGGCTAATTTATAAAAATATATAAATAAATTGACAATGATTGTAACGGAAGTTACAAACTCGTTAGTGACAGAGTTTGTCCCTTGACATACTCAGCCAATTGAACGAACGATTTCAGAAATGGTTCGTTCGATAATCTTGTCTCATTAATATATTTCTTTAATATCTATTTAAGAGGAATCAAAATCAAGGATTGTTAGACAGAAACGTGTTGGAGATAATAAATATTTTAAATACAAGAAAGATGTGAAAAGACAAGTGTTTTGGATACAAAAGTTGCACTCCTTTTGTTTGAGAGCAACGTAGTCGAACCAAATTTGACTGAGCATGTGTTTAGTAACTAATTTTACCTTCAGCTAGCTAGATATTTGTATTGTATCTTTATTTTAATGTCATAATTTAGGTACACTTACAAAACTGTAACATAAAACTAAACAGCTACTCCCAAATATGTGTAGGTATAGGTACTGTCAAATATAAATAGCTAATGACTATAAAAATATATTATGCTTTAGCAATCCAATTCTTAGCAAGTCAAGTCTAGTAAATAATTGACATCAAAGAATCGAAGAATTATCGTAAAAGATGTGACATTATGTAAATACATAAATCCGGCCAAAGTTTGCAGTGACTTACGACTTAAGTCCTCAGTCCGTTACTGTCTACATAAAGCTTATTTACCCGATAAACATACCCACACCCCGCCACTAAAATACATGAACTAAAGAATAAGATACTTAGTTCTAAAACTACCCTATTACTAAACAAACTAGTATTAAAGAAGCGCCCACTAGGAAGAGGAGAATTTTAAAATATCCATTAAATAGTCGTTTTCGTTAACGTGATCGAATGATGAATAAAACTCGCACTAGGCACCCTGGCATCACACATCCTCTCGAAAACTACCATCACCGAAAAGAGCCAAGGTTTGGTGCGTCTTATGGTCTGAGGTGAGGCTAAACTATATAGCTATAAGCATCACAGATTTTTTATATTTAAAAAGGTCTTAATTTAATTACTACAAGGTTCCATTATCATTTCGAAATGTTTTGATGAATTTCATTCAAAGTCCAAAAGTTTATTCAGTGTAAACCTGTACAGGCACATATTAACAAACAAATCATTTTATTTAAACTCATGTAAAAGTATTTAATGTGACTGCAGTCTACAATGTTTGACAAATGTTTCACATTGAAAAAAATAGTGAAGAAAGTCGATTCATTGAAATGATAACATGAATACCGGAACACGCACACCTGTGGTCCATTTGCACATTGAACACTAACATATATATCCGTTCGCAGCCATTATTCCATCCCAACACGTCCTCATAAATTGGCGGCAGCTTCCTCCGGAGATATTTCTCACGCTATTCATTTCGATACATAAATAAAAGCCTGTTCAAAAGCTAATAAGAAAAAAACGAAAAGTCATACATTAGCGATCAAGCGGAAACTGAGACAGTAGTAGGTACTAGTGCCGTGCCTTCTAAGGATACCGAATGCGAGGAGGAGATAATCCTGCAACATTTTAATACTAGAAGCGACTATATATGACTCTTGGCACATCTTTTTTTTAAATTTGTAATGGCGTTACTGTTTGTTTTTCTGTTTACGAAGTGTGCTAGTGACTCCATCTAAGCAAAGCTTCATGTTTTTATCGAGAATTATGAGCAGCAATTATAGAGATGGAAGAGAAAAGTATTTTTTTTTAAAAGATGAAGGTTTGTTTTTAACTCAAATTGCCAAGCATTCATAAATATTTCTTTCTTGAACTGATGAAAGGCAGGAAAGGAAACTTGGGGTTGGATTGCGACAAAGCCATAAATAGACTTCAAAGGCAAATGTACAAAGTTTTGCTAATGCTTTGCAAAACCCAGTCATTTACAGTTTTTACATTTACTGAAACTTATTTTAATGGCTATGTTTGTTGTTAATAACAAAACTATTTATATTATGAGTTGTCGAATACATACTATCAATATTAATATTAATAGTATCATTTATCAGTTATCAGTTTTTTTTTGTTTCGTAAGTTATGTTGGTACATTTCAACAGATATCGTTTATTAAAGTGATGAGCCTTTAGAAAAGGAGGTAGTTAGGAAAGGTCTACTCGCTATGGATGTAGTACTAATGGCCCATGATCGGTTTCTGAGCATTCGCTGGTATCCGATTTCGAGCCTGAAACCGAATTCTTTGCAGACACCAGCGCAAACAGCGCCGGCTGCACAAACAATACCCATCGCAAACGCTTCTCTTCTGATCGGAGCCACTTCCTCCTCGCCCTTATCCTAACCGCCACAAAGCTCAGAATCGCACACAAACAAGCGAGGGTACATATATACTGTTACAAATGACATCCGTTTCCTTTATATTCTATACATAAAAGATGCTATAGTCTCAGAGCCTTATCGATCTTGGAGATATACTATAACGTAATGACGTCAAATGTTACAGACAGTGGTACGCGCCAAAGTAATTCGTATTGCGTTGGTGTACGTTTTAATTTGGCTCGTCACGTTCTGACCTACAAATGGAGGTCGGATTAATTTGCGACAGGGACGTATTTAGAGCGCTGAAATTGTATTTTTTTTTGCGTTCGCGCGACGTCTTTAATTTTGTGAAGTGCGCGGCATACGGGAGTGTTTCGAATTTTTTATGCCCGCCGCAACTATTTCGTATAAATAAAAGGAAAGGTTTTTCGTGTTTGAATTTTGAAGTGAAGATAAAAAACATTTTGTACTTCATTTTTATACGCTACCTGGAATCTACATAACTGTGCGGAATGTACAGTATTATTATGTTTTAAACATTTTGTACAATTTGTTTGGTCTACTTAAGATATACCTACACATCTAATTTATGCCTATTTGGTTGTTTTACTAAAAAGACTTAAAAAAGTCTTTTTGTGGCAACCAAAGGTAGTCAAGTATTTTATTTACAGAAAACATCCAGTTCAAGTTTCCACTAATAATATCATTGCGAGGAGAAGCTCTATCGTACAGCAACTTTTACGTTAGGGATACGATTTTACTAGCTACGCAGTTTTTGTAATAGCGGGTCTCCAGATGTCTCGAGCTCACTTATGCTACGTAAACTATCTTAAGCTGTTAGTCTTGGTTTTGTCGTAAAATAGTTATCGTTATGACCTATCGACGCGCATTGGGCCAGCGTGGTGGGCTATGATCAGATCTCTCTAAGTGCTGTGTCAATGGAGAAAAGCCTCAACGGCTAGCAGTTTAACGTTTATAAAAAGAAGACTTTCGTTAATCAATTAATAATGCAATAATATATTTGAACGCAAAAGAGGTGTACCAAGTATAAATAATAGATAAAGATGAACTAAATATATATATGTACTTGAAAAAAAAACTAAAGCGCTCTTTTTTCTAGATAACAAGTCCACACCCTAGAGCTTATCTTCCCCCAGACTATTGCCGGTCGTAAAAATCCAGACCGGATAGCCCGTTTCTGTTTTTGCTAGTCACTCCCCTCGTCACGACTAAGCCTGCGTAAGCCACGCTAGGGAATTGAAATGAAAGGAAGAACACATTGTCATTGTGAGCGTCAAATATAAATGAAAGAACCTAATGTTATGAAAACCTTTTTAGAAAAATGATCATTGATACATGTATATCTTAATTTCCACATTTATTTTGGCAAGCTAATTTTTTTTATAAACAAATTTCCAAAAGCGGCATTTTTCAAATAAAAAGCTTCAATTAATAAATACTACGGATTCTGAAAAATGCTAAGCGATACAGACGCCAAAAAAACATCAAAAACTTTTCAACTGAATTAAGATCATAGTTATTAGACACATCGTGTTATTTATTTCACTACAATTTCACTGTTATTTTTTTTCAAATACAACGAAACAATAGTGGCATGACATACCAACAGTAGAAAAATATAAATTCTTTTCCAGGATGCAGCAATGGTTGCTAACGAATTTTACAAGAAAATCAATTGTACGCGATTCAATAGACCAGATAAATATACGTTCTCTCTGTACGTTAATATTTTTATCCACGTAAATCGGTATGGCCATTGTAAATAAACTTATATTAAATTAAAATGTTGCTTTTGCAAAGCTATAATTATTTTTATTTTTATAAAGAATTCATCCACTTTTATGGCAATAAACATACACTACACAATTTAATTTAGATTTACTTTTAATTACTAATATACTAAAAACAAGTAAAAATAAATACAAAAACAAGTGTCGAAAACATTTACATAAATCGGATTCGAACTTTTATGTTTGTTACGATTTTTGCAAATTTCGTCAAGACAATTTACTTCGACGAATGTGATCAACCCAAAACTTATGCAATAACTGTTTCATCATAATCATCATCTCAGCCAAATGACGTCCACTGCTGGACAATGGCTTCCCCCAAGGATCTCCACAACGATCGGTTTTGTGCTGTTATAACTATAATAGTTTTTTACGTAACTAAAACTGTACTGTATTTGACGCGCATTTCACTGTACAAAACTTTAACGTTTTAAATATAACTATTTGCTGGCACACTGGCTATCGTCTATCGATCTTACTTTCAATGTAGTGGTTGACCAAATTTATTTCAAATCCCTCCTTGTTTCGGTAAGCTTGTTAGCGCTGTCACAAAACCACAATCACAGAGAGTAGCCGACTTACAGCGGTCTCGCCTAGCACTCTCCAAGTCCGCCCCTGTATTTGTACATGTAGTTATTTATTAAATAATTACAGAGAGACAACGATGTATCACTCGGTACCATGCCATTATATACGGTTATTACAATCGTACATATTTCCTGTCATATTTAAATGCTTCTTTACGTTTAATGGGAACGGAAAAATTTTGCGATATCAATTCAGATAGAGTATGTAGATAAGGAATTCTTTTGCACTAGAGCACTAGGAGCACTAGCACTAGGTAGTTATTGAAACTGACAACTTTAAAAAAGACTTCGCAAAGCGGGCGACAGCTCTTCCAACTCGTGGGTTCGATTCCCGCCTGAGGCAAGTCGTCTTTTTCAAGTGTTATTGCAGTTACGACATAAATAAAGCATTGTCAATGCAAAATAATCACCGTGTTTATGTTCAAAAAGTTTCAAATATCATTAGAGAAAAGCTTGCTAAAATATACAAATAGAGTTAAATACACATATTTACATTATTAAATTAATTTATTATTAATTATACCCGTGATAATGCATGCATATTCTACATATTCTGAAGCACGCGGTTACTCTTTATTTTCTTTTTTATTACTCTTTTTGTTTCATCTCATTTTTTTTTCTTGTACTATCTGCCTCATTTAATTTTTTTGTATATTATGTATGTGTGTGTTGTTAATAATATTTTTCTATTCTATTCTATTTTATCAGGACGTTTCGTACGAAAGTAATGCGTCATTTGTATATTTGTATATTCTAAGAGTTCTGCCTGGTCGAGTCGACTGCCCTATGCTGAAGCATTGGATCCGCCTTCATGTTCTTTGTGCATGAAGTACCGGATCTAGAGTAATCATGTTGCCTTATATTCCATCTTACTAACATAGTTCTTAAGTGCATTGTTACTAACAAATATATTACATAGTTTATTAAATTAAGTAACTTATATAATATATTTACATTATTATTAATCTAAAAAAACTTAAATACAGAACTTAACTTTAAAAAAAAACAGAGAAAAAATAATTAGATATTAAAAACTAAAGACCTATAAAACACAAATTAACAAATATTAACAATTAACAATTACTAACAAATTCTATGGACATAACATGTCTGAATTAAATAAATAAATAAATATTTATCAGAATAAAACGCAATGTATTTAACATTCAACGCAGCGAAAGCCGCAATGAGGAGCCGAGCCATCATCAGTGTTTATGAGACGGAACCATATTTCCAATCTTTTCAACAATAACATAGCAATCGGCTTTAAACAAAAGAATGCAAGAAAGTTGCAATAAAGCAGTCAATCTCCTTGGCGATTGAACCCACACACGACGAGCCAAGATGGCGATCCAACATTGTTCTGTACACGTGGGCAGAGGGGAGAAATTAATTAAAACAACGAGCAATTCACCGGTACGGCGATGGCTATCTGTCTTAAGCTCTTTAGCGATGCTTGTTATTTTTGTGTTATTTTTTTCTGGCGGTACCTACTTACCTAATTAATTATATGTATAAAAGAATTACGTTACATTACGTTTTATTCCAATTTCTTTGTTGTCATCCTCAGCATATAGGTAGAAAAAAGTTATTCCAACAAAAAGTAACATACCTATAGTTATACTCTTTGTACCTTTGTCTCTATCTTCAGCATTTCTTAATTTTATCCTATCTGATAGGGTAGGGTCTGCTTGACTGGTCATTCTCTTACACTTTGCTCTATTGGACAAATCGTAGAGACATTGCAGTTCTTCAGGTCTTATGTAATAATGTCTGTACATCTCGGTTTCCATTTGCCCAGGTTAATAAACCTGCAGCTATCCTGATTCACCTAAACAATGATATTATAAATGCAGATACGTTAGATGCATACAAAACAACCGCAAAAAATGCTTTCAAACTTTTCGTTCGAATTTCGAACGCAGCGGCAGCACAGATACACATTTTTACTCCTACTAATATTATAAACGCGAAAGTTTGTAAGTATGGATGGATGGATCTTTGTTACTCTTTCACGTAAAAACTACTGAATGAATTTGGATGAAATTCGGCATATATATAGTTTATAACCTGGATTAACACGTAGGATAGTTTTTATCGCGATATTCCCACGGGAACGAATGGAAACTTTCAAAGTGAATGTTTGTTACTCTATCACGTAAAAACTACTAAATGGATTTGGATGAAATTCGGCATACAGATAGTTTATAACCTGGATTAACATATAGGATAGTTTTTATCCCGATATTCTCACGGGAATGAATGAAAACTGTCAAAGTGGATATTTGGTATTCTTTCACGTAAAAACTACTGAATGAATTTGGATGAAATTCGGCATACAGATAGTTTATAACCTGGATTAACACATAGGATAGTTTTTATCCCGATATTCCCACGGGAATGAATGGAAACTGTCAAAGCGGTACGAAGTCGGCCGGGTCCACTAGTTTCAAATAATATTTATTTAGGGTATGTTCCGATATACACTGCGAGCACTGTACCTAAGGTGTGACGTCAATTTAGTATACTGCGAAGCCGTTCCTTTAAAGTTAGCTATACTGGTTACTGTTTAAAACGGAACGCAGTCCAGTATAACTGTCATCCATGCTGTCATCCATGTCATTTCTGGACGCTGTTGATCACGTGATCAAAGAGCACCTTAGCTCAAAAATGCCAGTGCTTACAGTACAAAAATGGCGACGATTTATGACGTGATATATTTCCCTAGGATACTGCGGCAGTATACTGTCAGTCCATAACGCAACAAATTTCTCACCAGTAAGAGTACTGGACAGTGCTCGCAGTAAAAAGAAAAGAAAGAGAGATATATATGAACATAATTGTCAAGTGATGCCAATGGGATAGCGTTATTAAAACAATGAGAACGAAAAAGACATTAAGTATAGTATTTGTTATTTGGCATTTTTCTAACGAAAACAAGATCTAACTATGGGATATTGTAACCGGATAGCTGTCAACTGGCTCAGTTGTCTGTCTCCTTCTTCAAAGGCCACTATGGCCAAACAAAAGGATACGGCTGCCTTCTTTTGTTCTGCGCGTCTTCTAGGCGCCTGAAACGTACTTATCTACCTTTTTTACTTACCTAATGTCATTGAACGTAAATAACACTAAGTGCCTTACAAATAAACAAAGAATAAGCTCCGTGTTTTGTTCCCGTCATGTAAACGTCATTTCAAATTAGAGTAAAAGAGACAAAACACGGAATAACTATTAGAAGCTTATTCTTTGTTTATTTGTAAGACCCTAATCTATACTAATATTATAAAGAGGAAACCTTTGTATTTTTGTATGTATATATGTATGTATGTTTGCAACGAATAAACTCAAAAACTATTGGACCGATTTAAAAAATTCTTTCATCATAAGAATGCTTACATTACATTAGCGCTGAGTAACATAGGCTATATTTAAAAAAAATGTCCACCCGTGGGAAGTAGGGACGGGCCGCTAGTTGTCTATATAGGGTAGTAGCACTAGAGTTCCACAGGAACCACTCATAGACAATTTTTCCTTTAATCATTAAAAATAAGAGGAGTGAGGATCACGATGGCGCAGTGGTTAACGCGCCCGGTCTGCGAGTGCTGAGGTTAAGCAACTTTCGCAAAGGCCGGTCATCGGATATGGGTGATCAAACATTCATTATCTTGAGCTCCTCCGAGCTTCGGAAGGCAGGTAAAGCCGTTGGTCCCGGCTGCATTAGCAGTCGTTAACAACCACCAATCCGCACTGGGCCCGCGTGATGGTTTGTGGCCCGTTCTCCCTATTCCTCTACATCCATAGGGAAGGCTCGTGCTCCAGCAGTGGAGACATAAATGAGCTGATGATGATGATGATGATGATGATGATTAAAAATAGGGGTCAATAATAGGTTTTAGTCTTTAGCCGCAAAATTTCAATGAAAATCAAATTTCAATGTTGTTGTACTCACGTCAGGGATGCATAAGTTTTTCATACAAATTCTGCTACTTTTTTTACTGTTGCCTATAATGTGTCCTTAATCCTGTGTATAATTTTCGGTCCACAAGATTGTTTCCATAGTCCGCATCGACGTATCCGGTTGGGCAGAACTGGGAGGTACGGAGAAAATTCAGGCGGAGTTCTTTGCTCTCTTTGAGGTATCGAAGGAGCCGCTTAGCAGCCCTCCAGTGCACCTAAATAAATTTAAAAAAATTGCGACGAAAATTACGTCCAACACTGGGCTGAAAGTGTCGGACACGGTGCCACTACGAATAATAGAAAATTAATTTTAATTTAATTTCTTATCTTGCAAACTTTGTCCTTAATTCCTTGCCTAATCACCTAGTAACAAATGGTTGTGTGTAGCTAATTAATAGAATTCATTAGTACACCGTCATCCCTTGTTGCACAACAGGAGAACAACAAGGATATAGGAGCGGACGATTGTAACAATTAATTAATAACAGGATTATACACACAGAAATGTAGCGTCATCTCATCTGTCACGGCCAGAGCATTTGCGGGGTAGGAGGGATGGCGGAGTCTGTTCGTTGCCGTCACAACGATGTACAGTCAACAGCAAAGTTAGTAGCCAAAACCGGAATAGCAATACCGTGGACTTAAGAGGAAACACTAAGGTCGACTGATTATATGAAAAGTAGCAAACATCAACGTTTCGTAGTCCCCTGTTTCCTCCTCCAAAACTGAACCGATTTAATTACTTTTCTCATTAAAAATTAAAGGAAGGCTTTGGCTGTGTCCCTATGTTTTGCTTTTTTTCATAAATTAATTATTAAAAAAGATATGAACCTTTAAAAACCTTAAAAATTGGCCAGATTTTTGCTGTGTTCAGACATCCAGCAAACAAATTTGACGAGATTATATAATAAAAAGCAAAACATAGGGACACAGCCAAAGCTTTTCTTTAAATTTTAATGAAAAAATTATGATTACATTTGATTAGATTATGATTATTACGATGTTTGACAAAAAAATATGTGATATAAAATATGTTATCAAAAGTAAGTAAATATTTGCTGGTAAGTATACAGGTTTATTATTGCTGTTTAGTAGCATTTGTCATCTACTTTTACTGTTGACTGTACCCTAACATTGTATATAAGTATATCTACGTATGGAAACTTGCGTTGTCTTTATAGTCTTTATATGTTAACCGAATAATGGAGTATTCACGACATAAACCTACGTACCATTAATGTCGTCTATTCTATTTGTCTTTTCACAACAATAGGGAAACTCTAGCCTCCATATCACATGTTACTAATGTTGTTGTTATGACAACAGAATTAGATAAGATAATGGTTGCTAGCCAGGCAGACTCACAATAAGCCCTAGCACCAAGCAAGCAAAGTACAAAGTACAGTTATACCCCCGTCCACCCCTCCCGAAATATCTGAGACCTGGTGGGTTACTCTTGAAACACAATTGCAATAATCAATTTCCAATCCCAAATCTAAAAAATTCAAATGGCACTCTTAAAAGCTATAAAAGCGCTACATTGGAATTAAATTGCGTGGAAATTGAGTGAACAAATTATTATCGAGGGGCGTACCGAAATTGCGAAACTTATCCCAATATCGATACATATTAATCGCATTGGAATTGTATTAAGATCGAGTTTACGCCAAGAGTAGCCTACCAGTGGTTTGACCACTAGACCAACACACTATTAGTTACTCCCGATCGGATCTGAACCCCCGGAGAATCGAGTAGGGTGCGGGTCACGCACGCATTAGTGCGTAATGTCATTCCCTCTAGAAAACCTCTGACGGCGTTTCGTTTCACACGGCTTGAGGAACTCTTTAAGTGTCTCGCCACCCCCAAAACGTCCGATGACGCTAAAAATGCCGGCTGAGGCTTCTTAAAACTCAACTCTTCCAAAAAAACTATTAGTTTACCGACAACCGTAGGGGTAAACGAGTTCTCGAGCGGAGACCGCGTATCGGCAAACGTAGTGTAGGACGCCCTCAGACTAGGTGGAGCGACGATCTTCGCAAGGTGGCTGGCAAGAGCTGGATGAGAGTAGCCGCGGATCGTGCTCGGTGGCGTGCACTTGGAGAGGCCTATGTCCAGCAGTGGACTAGTAAAGGCTGATGATGATGATGATGATGATTCCGTACCATGGAGCAGGGTTTCTTAAAGTGGGGTCCGTAGCATATGTATTAGGGTTCCGCAGTAGCTCAGTAAACTCTTAACACATTCAATTGTGCTGTAAACTCAGCTATTCTCGGCTAAGCCACGCACTCGCAGTGGCGATGACGCACCATCGTCGTCACGGACGTCACAAGCAGCATCCTTCACATTAACTTAGTAAGTGAAACTACAAATAAAAGAGTTTTCTTTTCCTAAAATAATCTTTGACAGGTGTCCGCCGAGTAGTTTAAATTGTGAAAGTGGTCCGTGATGACTGCAATAAGTTCAAAAATTCACAGATTTCGCAGTCCCCGCAAGAATCGGAGCATTAAAAATGAATACAACAATTTACGAGAAAAAAAAATATTTTAAATAACACAATTTTAACTTGAATGCACTTCTCGCCTGCATCCGCATCTTTTAACACCATTACCATGACCATCACCATACCTTGGTACTATTTCCATCTCGATTCTCCCAAAATCCTCGGAGCTATGGCCAAAAATACGTCTCAGGCGATTTGCATCTGATAACCATTTTCAATGGTAAAACCTGCCATAGAGGTTGACACACAAATACTGTTCCGTATGGTTTCAAAATTGTCGCTACTACCACAAAATAATAATACTGCAGAAAGTAAGCTCCATACAAAAATCTTCTAACAGCTCAGAACAGTCCGAGCGCAGCTATTGCGAGATTAACACCCGTTTGCACTAAACTTATGAATCGCCTAAGTCTTGGCTTAACTATTACCCGTTCAAGTTAACTCGGCACCTGGATCGAAAACGTCGCTTACACTCAGGTGCCGACTTAACTTGACCGGGTAGTAGTTAGGCAAAGACTTAGGCGATTTATAAGTTTAGTGCAAACGGGTGCCCGTGTCCCCGTGAGAGATCGACTATGTGTGCGTTGATCGAGGGGAAAGAACATACTACGCTGTAGTGCTACACTATGAAATACACTTCTCGTAGTACGTACGTAGTTCTGACTTCTGTCAATACAATCTTTTTTCACTAAACAAAATAATTTTAATAAATTAATTTCTATCGGATTTTCCGATTCATATTACCTGGGGTTTGTGATTACTAACCCGCATTTTAGCAAGGCAATGCTTATCAATTGTAACGAACACTTGATTTCAATGATAAAGGCCTTTGACTAGCAGTAACAAATATCTGTGAGTGGAACAGTTATAGGCTATTATTTACTAATGAGCTAATTAGGAAACAATCGTTACAAATATATAAAACTTTATATTACGTATAGTTACCGTAACAGAAACGTGGAACGCTGAAACATGCGACCGAGCACGAAGCGTGAAAGTACTTTGGGAGAAGCGACACGAATTCTTGGCGACATTCCGCATATGTATTAGAGCCGCGAAGTTTCGTGTAGGTAGGTACCACGAGAAACTTCGAGAAACTCCGAGAAACTCCGGGGCAACGGCATCGGCAGTACCTGCCATGTCGATTACAAAAGCATTTTTGCAGGTGTTCGGAAAACTTTTCTGTGAGTTTTGAATTTCAAAAGGAACAATGAACGGGGAGAAACCTCACAACTCAACCTTTTTTTATTTGTAAGGAAACTCAACCCTGTTTTGTGACAATAACGATTACAAGACTCATTACATAACGCTTAGTTCATAACAGAGTTACATAACATGGTAAATAATATGTGTTTATAAACCCTTTTTTTTCGGCAGCATGATTAAGATAATAAAATTAACAATAATTAGTTAATTAGTTCTCAAAAATCTCAATCTCCACGAACTACCAATTACCTAAATTGGCACTTCGCGGAAAAAATACAATATTTCGTCCTTTCATCTATACAAACAATGTTTTTAATTAATATCTTCTACCCTTAGCACTTCACAATTTCACCATAATTATAAAATAATAACGAAAAGTACTTACAAGCGGCTATAGAAGAACAAATACTCTCCTAAACACTTTTTATATAACAGACACGATATTAAAATACTAATTGATCAACTATTTCAAAAACATTATTTAGGATGTATCTTAAATAATTTATCTGTATTTATACAGACAAATTATTTAAGAAAAATAAATCTTAACTATGGATTTATTAACTCTTACAACAGTTTTCTTTCTAGACAATAAAGGGATCTAATACTTACGCATAAAACTTATTTTAACGTGCAGATCTTTTTGGTAATTTTTCTTTTCCTTTTCTGCCATTAATTTGATACTGGATGTATAAATTTCGCTAAGTGAATACATCTGTTTGGAGCGTGTTACAAAAACAAAAGAAAGGAAAAAATCTAGATTCGGAATCCAACGAACAAACAATATTGCTAGATCGCAATAGAATAAGGGCTTATGTTTACAATTCGCCGGGCGAGGGGAAGGGGGGCACGCATGGGGTGTTACTGGGTCAGGGGGAGGCGCCACCCCTCCCCACCCACCCCACACCCAAGATGCGTACGAATCAGAGGCGGGTTGTGTTTTTTTTTCTATAACTTTTCTCGCGTAATTAGAGACCTTTTTTACAGAACTAGTGCCCCGCCGGCAGTTTCCTTTGATATTTTTTGTGTTTTCTGATTTATTCGGCGCAGTTTCCGTACATTTCGCTTGTTAAAATGAAATAGAAACGTAACTGAGCATGAGCTATTGCGTTTAATTCGTTTGCACGATGCGGCGCTGTTTCTAAATGTGAAAACTTTTATTACCTAGATACCTACGTTCGCAAATAATTGTTTATGCATACCTGAGTAATAAAGAATCTATTAGCGGCGTTAGAATTGTTATTTAACAAGAAAATTCTACCACCGATTTGCCCACTGATTTTGAATACTTTTTTAATTTGCCTTGGCTTTATCGCACAGGCATAACTTTTACATTAATAATAGCTTTGTCTAACGTGTTTGTATATTTTTGTACTACTTAGTTTTTGCTCGCGGCTTTGCTCACGTGGGCTACACGACTTCTGTTCATTCGTAAATAAATAATGATTGATGATGATGATCATGGTTAAACATCATACAAATAAAAAAAGAAAAAGCTTTGTTAGCCCGTGTTTTGTCTTTTTTACTCTAATTTTAAATGACTATTACATGACAGGAACAAAACACGGAATAACTGTTCGCAGCTTATTCTTTGTTTATTTGTAAGGCACTATGATTTTAATTTTTAATCAGTAACTTTGTTCAACCCGCTTCCATGCGAGCTAGAATTAGTAAAAAAAGTGTCTAACACAAAACAACGTAATAGAGATCACTCTGTTTAAGTAATTTTGGTCCGATTTGAAAACGTCTTTACAAATTGCCATCCCCTACTTAGGGAACATTTTCCAAAAATCCTGAAACACTTCATAATTTCTAACCAGGTCAAATAGCGAATTTCGCATCCATGACAGATTTCCATACAAACTTTTGACCCTTCTTTCACCCCTCTAGGGGATGTTTTTCAAAAAATGCTAAACCACGTCATTCTTTATTTTTATTTCTCTTTATAGTTATTACTTTACAAACTATATTAAAACGTTATTACTTATTACTTTAAAAATAAGGATATCCTCAAAAAAAACTTCTTCACTTTTTTCCTCCTTTAAAGGAAAATAAACAAAATTCCTGAGACATGTCATTCTTTATTTCTTTTCAAGAAGCCAAATACTAATTTTCATGTATTTTACTTCAGAACTGACGGACTCGTACTAACTTTCACCCCCTACTTGACCCTCTTAGGGTATGATTTCCGTAAAATCCTTTCGTAGTGGCTGGTTACGTAACTCAATTAACCTACGGTCCAAATTTCATCTAATTAGCTTCAGCGGTTTAGGCTCGGCGATGATGAATCAGTCAGTCAGGACAAGTCATTATATGTATATAGATATTGTGTTATGTTTTTATGTTTGCATATTTTAATTAAGTATAATTGTAATTAGTAGAGTCGGTCACGGCTTGGACTGTCAGTGGATTTAAAAAGTCACATTCAAAAATTCTACAAATAAATAAAAATTTAAAACTTGATATTTTTATTCTTAACTGGATGGGATACGTGCTACATGGTAGACCCGGTCGGACATAAAAACTTTAAAAGAAAAAACTCTTAATTCCAAATAGCTTGAAAATGCGACATCCAGAAGTAGAAGAATAGGTTAGATGCCGTACAGTCACGAGAATTAACAAGTATACACTCTTGACTTGTTTTGACTCTTATTCCATTGTATTAAGTTACATTGTTTCCATGTTAATGCACGTGACTGTACCATAACCGCGAGTAATGAACAGTGCGGTCGGGTCATCTGGCCAATTGGCATCAATTGCTTGTCAAGGGTCACAGTTGACGCCCTAGCGCAAACCGTGTCAGCTGTCAGTAGCTAGATAACGATACCAACGCTCCATCAGGCCTTCGGCTATTTTCAAACGGTCATATTCGTGTCTTGGTGGCCTTATTTTAACATAGATCTAACAGAAAAATTAAAGAATCAGGCCGATGAAACTAAATTGTAGAGTTTTTATTGGTAGCCGGGGTACTTAAAACAAACATGGTGGGTGTTAAAATGTTTTGTTTCACTGTATGTTTTTTTGAAATCCAATTAAATTAAATTAATTGTAACTTTATTTAATTCATTGTAATTTAATTTATTGTAATTTAATTTTTTGTAATCTAATGTAATTTATTGTAATTTGATTTATTTATATATGTAGTTTTCAATAGTCTTTAATTTTAATTTGAGTCAGTAGATTGCTTGTTTTTATTAATTTCTAATTCTGTCGTGGTGACAAGTAGGTATGTGTGCGCTAAAATTTTATATAATGCTGTGTGTACACGTTTTTGGGTCTCGATCTAGTTTTAAACTATTGTAATTCCTGTCTTCTACTTCTATTTGATTGTTACCTCTTGTGTATGCCAATATATAAACAAATAAATAAATAAACCCTACCACCAAACAAAGCTAGTACAATGTACTCCCGCTGGGTATCGAACCCGGGTACTCTGTTATGAGAAGTCAACGTGAACGGAGTCAATGCAACACCTACTGTGTGACTGTGACTCTCTGGCTAGGAAAAGAATGGGACTCCTGGGGTCGGCCTATCCGAAACCGGAGGACTTCAGGCTCTTCGCCCTTAAGGACGTGGCCAAACTTATGGCATCTATCTTTACAGAGGAAGAAGAGTGAAAGGACGGGGTTGCACAAAAGATCCCGATGGGTCGAAGTGTTACTGCAAGAGGGAAATCTCAGCAGGCCCCACTAAGATAAGATAAGATAAGATATGAGAAGTCAAAGTCAAATCATTTATTCAACCTAGGCCTTTACAGGCACTTATTGACTAAATTAAAAAAAAATCTAAACTCAACATCATTTATTCAGTTTAGGCTACAAATAGCTCTTATGAACGTCATTATGCCATCGTCGGTTCGTAAGTCTACTCTGGGCGGGAGACCTTGACTCGCTATTCGATCACGTTAACGAAAACGAGAATTTGTATAGCAACATGTTAACTCTTCTCGTATGTCGCCAGGAGGCGCTGCTTCAATGCCATACTCATTTTGGTAAACGTAATCGAATGAATACGGATAGTAAACAAAACTCACACTTGGCACCCTGAACCTTTTATGTAATCCTCCGCTGAAGCGAAGCGAGGAATGTCGCGACAGATTAAAATAATTTAATTAGATCTTCACCTACATATAAGTAGAACAACTTTGCAGTACGAGTATACCTATGTATTTAAATACAGAAAAATAGCTCACTTTTCACCCTTTTATTATTAATTATTAATAATACTTTAGTTTACAAAGTGACGTATGTTTTTTTTTGTTTCCACTAAAATGACACTTATTCACCACACCCTGAAAAGCGAATACGCTTGTTTTTTCGTCGTACTCTAACGGATTTATGGGGATTGAATCATGATTTCTCGCACTGAACGTGAGCATCTGTCGGTTCCTACCGACAACGCTTAGGTATACTAATATTTATAAATATAGTCTATAGACTTGATTGAGATATTAAAGTATTGCAACAACATAACAGGGGCGTAATAGCTCACGATGCACAAACAGACTGACAGGCCCCAAGACCTATGACATTATTAAGTTACGATAATATAGCGTGAAATGCCACGCTTCGACACCACTCCGAAGCGGCACGTACAGTCAGTGGAGGAAGTCGCTCACCACTATTGTACCACCACCATTAAATATTTTTTTAAATTAAATAAATTTAACCACAATCTCTCCTGAAGGGAATACACCTCTTGCCTTAAAAAAGAACTTAACCAGATGCTGAAAACGTCTACCAGATGAGAAACGCTGAATATACAATGTTATTGGATTGACAAAGTACCATGTTCAGAGACTTTTACCGCTTACTGTACTATGGGCTAAAGCTAAGCTTCAGTTGTTTCAAATGATGTTTCCTTGCATGTGACGATTTTACTTAACTTCACTTACCATGTTAGAATGAAAGGAGACTTCTTTTCTCTGTAAAAGTTATTTATTTTGATTTATTGTTAAGTTAAAAGGAAAAGAGGTTTTTGGACAAATCTTTCCCTTTTACCTTTTATGTTTATTTTATTTCCTCTTATCTCTCTTATCGAATGTTAGGTTAACGCTGTAAAGGACATTGGCGGCCAACATTAATTTCTCTCAAATCTATATTATAAAATATAATGTATCTTTGTTTGACCTGTATGCGTTCCTTTACCATTCATCCGATTGCGCTGAAACTTTCATTTTTAAGGTTTCAGATTTATTTTATTTTTTTGGAACTTTGAACGATTCCAAGTAGTGTTGTTCCGGTCGAGCCTCCCGTGTCTAAAACACATTTAAAGCTCGAGCTTTGGCCTCCTCGAGTCGTGACTAGAGGCTTGGGTTCTATGTAAGGCTCAAGTCGGGGCTCGATCATTCTAATGAGACTAAAACCTTCAGTAAGTTTTAGACTCGGGAGGCTCAAGCCTTTTAATAACACTATTACCGAGTTGGTAAAACCATCAGCCACAGAACAAATAACGATACGGATATTGACGCGGACGAAGTCGCAAGCGAACCGCTGTCAATAACTGAAAACAAACACGGCGATTGAGACAAAGTTATTGAACACGCAAACAGAAGTATAAAACCGAAACAGTGTGGATTGTAAAAGGCAAAATAAATTATTCGTCTCAAATGAAATATTGTGAAACACGAATCAAATGCTAATTGAAAGCTCTCAATAACGACGCCATCTCCAATGGCAACTGATCAAATTACAGTTTGTCTCGATTGAAAGGTGTACTTCCAAATTCATATCGAACTTCTTAACAAACGTTAATTAAATTGCAAAGGTATTATTTGTTTACTCGGCCGATCGGTGTTTAATTGCTTGAAAGCGTTCAATTGCTTTTAAATATGATAAACGAAGGCTGTTAAGGTTAAGGTAGGAACTTTTCATAGTATTGCAAACCTATATATTTTGTAGCATGCCTTTTACAATATCCACGGAGAGCAAGAATGTATGTGATATATTGTAGTCGTGTTAATGAAATATATTATCATAATTATCAGCATATGCAGCAGCGTGCCACATTTGGGCTCAGTCTGTTCCATATTATATGATCATCAGGATATAGGGGGTTTAAAATAATAAGTGTGTAATATTAATCGCAAGTAATATCAATTCAATGTACCTGCATAGTGTTCGCGTGAACTCAATTAAACAACTAAGTAGCTGACCCGGTGGACTTCGTACCGCTTTGACAGTTTCTATGACAACAAAACAAATAAATCGTTAAATATTTACGCGTGAAAGCGTATCAAACAAAGAAACAAAAAAAAACTCACTTTTTTTAATAAAAAGTATTCTATATTCTTCCCGATACCTTTGAGAATATGTGTACAAAGTTTCATGGTGATCGGTTGAGTAGTTTCTGCGTGAAAGCGTAACAAACTAACTCACATTCACATTTATAAAATACTAGCGGCCGCCCGCAGTTTCACCCGCGTGGTTCCCGTTCCCGTGGGAATATCGGGATAAAAAGTATCTGTATGCCGAATTTCATCCAAATCCATCCATCCGTTGCAGCGTGAAGAAGCAACAAATATACACACATACACACAAACTTTCGTATTTATAATATTAGTGTGATTACTGATTATAAATGTGAATGTGAGTTTGTTTGTTGTACTAATAAGTAAAGATTGAAGCAAGTAAGTACTCGTATGTTGACAAGACAGATATATTTTTGAGGGAGTTTGCTGTTTGCCTCAGGCGGCATTTTCATCGTCTCCGGGCTTTTTTGGGGGCGGGGCGGGCAGCGAGAAACTTAAAGGGTTCCTCAAGCCGTGTGAAACGAAACACCGTCAAAGGTTTTCTAGAACGGCATCACGCAATTAGTACGTGTCCTCGGGCCCTACGTGTCCTAGATTCTGCGAGAAGTTCGAATCGGATCGGAACGTAACGTAATAGTAGTTTATGCAACTGTCATATAATGAAGGGTATTAAAACACGAGTGTGAGTTTATGAAACGAGCGCAGCGAGTTTCATAATAGTAACGAGTGTTTTAATACCCGTGTTATATGCAGTTGCATACACTACTTTATCTTCACTAATGCAATTAGTCAAACAACAAGAGTAAAAGCTGACAATAGTTTATTTATAATAATTGTTCAAATTTTGGATGGTACAATTTTGAAAGTTAATGTTAATTACCAACCAAACCAATCCATCCACCATCTAATAACCAATGAGAGCGCAGTTGCGCGCGCAGGGCCAATCAGGAGCGAGCGCGCGCTGTTCTTTTTTTATTCAATTGGCACAAGATCTTACCAAAGAGTTTTGTGTATGTAAGTTTAGTAGTTTCGACGAAGTTTTCACGTATAACCCAACTGTTTTCAAAAGCCAGCCTAATATCAAAATTTTATACAACTTGTATGAGGATTTTGACAAGGCTCGCCAGGTTAATTGGTCGCGTTTTATTGATGTTATAATGAGATTTTACGATATCGATGTGGATATTATACCATCATGTGAAATTGCTTAAATTGAGTGTTTTGTTGTCTGCGCTATAACAGTAGTAATTATAAGTCAAGTATTGGAAACATAAGTAGAATGTTACAACATTAGTGTAGATAAAATATTTTTCGGCTATGATTAGTATTTGATTAAGCTTCGTAGAACTGATTTAACTCGTGAATACATAGTAATACATCGTGACAAATTCTTAAAAGTAATCAGCAAAAGCGCACTGTCTAATTTAGCTTTGAAGTAACTCGTTTTTGCCAACATTGTTGTATGTCCTGCCGCGGCGGTATTTTACAGTTATTCGACATTTCAGGCTGCGTGTACAAGATACATTAGATAAGTCCTAGACTCCTAGCTCGAAATGCGAAGTCTAGTCTCACATTCAATGTTCAGTTAATATGGTAATGTCGAAACACTGAAAAGGGGTGTTTAATTAATAAAGTGCAATGAACCAGTTTATGGCGCGTTAAGTTGAGTCGGGGGGCTTTCGGGACCGGGACCGCGGTCCCGAAAGCCAGCATGGAAATTATAATTATTTTTGATGCGGCCATCAGGACCAGGGGGTCGACCGCCTAACTCTTTCGCTTTCGATCGCTTTGAAGGCGAGGCGAGGAGGAAGCGTCATCTTGTCATTTCGAAAGCAATATGAAAGCAATATCGAAAGCTATAGGCTATAGCTTTCGATATTATTCGATATTATATTTCGATATTATATTAGGAAGCGAGGCGAGGGCCTCGCCTTCAAAGCGATCGAATGCGAGAGAGTTAGGCGGTTGGGGGGCAGGACCGGTGGTCCCGAACGCCACCTCGAAATCAATAATTATTTGCTATGTTTGCTAACAGACCGAAACAGATCATATTTCAGAGAGGTGGCACCTCGAATGAACATAAAGTAAAATGTTATAATATATAGCGTTATGAGGTGAACTGTTATTTGCTTTATGGCGGCAATAAGCGGTATACTTACTGGCTGCTTTCTATTATACTATAGGTAGTGGTTAATGTGAAAATTGTGAAAGACACAGCATTAAAGAGAGAAGTCTTGAATACTTTATTAATCGTAATAAAACTGTATTGTATTCAAAGAAATAACTTTCACATTATTAACACAGCTTTTATTACTCTGTCAGTATATTATAACATCTAAAGGTGTACATACACGAGCTGCTCGGTTAGTTAGCCAGTGACACGGACCACTTGAGCAGTCGTAGTGAAGCTGCCATTCCACCGAGCTGCTGACCGACCGGAGCAGTCGCTTGAGTTTGAGCGGTTCCATGTATGTTTGTAAATAGAAGACTCTAGTTCACTATTCAGTCGTCGCTTGACAGCAGCTTGAAGCATTCGCATACAGACTGCTTCAAGCTGTTCGTGTATGGCCGCCCTAAGATAGTGTTTGGAATTACTATCTGACCTTCAAGTAGGTAAGTTAAAAAAGTCCAAATTAATACGTTAATGTAACGTACGATGTACGGTAATGAGATAATCGATAAGTATCACAACTTTCGATCTTTACGGTTATTTTGGCATCGTCAAGAGGTCCCAATTTCAACTTCAATTTATTCTAGGGTAGGTACTTATTATTATGCTGGATTGAACATCCAAAATAGACTAACGTTTCTTGATAAGACGTATGTGCTAAACAATTATTCCAGAGTCAAATAGAAACTCATCTCTATCACGACTAAAGATCTCTTTAATTTGTTTGCTCGTTCCCAATCCGTATTTCTAAGAACTTGTGTCTGAAAATTAAGTCGCAAAAAGAGAAAGAAAATATATATATATATATATATAAATATAAGTAAAAGATAAAATATAACGCTCATCACCAAAGTTTTCTTTTACGAATGTTCTTTTTGGGAGCATTAAGTGTTTCGCGAATGGATCTCAGCGCTGCTTTCAATTTTACTTTTATGTGTCCTAGTAGGTATACATTAAGCGAGCTTTAGTGAATCGCTTTTGTCAAACGACTGTTCCAAGAAGATCTGCCATTTAAAGAGGATTTACTCTCATATTTGTTCTGAAATGAAATATAAAAAAAAATCTTATGGATAAGGACGCAAACAAGAGAGTATTATTGTTCAATCGTAGTTCGTAATACATCATAACCAGTGATTCGTATTTTTCTTAAGTATTGTAGGTATATTTTTCATAAGCTTATTTAAGTAGAAAAGCCGAGGAAAATCAATCATTCGAGTGGTTGCCTGGAGACTATTCTTTGTTAATCATGCTTTAAAAAAATTATTAAACTTAAGCTATGCTTGATGTTTTATAAAAGTCATTTGCTACTCTATCAACTCTAACAACGGGAAACAAACAGCGTGTATTTAGCACTTCTGTAGTTTAGTGGTTAAGACCACCACTTCATTAGACCAGACCTAGGGTTCCCGGTTCCCGGGTTCGATTTCTAGCGGAGGGTACATGTTTGTGTACTCGATTTGGTTAGTGGCAGAGCTTAATTGTCCGCCTGGCTAGCTACCACCATCTTAGTTAAAAATGTCGTCATAAGATCGATATTTGTAGCATTGTTGTGTTCCGCCAGCTAGAGATAAGACAGCCACTGCCTCAGAAGTTGAGCATTCCGGGTGAAGTACGCTTCAATCTTATGTTTTATCGTCTTACTACATAACATAACATAGCTTACCCGAAGGTAATAAAAAAAACCTACTATGCCAAGCCAACCTAACAACCAGTTCGATTGAAGAGTTCACTTCACTGACCACGGTTAGCCTCATACGAACAGTCTAAATATTCCATAGTAGGTAGGTACGCAAGCCGCGCCACCGTCGCCGTGGTGATAAATCAATCAAGCCTCATCGTTAGCATAGCCAATAGAGCATTTCTCGAGTTTTTGCCGCGCTCTGTCGTCTGTCGATTTCTACTGGCGCGATGGCGATGGCGGTCCGCCTCTGAAATGCGAGCGGTGTGTTGACAACTGGGTTGGGTTCCACTGATAGCGATGATACATATATGATATAACTCTATGTATATATATAATATATACATACATAGTTATATATGTATTTTATATATATAATATATACATAATATACATATATATTAATAAAAGAAAAACCAAAAAAAAAATTATGAGCGTTAGTTTAGTCACCTGTCAAAAACAGTCGTTTAAATCGCATTTGATTTATGCGGAACAATTATATATTCAGCTTGTAGTGAAGCTATGAATGAATGCTTTTGTGAAAAATTTATACTCTACCATTTCTACATTAATTTATTAAGCATTTTACCTACCTAGTTTGTTGAACATACTTCGCCTTGTTATCTCTATTAAATCTTAATTAATAACGTGATACCTCATAAGATTTATAATTATCTACATGGTTAGTTAGGTAGCGGTGTTACTTCCACAACATTCACCTAATACCTTAGCATAGGCATACAACTTAGGCATTGATAGTTGTTGTATATTAATTTTTAGTTATTATATACCTTTTTTATTTTATAACAGGTAAGCCATTTGGTCTTCATCTCACCTGATGGTAAGTGACTATAAGACCAACACTATTAGTGCTTCAAACATTGTTGTTATTGCGACAGACATGGTAGTTAGCCAAGCGGACTTTAAGCAAGCTCTTCAACCACAAAATAAGGAGACTGCAAAAGGTAATTTGCGCTTGGACTGTTGCGAGCTGTTGCGAGATTCCGTGTCCATGAGAGTGTCTTTGCTCGAGCGTGTCATGTATTAAGCTTAACTTTTGCAGTCTCCTAATTTTGTGTTTCTATCAAACCGAGTACAACAATTTGTGCTGGAAATCCAATCTGGAACAACCCAACTCCACACGACTTTAAAGTTTATCCTGACACCCCCTACTAACCATTAGGTTATAAAGTTAAAGGTGTCAGACATCCTTACGCAAGCACTAGGGACCATCTACGTCAGGTCATAACGCCAGCTCAGGACGCGCCGAAGCGCATTCTTCATCCGGTACTTTTAAGACTAATGTCTCAAGCTAGTTGCTCCGTGGACACTTTTAGTCCACTACCTAATATCCGATCTGGAACATCTAGGTTAGACTCGTCGTCAAACTACTCCATTACAAAGGCTTTATTTCAAAAGCCTGATCAATTGTAAGGAACATAGCTGTCGCCCGCCGCAACTCAGGCCGCGCCCTGTAGCTCGCGTTGCATGCGTTACACACACACAGTAAATAATTCATTCCCCGCAATTGGGTCAAGTTCGCGTGCGTTGATCTCGACTCCCGCGCACCGCACGCGCGCGCACGCATGAAAAAAGTGCTAATGACGCTATACATCGCTCGGTATGCAGCTGATGCCGCAAAAACAGATTTATATAATTACGCATGTTAAAGTTAACCGTGACGAGGAATTGAACTACGTTGAATTTCGGCTTTGGTTTTTGTTTTCAGGGTGGAATCAATGTCATGCATTGAGTCTATTATGTATGGAGGGTTTTTATATGAAATGACTTATTTAGCGCTTCTATTAGCTTTCATCTTACAGATGGAAAGTGACAGAGGCCGATGATGGAAGGCTGGAAAAGTTAAAATTAAAATTAATGAATTTTCTACATAGTTAGGTACGTACTTTGTCTACGAGCTACATAATAACATTAAATATTAATTACTTACCTTTTTGCAATAAAATTACAGTTAGGTAGGTACCATTTGCAGAGATAAAATTGAAAAATTTAATAATTTTATTAAGTAAAGTTTCACGCTTACCGATTTCCACAGTGGGTAATGTGATTAACTCCGGAATTGCACGCGTATACGTTTATTCAATTACCTCCCAGTAATATTAAATTAAGTTCCTATGGTTGTATGGCATGCCTGCAGCAAATAAATAAATTTAATTCCATTAATTCATATTGTTTTCTAAAGTTTATGTAAACCGTACACATTGAAATGTAATAGTTTATTTACGGATCTAAGGACTCGCGTTTATTTTAGATATTATTCGATTTTTCATACGATTTTTTCTTTTAATCGTTAACTTGATAACCGAAAATGTGTGTATACCTAAAGGAAAAGGTACCTAAATATACCTAGATCTTGTTTCCCAATATTGCTTTAAAAAATATATTTAGCTGCATGCAATGAATAGCAAAAACTATATTTTTTTAAATATATAATCAAGAAACATAGTAAGTATACCTAGATGTAGTTTTAAATATGTAGGTACAACTACAATCGTTTATTTGTCTGTTTCAATTCGTTTATATTCATAAGTAGTATGATTTCGGAATAAAAATAATAAGTTCTATGGTTTTATAAAGGTAAGTACAGCAGGTACCTACAAACATGACAGTCCACGTAGAACCAAATATTAATTAAAATATAATTAAAATGGATCGTGACATGAATTGAGCACTAAAATAAATTCTTGTCGTCTATCTCGATGACAATTCATTGTTGGATGGGCTTACGGGTGCGCCGCCCAAAAAATGGCAAACATGCAGTCACGGTTAAGTTGATATAATTGAAAATACTATCGTATTAAATAAACAAAATATATATTTAGTATCAAAGGGAACGTGTTTACAATTAGTCCGATCCATAAATTCATAACTCACTATAATTTTTTCTACAATATCATTTAAAGTTGGGCAAAAATCATGAAAACGAGTAGCGGCGTTTAGTTGATATCTTATAGTTTGTCTAAACTATTGTACTTACCTCTGATGTTGTCTACACAATCACCAATGGTCTAAACTACAAATCGTCCGTCTCACATTTTCGATTTGTTTTTAAATTAGAATTTTTCAAATTAACACGTTAAATTCCTCCATACAAAATTAGTATGGCCGCGCGGCATCAAATAAATATGGACGAAGACATTTCAAATTAAATATATGACACTTGTCACTTACGGACGGCGCACCCTTAATTACACTCCAATTATTAGTAATTAAACCTAGCTGTGAAGCGAAAAGTGAAATATTACAAATATCGAGTGGCACCAGGTTCGCCATTTTAAGTCCAGGGTTCGACAGTTTTGTCGCATGAAAATAACATAGATTGTCATTGTTACGGGATGTCAGCTACAAAGCAGGTGGTCGGAATTCAATGCTGAAAAAATTGTATGGCATTGAAACCAACGTCCTCTAGTAACAGTTAAATTTTGCCTCAGTATAATTTATTTATTTATTTTATTTATTTATTTATTTACTTGACTAGCACGGTTACAAAGACCAATTACACTAATCAAGATACATATTAATACAATTAATAAATCTCGCACGAGGCACTTTGTAGATCATAAAAGCTGAAGGCACCAGTAGGTAATATCTAAGACAACATTTAAGTAATTATATTGACAGTATCGTCAAAATGTAATAAGTACAACGAAATATGGCGTTCACGGCACTCGAGTCCCGACTCCAGACAGCCTAGACTACAGACGCAGTTTTTTTGTTTTATTACGGGATACGGAACACATCATTCGAGATCCTTTATTTTCCGTATGATTCCACTCTGTGCCTGTGTCTGTTCCGCCTGCAAATCGCTGGGAGCAACTCCGATAATCAATTAACTGTTTTGTCCGGCGAGCGCTGCCTGCGTCGCTCCCCTCTTCCTGATTTCGATATTGAATTTGCTAGTGACTTGAATCAAATTAATTAGCTTTATTGACTACATTTTGCTTTAGCCCTTATTTGCCCTTTTTGTGCTCTGACGCAACACAAACAAAGGCTCAACGGCTTAATAAGAATAATGAATTAACAAACGATAATTTTCCTGTCAAAGATAAATCCATAGTAGATACTTAATTTTAATTGAACTCTGGGGAATAGGTAGGTATGCCAATTAAATCTTTATCTTAACTATGATAGATTAATGTATCTACGCAACGCAAATGGAACGCAACATACTTACTTATAGCACATACATAACTCATCTAACAAATAGAAAAAAGTAACTATTGAAAATCTGTGGATAAATGACGCACGCACACTAATATCTGCACAGAGTAGGCTGGTGATTTAATTAGAGCAATGTTTACTTTCGTAAAATCATAGGCGTTTGGGTAAAAAATAAGAAAAGTCTTAATATTTTCATATTCATATTTTTTAATTGAAAAATAAGACAACAGTGGCCTGCGGAATATCAATACACATATTTTGATGTCGGATCATTGTTTCATTTGTAATATATTTACAAAGTTTCTGAAGAAATAAGTTTTTTGAATATCATTACTTTTACGTATTGTTTATGCAGTTTCTGGGTATTTGTTTCAAATTCCAAGAAAACCATGGCCTTGTGAAAGGATCAAGCTAACCTACACCAGTCCTTTTAATGTATATGACCTATTCAGCGCCTAGCACCAGTGACTTAAAAACACGTAAATTTTTGAAATTCTGCGTGGCACCCCCTTAACTGTAATAGTATTTTTGTTTATCCAGTGATGTGATTGAAAGTTTCTTAACTTACGCTTAACTCGTAATTACTCTACTCCTCCAAAAAGTATCGTATATGTTACTTCAGCACATAGGTACTGTATATAAGTACGGAATATACAAAATCTCATCGTAATCCTTTCCGCTCTTACTGCCTTTTCAACATTTAGTAGGATATCGTTTCTAATCGTAACTAACATATCTTTTCTCTTGTTTACAGCCAAAAAGGCTACAACAGCCCATGGAGTTGGACGACGGTGACGGCAACGGGGGACTGACCGCGGGCGCCGCGCGGGGCCGGCGCCAGCGCCCGCGCACCCGCAGTGAGCGCGCACGGGGGGTGGGGCGGCCGGGGCGCGGGGACAGGGCTACAAACCTCAGCCTTCATGTTGAGCGAGTAGAAGACGAAAACAAAAAAAAATCGTAGCCTCTCTATAACTTGCTATTGGTTGTATCTGTGGTTGTGGCTGAACAACAAAATGTATCGACTACACTGTTTGCAGTGTGAGGCTACGACCCTGACCATGGTAGCTGATGTGAGGAACTGTTGACGTATTGTGTAACTTATCAATAGGTGTAAATCACTGCGGCGGCGGCGTAGACTTGCTAGTTTCGATAAAAACCGCCTACAGAAACACGTAGCTTGGATGACTGTGGTTTATATTAAGACGTAGCAGACGTAGCGTGCGCTGCAGTGAAGTGGCGGCCTTATGAGCATTGGGCTTTCTTTGTTTGTCAGTTACACAATACAACCTCTAGTGTCTAGGCTTAAAGACCTACCAATATAGACATGGAGCCAATTTTAAAGACAACCTAAAGCTAGGCCATTAGAATAAGATGAAATCTTTCTCATATGACATTAACTATAGTGACAGATCTAGGAAGGAAACAAGAAAGAAAGGATATAAATTATAGTCCTCTTCCATGAGAAATGTCATCAAAGTTGTAGTTAATACGTTAAAATATATAGAACTGTTTCTTGTTATCAGCTAATGGCTTTGTTTAAAATGTACAAAAAATTTCGCTCTATGTAAACATTAGTCAATGACTTCATTTGAAGCTCATAAGAAATCTTTGCCATTAACTCCTTTGGCGCCACTGGTCTTTTCATCAGTTTACTATTTAAATGCAATAGCTTTCAAAGTTACCCAGGTTCCCGGTTCGCCCCGGCAGTAGAACGAATTGATCCGTCCGATGTTGTGGTCCCCGTGCCGCTCCCTGCGTCACGACCAGTGAACTTATCTGTGTAGACATCTTAGGGTTAACAAAGGAACTAAGTATTGGTTGTGGTAGTCATAGAATAAGCAGGTCATCTTTGAAAGGTCATCTTCAAAAACATCTGAACATTGATTACAAACCAACCAACTCTCGCTCATTGAAGGTGCACCTTCAAAAATTTTAAGACAACATTAAGTCTATGGATTCTGAATAAGGTTGGATACACCTGGAATTATCAATACATAACATACAATACGTATACAAATAGTATGACTCCAAATAAAAAGTTTACTTTTTTACTTTTTATTTTTTAGTGTTAATTGCTACACTTAAGCTGAATTAAATATTTTTATATAAAAATACAGTGAAAAAATTAAACTGGCTGGGTCGGGTGGGCGTTAAATTTTTTCAATGTATTTTTATATAAAAATATAAAAAGTTTACATTAATGACGTATGAAGGTTAACAGCAAATTTTATTATAACAAAACCATACAAAATCAACCGGTTCTAATTAAAACATTTACACTAAATCTATCTAAACCGGCCATTATGGAAAATTCCTACTTAATAATTCTGCAAAATTAATATATTTCGCAATGGCTAATATTATTCGAAAATCTTTTTTTATGCTATACAAACGCATGAAAATAAGCAACTCAAACGTCAAATACAGATAAGTTCACCCGTCTTTGCCCGTAGTAAAAAGGGAATTGCTGTTTCACCCACCATGTGTCTGTGGCGATAATTCGCTAAACAATTAGATGCTGAAATATCATATCCCTAATTATAAGAATGTGAGTATCGGGTGCAGTGACAGTACAGTGCATAGAACATATTTTAATGTTTAGTTGTGATAATATTATGGAAACGCTCGCAGGCGGCAAATAATTCCGAATGAGTGCAATGAAGTTGGAATGTAAATGTATATTATATTGTAGTTAGAAAACTTAAGTGGCAGTGCGATGCATTTAATTTATATGCAGGCTGGTGCAGGTTGGATTTGTAATTCAAATGGCACTTTCGTTTGCACGTTAACGACAACGCTATTATAACTGTGTACGTTAAGTTCCAATTAAAGGCGCGAGGTGGTTAAATGCATTTTTATTCGTAACACTATTAACAGTGTAAATATGAGTTTAGTTTTTAAAGGACACAGTAGCTTCTTAACATAGATAACGTAAATTGTTCTTGAATGAGTTGACGCATATTTATAACACACATTTTACAAAAACATAACTTAGTTTGTTTCAAATACAAAATCAACCTGCATCGCCTTTTAATATTTATAACAGCCAGTTACAAGCCGAGAACTCGTAAGCTGATTTATATATTAAGCAGCAAAGTGACTAGTGCGAATTTTAAATTAAGCTCATAATTTTAAATTACTTGCAATTCGTATGGGAACGTGTCAGCGCTACCTAGTGACGTATTTGTAAACCAACTTGACAGTAGGTGTGCTTCGATTACATACAAATTGTAGATAATTTTGTTTTGATAGATTAGTGAGAAATATTGCACTAGGCACACGGTTGTCGGCTTCAGTAACCGCCTGGTTGGAGTGAGAGTGGCGTATGTTCCTGATCTCTTCACTCTGTGTTATTTAATATAGCGACACATGACATAGGTGGCGCTGCTGTCACTTTAACCGGTTATGTCAGTGTTAGAGACTAATAGATAAATCGGTTTGAATTTTTATGATTCTTAAGATTTTCAGTATCATCGCAACGATTCGTAAATAAATTGAAAGTAATCTTCAAAGATCTGACTGAAAACAAAAACTTACTAATCGTACCTATAGATACTAGGGACAATTTGCGTAGAAACATATTTCTATAAGATTACATATTTATATAACAGCATTTAATCATTGATATGGTATTCATGCAAAATGCATTTAGTAGTCTTAATAAAAACGTAGAAAATAACTGTCGAAGAATCATAAAAAATCATGACCGATTCGAAATAACTTTTTTATGAATTAAATAATAAAAATACTATTTATTTCGTTATTTTTTAAGTTTTCAATGATTTTAATTGTTCTCGTTACTTTCCTTGGGGATCTTTATCGATTTTTAGAATTAGTAAGTACATAATCGTTCTGTATGTTAGGCGGGAAACGGTGGCCGGACGTTCAGTCACTTAAGGATCTATCGATAATTCCTTTTCTAGTGTACAATTCCATTTTTCTATTCCGATAATGTTAGTGTTGTAATTAATCACAGACAAGTTAAGATTAATTTAAGGCGTACAATATTAATACTTTAACCAGTTAAGTAATTCTGTCTCTACATTCAATCTATGGGCGCGATAGGGGTCAACCCTCTTGGCAGTGCTAGCTTTGTGTAATTAATTTAATTAAGTTTTTTAACATAATCTTTAATGTGTTATTAGATGCTGTGACACTTTTAGGGTAATTTACGGCAAATTCTGAATACTACATCTAGCCGAATCCGTCAGACTAGGAAAATTGTGACGGAAAATTTAGACTTACGAAGCTGGTAAAAGTTGCCCTTAAAAAATACTATATAAAATGTATAATTGAAAAAACTATTTAACACATCGAACAAAAATCTGTTATAAAAACGTGTACATACATAAATACTACTTAAATTAATGACATCCATATCCATGATGATTGTGTCATTTGGATTTGGCACTTGTATTTAACCCTTTAACAGTCAGTGAGATGTATATTCCCACCACATTTTGAACTTTATGTGATTGAAATAAGATTCAAAACCAATGTAATATCCAAACATGTTCTGCCTGTTAAAGGGTAAATCGCCTAACATCGACATAATCGACATAATCTCGATTGGTTGAACACTTAACTTGTCTGTATTACGAGGATGTGTCCGGCCACGGCCGCCGCGCCGCCAAGTCATTGTTGGTTGTTCATTCGTGAAATATCACTATTCCAAAAGTTTGATGATGTAATTTATTAACTCGATAAATGAAATTACGCTTCTAAAGTGTACTAATTATGTAAATATAGGACAACTAATACCTACTATAATAGTGAATGTTGTAATTTGTATATAAGTAATGAAAATTAAATTTTAAATACATAGATAACATTGTGGGTAGCTTTATTTATCGTACCTATTATTCATGTTTCTTTTCCTCCTATACGCCTAAGCTCGCCTGGGGTACTGGGTGGTTTCAATATGTACGAGAAACTTCTAAACATATCTACTTCCGTTCAAGGAGTGACTGCTGTGTAGTTGTTGTTGTTGTTGTTGATCGAATAGTGAAAAAAACTCGCTCTCGAATTCTAAAGCAAAAAAGGAAATCTTGAAGCAACAAGATTTCAGAAAATTATTCTTATAAAATACTTTTTTTTTTATTAGTGCACTAAGATAGGCCGATGATGATGATGATGATGATGATGATGATGATGATGATGATGATTCATAATGTTAACAATATACATGATTATATTATTATATTATAATTATTTGATTTAAAATAACTTATAAAAGGGCAATTCAAAAGTAATGTAATTGTAATTGAAACAACCATATTAAAAATTCAATATACAGAAATATAATTACAATAGCTCAGTAATACACACAATTCACTAAGGTTGTACATAAATAACATGAAATCATGGGCGTTAGTATGAAGTACAGTATCTTTGTACAAAATAGTTTTATACATCATATAAATAGGTATCATAAAGTATTAAATACTTTGAGTACATTGATTTTCTAACTTGCCGATCAGACGATGTCATACAAAAATAGATGAGACACCCTTAGAATGCTGAAGAGTAACATTGTTGACTATTATTGATAGAAAATATACTTAATATCTTTCAGCATATATTTAATACATTACGTATATTTCAATTCAAGAATTTGTCCTTTAGCTCAACTTTATACTTGTAAAAGAGGCTTTTCATTTAACTTTTTTCTTATCAGCATTGCAATTACCAAAAAAGGAACCGATGCTCTGAATAAATTTTGCCCAATGGTTGACTTGGTAGAGAAAGCCCTAAAGCATTGTATACGCTGCTCTATTCCATTTTGTGCAATTAGGGTCTAAATAAATAAATAAAGAGATCTTTTTAATACTATGTTCCGAGATACCACGCGCAGTTTCTTTACAGAGAAATTGCTCTCGCGGTCTCGTAGTCTATGGAATGAGCTTTCTGGTCTTATTCAGAGACTTATAGCGTGGGTTTCTTCAGGAAAGGAGCAAAGAGGTTTTTACATGGTCAAACCGATTTCCATTGAGTGAACTGTATATAAAAACAAAATAAATTCATAGACAATATGACAGTTGACTGGTGTGTGGTTTGTCAATAGAGAAACTTTTTAGCACCTTTCAAAATTATCTTCTTTTTCATTATGTACTATGAATTGAGTAAATAATTACTAATGTTTAGGTTACGAAAAACGTAGTGTCACGTACGTGTCTCGAGCATAATATACTAAAAAGGGTTTAATGTTTAGAATAATGTAATGTTACTTATTTGTACTTTCATTGTTTTGGAATTAATTGTTGTTGTTATCAATATTGCTATTTAATAAGATTTACACAAGTAGCCATATTTGAATAAAGACATTTCGATTATAATTATCATAAACAATACGACAATAGTCAAGCGTATTGTAGCACTGGAACGAAATAATATAAAATCTCAGTTCAAAATAGAGCTAACAATGGATAGATATGAATTCTATAAAACACATAGTGCCTTACAAATAAACAAAGAATAAGGTCCGAATAGTTATTCCGTGTTTTGTCTCTTTTACACTAATTTGAAATGACGTTTACATGACAGGAACAAAACACGGAATAACTATTCGGACCTTATTCTTTGTTTATTTGTAAGGGACATAGACCTTATTTCATTGTCAGAAATCAACTTTTAAACAATAATTATATTATACATACTTAATATATATTATTCTATTACATACGAATACCCACAGAAACGTGAGTGATAGTGCTGGTCTATATACATACATTTAAAAATCATGTAAGTCAATAACATATCGAGTGAAAGCTGACATAAAGCTCTCAATCCTTAGAGAAACACTCCGTGTTAGCCAATACATCAGGGCACCATTAGATTAGTGAAAAAAAAAACAATGAAGAAATCTCTCATAATCATCTCAAAGTATTTAACACGAGACTATGGAAGAATCAGAGTTGGAAGTAGCGCCTTAAACTTAGCACAAACACTGCGGACGACACAACGAGCCATAGACTTCTCTGAAGTATCAATCTAAATTATAACATGCCTGGTAAGTAATCAATTCACTTACATTTATACATTAAAGCAATTTTTGGGTCTGACTTTCTTAAATATTTGACAAATGTTAATATACACACATAATTTGTTAGTAAAAACTCGAATATCTATACATTTTTATTGTTAACTTGTTATCGGCGAACTAGCTGTAGAGTAATAAGCATATATGTATAATATATAATAATAACACTTATAATATTTCTGGAACATAAACAGTTTTAATATATTATGTTTCAGTATATTTACATATACTGCGCACATTTCTATGCGCACCGGGAAGTGAAAACGGGATACGAACCCGCAACCATATCGTGACTAACTAGGACAACACCATGACGGTAAATCTTACTTCATCATCATCAGAATCCTTACTTAGAAAGTTACAATTAAACTTACTAGTAGTAGGCTAGCACGCAGATGAAACAAAGATGGAGCAACACACACCCCTGCGGGACTCCAGCGTGAGCTACAATCGTTTCCGTAGCCTAATTTGAGTTGACATTTGAACTATGGAAATCTGTCAAAATCACACCAACATACAACATACAAATTGACACCTTACAGAAAAACATAGTAACTCAAAACCCGTGTGATTGTAAGTTACAGTCATATTTTTAGTAAGAATATGACTAATTCCAAACCACTTTAAACTGGATTACAATTATTTTCCTGTCAGGTGTCGAAATTACTTGAATTCATCCTCGTGTTTGTTGTAGACAAGTCGCGCTTACACTACCTCTAAAGTGTCGTGTATTAACGACGTAATGAACAAATATATAAAAACAACAAATATATAAATATATAAGTTATAACATCGTTTCAACTGGCCCAAAACATTCATTAAGTGTACTCAGATACGTAATTATTGCACTGGTCACTAGTCTACACGCGCTTATTAGTAACACAAACAGTAACATATAGTACTACTCTACGTTTACAAGAAAACGTTTCAAGAACAGCGTCCGAGAACTTCTTCAAGTACAAAAGACTTATATTTTAGTTATCTAATATTTCTGCAACTTGCCAATAAGGGGGTTTTTTAAGTACCGCATAGATAATATAAATTATACTATATATCCATATTTCATTTCATTTAAATTGTGGAAGCAACATTATGATTATTTTGACATCAAATTACTAAATACATAAATTAATCTAGTATTATTTATTGCAGTGGATATAACTGGCCCATGGGAGCCGGAGGCAAGGCTTGTTAAGAATTAAGTGCTCGCCTTATTGAGGCTTCCAGCGACAAGAAGGCTGGCAGCTACCTCCGCCAGAGTAGACCCTGGCAATCCAAGGAGGCAGTACTGCCAGTATTCTTCTTCCCATGAGCCCACAATCAATAATTTAAACAACACCTATCCTGTAAGTACGTTATGTTACAAACATCAATGACAACACAACACAAGTAATTGCTTAAAATCTCCATGGAATTGGAAGTTATTAATTGTTGCTCTTTCACATCCCCTAAGCTTTGTCAATATGAACCTTATCGTTACACATATACAGTTGAAATACTAAGAGAACGACTCCCTTTTAATTCAACATTCAATATTTATGATATTAATTGATCATTAGTCGGTAGTCAATATAAATAAAATGAGAGATCATACCGACTTTCCTAAACAAATTTTTTGCAGTATTGCTAATTTTGGTCTCACTGTTTATATATTTCAGAACCTAATAAGTATCCGGCCAATGATCAATCAATATTTTGTCAGTTCATGTCATACAATTCAAATATAATCGTTATCACTCGGTAATAAGGTCTCACCCGTACAACGACGCTAACTTACAATAGGATAACGTTGAATAAATATTTATAGGATCACTAAAGGTATAAAATATAACTAAAATAGTTGTGTATAACGTAAGTTTAGGCGTTAGTCTTCTTTTGGTGGACGCTTCGCGGGTGTAATTTGAGATCTGAAACAC